>JBBPDC010000109.1:5014938-5026212 GCA_037974485.1 Hemigrammopetersius urotaenia | reverse complement strand
ATCTATCTATCTATCTATCTATCTATCTATCTATCTATCTATCTATCTATCTATCTATCTATCCATTCATCCATCCATCCATCCATCCATCCATCTACCTATCTACGTCTCTATAGTGTTCACACTTTCATTCCACAAAACTTGCTGGCTTCTTGGTCATAACTGAGCCGGAGTTTGTTTTAATGACCAGCTCATCATTATAATGTGACATTTACGAAGGTGTAAAGGTCCCATTCACCATATGTGTTATATACTTGTTTATTTCCACCCTAATGAAGCAAAAAAGGTGTGCAATAAACTAGTAAATGAATCTAATCTTAACATAATTTTCAGCACTAACTGCTACTGTTATTTATTCAGTGTGAATTATGCATGGGCAATAAAAGTCTTAACTCAACCCCCAGTCACTGATTTTAGCTCTGTGTACTGAGGAAAGTATTAGTGAGGGTGTGGGCACAAGAGCTAAACTATATGTTGCTGTTAGTAATTAAGCTCTTCGATTGAGAGAGGAAATAAAGAGGGGCTGAAATCATCTGGAAATGGCCATTGACTAGCATTACTGTCACATTGTCCCCCTCATCATGGAGGGCTTGATGACCATTGATCTGATGCTATTGAACACACCCTGTTCTACAAAGAGAAGTGGGCAATGATCCTGTGTTCTCCTGCAGGCCAGGGTCACCAGGAGATCCTATGACCTTTAATCAAGAATCAAATCTTTTTTATTTGCCATGCACCAGATGTAGGAATTTTTATTTAGATCCAGGGTAGAATTCCAAAGAAAAATGTAATATAAACATAATAAAGATGACAAATAAAGATGTGAAACTGATATTATTTACAGTTGCATACAATAACAAGGTAGAGCAGGCACTTGATCCTTCACTTCTTAAAGTACTGAATTACCACTATTTATTTGACGCGTTTATGTTTAAGACTGCCAACCTACAGGCATGAACAAACAGAAAGGCAAAATCAGCATCAGAACCCATTAAAATCTTCATTTGAGTGGGAGATTTGAGTGGGATATTTACCAAACAGAGCAAATGGCTGCAGTTCACTAACCCGGTAAATGTTTTACTGCAATGCACGAGTGAATGCAGCTGGTCAAATGGGTTGTGCAGTTTGCACTGTACCCTGTTTTAGCAAAGCTAAACTCTCGCAAAGTTAACTCCAAATGAGTAACGCCTAATGAACTGTGCAAGGCCAAAAAAACACACAGCACTGACAGGTTTGTTGAAGCATATATTAAGCATTATATTATAGTCCTGACATATAATGGCTTCATGTACAGCTGAGAGTAGGTTTTAGTCAGTCAGTCAGTTACCTGGTGTCAGTCAGAAAAAGTTTTATCAGTCAGTGAGCAATAATTAATCTCCAAGTATGTTCTTTTATGTTAATTACAAGTATGCATCGGATTCAAGCTTTCATTAGTCAATTATAAAAATCCACAAATAGACAGACCATTTAAATGGATATTACCATGTACAAATTCCCCCAGTACAGGAAATAGGGACAATTTCCATAACTGACAGCTGTGTATAAGTTGTATTATTGACCAATCATAAAGGTCCATGTGGCAGGTATATTTTTAAAGTCATTTTATGAGACCTGAGCAAGGAATACCTGCATACTTACCAAGCAGATGGCACTTCATTAGAAGGATTGCATTGCTTTGATCCACAGTGTCAATCTCTACCATATTTTTTGTTCATGGGAAAATGTGTTGCCTTTCACCATTTGCAGCATGCCATCAAGCTTCAAGAAGGCTTTTAATTAACCTATATCTCCAAAATCCCACCTCCCCCCCCATCTGATAAAGTCACACATTGTTTTTCATGGGGTTAAAAATAGGTCATCATTAGCGTCCTCATGCAATTAGCAAAAAGGCGTGAAGCGATGAGGAACAGCTGTGCCATAGCTTAGCGTGGGCCGCGGATGGCATGCAGCATGGGCCACGGCAATAGATAACCTCATTTCATAGCACCACATGTCATCAGAGTTCTGCCATCTACCCTGTAATATGACAAACACAGACAACCATTGCTTCTCTTTGTCCACAATTCAGGTAATTTCACCCCCCCAAATAACTAGCATCTCTTTAGCTAGCTCTGTTATTACGGAATTTTAAGGTTAGGTTTGTGTCAACACTTCAATAGTCTAACAGACCAACATTTTTGGATAATAATGCAATAATATGCAATAATATGTTATTTGCAATCATATTGGGGTAACATGGGCTGTATATGCTAACTCTGCTCTATTCAGCAAATGTAAATGTATGACATTAAGTCACAGAATACTCACACAAAGAGTATTAAAGCTTCTTTGTCCCATTTTTCAACATATAATAGCAGCTACGCACCAATCAGCACTTCTACTTTGTCTGCTCGAAAGGATTTATGGTGAAATATCAGCTCTGATAAGTCTCACACACTGGAGGCGGCTGTGTGTGAGGAAACCTACAGTATAATTTACACCGTCAGCCATTGCCAAGAGTGCACACAGATGTATTTGGAGCACGAGGGAGTTTAGACTAATTGACTGCACACTACTCATTCTGGCGACACAGTGGAGCAACTATTCGCCAATTTATGCAGCCTAAAATAATGCACATTTTAAGGAGGTGATTTTGGACACGGTTCACGAGGAGCCCATTAATTAGATGCATTTGGGCCACGCTTTATTCAGGCCTTGGTGAAAGAGCCGTGTGTTCGCTGCGCGCCCTCGCAGTAGAAGGCCGTTGCTTAATTGTGGGCAATTGGACTTCTGGATCGTATTTTTCACCCGGAGAGAGACTTGTGTTTCACTGTGTCGATCAGTGTGTGGCGGGAGCATTTTCTGGACGACAGAGTCACGGCCCAACACGTCGATCATGTTTGGAGGGAAAGGAACTCGATATATGTGCCCAGAAATGGGACATGCTGTAGTCCTTCTCTTTCCCTTTTCTTGTTTCTCTCTCTCTCTCTCTTTCTCTCTTCCCCCTATTTTGTAACCCAGGACACTCAGACAGATTGTCTATGGATTAAAATGTGCACCATAGACGAGAATAGAGCTGAGGGATATCCAAAGAGCAGATCACACTGGCACCTTTCACGTCTCATTTCCTCTCTCCACGGCCTCGGAGAGAAAAGAAGACACTGACAAATCTAAAACGAGAGATAAATTAGATTCAGATGTGGCTGGTGTTTTGTTATTATGATGAACTTGGCCAGTATCATATTTTCCACTTTTGAAACAAGGCAGGCTTGTCTACTGAATGGAACGCTTGGGCATTAGAGTCGCCTGTCATTCGTTCGCCTACACATAATTATTTTGGGTCGCGTCGATTGAATATCTGATTCAGCTAATGAATTCGGAGGATTAATTTCACTGCAACAATGCATCAATTGTTTCCAGTAAGGGGCTGCTGAACACAGGGAGGTAGCAAAAGGTTTTTTGTTTTTTGCTCAGTAAACTGATCATGCGCTGTTGTGTACTAATGCTGTTTTGCGGAGAGTTTCATTGATCCACGGTCCTTTTGCTTTGTGCTGTCCGGATGCCATGTGAGACGGAGCTAAGGGATAGCAAGGCACTCTAAGCCTTTTCTCTCTCTCTCTCTCTCTCTCTCTCTCTCTCGCTCTCTCTCGCACTAACTCTCTTCTCCGCAGCAATTTATTGCGGGCAGGTCATAATAACTCTGGATTTGCAAAGTGAGTTTTATGAGGCCTCTGCTGCAGTCTGAAACCCCAGCGGTTTGACGGCTATGTTGTGAGTGTCTCCTTCGATCGCTCTCTCAAGGCGGCCGCTTCACTGGCTGCGACAGGACAGGTTGAAGAAGGGACAGCGAAGTTCAAGGCGCTAATTAAAAGGGCAAAGAAGCTAGAGACCATGACACACACAAAATCCAATTTTAACCCTCCTTTTAACCCTCCTGGTGCATATGCTTTGCGGTACCTCTTACATTTGATTTTTTCTTGTGTATATGTTCTTGTTCTTGCTCAGTCACGTTTTATGAGGATGTGTGCTTATTTTCACTTTGAAAACTAATAAAGTGTGCCATTTGACCAGGGTGGTCCAAACTGCATAAGATTTGTTACATTTTTGCCATGCTTGATATTGAAACGAACACAGGAAAGCAGTGAAAAATCTGATGTCCAGATAGAGAATGTAAGTCAAAGGTAAATAAAGGTTTAAATTAAATTCTTATACATAAGTAATATTGTAAAATGAAATCATCACAAAGGGAAAATGCCCAATCTAGACGTTTGAAAGTGAAAGGCAAAGGGCCTAGAGACTGTGACGACATCTGCGATAAAACTAAAATGTGAAGAATAACCATCAGTAACAACAGTACAATCAACCATTTAATGTAAATCAACTGTATTATATTTTAGCCTTCCCTGATCCACACTGTGACACTAAGGTTCTCCTTAAAGCAGTGTCAGTGTTGGAATAAGCTCAAATGATTTTCAGAGAAATCTATATATTTTAAAGTTCCTCAGGCCTGTACTTCCACGATTTGAATCATCATGTCCAGGCCAGCCACTGGGGAAGCACCAGTGTTGTTCAACGCTGAGGGTGGAAGGCCTCACACACACACTCTAATAGGAAGCAGAGGAAAGCCTGTGAGAGATGTGAAAAATGGTAGAGTTCCTCAGGCATTTGGCAAACTGATTTTCCACTCAGTTTTAATATAAGTTGTAGGAGATAAAAAAAAAATGGCTCAATATCTGGTTTCAGAGCAGCACTGGATCTTCCAGGGAGATTAGATGTGCCTGCTGAGCTGAGTACAACCAAGCAAAGTCCTTACAAATTCTTGCTGCTAATTAATGAACACGGTTTTCAACGAAGCGAAGCGTACAGCAGGGAAACATCACTCTGAGGAACTTTGCAATATTCCATGGATTTTGTTCTGGACAGATGGACAATGAGAAAGTTGGCAAAAACAAATGTGAACGGGGCCTTTTTGATGGTACATTTAAAAAGTTTGTTGCTTCACATGACCTCGTCTGAGTCCAAACAGCATAGACAGGAGGAAATGTTATGGGAATGTTAAACACAGACCAGGACTATATATGCACACACACACACACGTACGTACATAGACACATATACACATGTCACTTACTGAATGTTTAGTAATCGGCTTCTCTTTTGGGTTCCAGACATTCGAGTGCTTGCGAACTCCACGCACTAAAAAAAGCTGCAGCCAAGTTTAAACAGGTCATTAAGTTTAATGAAAGGGAAGCCTTGCGCGGACATGCGCCAGACCATCATGAAACTGCAATCCCTTATTTCGCTTCAGGGCCTGAAAAACAACATGGGTGCCAGAAGTTACAAGCTCCATTATATAACCCACTTCTGCACGCTCGCGCTACGTGGGATTTCTGATTTTCATTTCCCTCTTTGCGTGAATGGCACACATCCACACATCAAACTCACTTTTTTGTTGTTGGACAGCCTGATTTTGACTTTGCGGAATTCATAAAATCACACAGGACGAGAGTAAGTTCTGGCTTACTCTTGTGCACGTGGGAACAGGCTGCCGCATTTGCCCGAATTCTGGCCGAACAGAGAGTGGAGGGTAGCATTCTCTTTGTCGGCAGAGGACTCGGGACTACTTCCACAGCCTGGAGAACATCGCGCTTTTTGTTCTCAACTGTTGGGAAATCGACCTGGGAGTTCAAGAAAGAGACTTTGCACTTACCTTAAACATATCCAAGAAAGGTCTTGATTGAGTTTTAAATAGAAAGTACTCAATAGCAGAATAATGAGGTCCTCAGACAGTATTAACAAGTGCATAGGTGAAAAGTGCATAGTTGGACCTGCAGAAAATGCGCATTTTGAAAAAAGATTACCTAAACAAATACAAGCTTCAATGCACTCAAATGGTTTAAACCTCGAATTAAATAATAGCACACAAATGTGCAGTGTTGCTAGCTAACATTATCCAAATAGGGGTACCTTCAAATAGGCCATCTTTAGCTCATTTTCTAGGGACTTATAATAACAGAATAATAACAGAATTTGTCAACATTAGCATGTTAGATAGACCATGCCAAACAGATATAGAGCAAAGTCATGGTCACTATTCAAGTTCACACTTACCTCTAGTTTACTTCTATTTTTTTTTTCTGAAAATAATTTTGGTCTAGCTAGACACATTTTGGTACTAGCTGTGCTGCTTTTGAGTAGAGTTACTGGGGAAATTTTGTCACTTGCAAATGGTACAGAAACACAAAAGCATAATTACTAGTGGAAAACTCTGTAAGTGTGAAAAATCTACCTGATGCATTTCTTTGTATGAACAAAGAAATTTTGCAAAGAAAAAGTGAGACGCATATTCTCCGGTCCGTGCTTTCTTTTTACGTGTGGTAGGCGTATTGCTCAACGAGCACCCAAACGGATAAATGCTTCATTTACTCGTTAACCATCTGCTATGTACAACCTTCCGAAGAGCAACTGAGCGCAGCAGAAGTCTTGGACATAGCTTCCCTCTGTGTGCTCTAGCCACAAAGACTGATTTTATTTTCCTCTGGGCATCATTTTCTTGACACCTGCTACTATATGAGGAGAATTATGTCAGATCTTAGAACATGTAGCCTATTCTTTTATAAAAAATGCACTAAATGAACTAAAGCTACCTTCAGTCAGTTAAGAATTAACGACACTGACACTGAATGCAGTCAGATAATTTAGTGTGCTGACTGACTTATAATGCTCTCTGACCAGCGTTCCCTAGTGGTCTTGTGTTAGTCTGCCGCAGAGCATCAGCCGGTGTGAGTGCGGCCAGCGCTACACCAAAACAAACCGCATTCAGGTTACCGGCCAATTGATCTCCAGTCATCAGCCATATGCGCATGGCGCCACTGGGTGACCAGCAGGGCTTGTGGGTAACCTGAGCCGCCCCTAATGAGACAGCACCCGGCCATGCCACAGACAATTGATTCTGGTCAAAAAAGCTTTGTGTCACAGGAAACAGGGGACAGATTCAGGAGGCTCCGACTGACACAGGGTTTCGGAGCAAACTGATAACAGCTCAGGACAGCACTTTATCTATTATTCATTCTTCCATGCTGACATTCCTGGAACACAGGGATAAAAACCTGCATTTTTTTTAGATATATATATCGAAATGACAAACTTTGCTAAGACTTGGCTAGAGTGTCAGGAGTGTCAAATATTCTAGACTCAGTTTCAAATGCACCTTGTTAGAAGCCTTACCTTGAACATAATAGGGTAGAGGCTCGCAGTAGAAAGTTTCCAGCTTTCAAAGTATCATTACTGAAGTGCACTCCGGAATATCATTTTGGCTTAATTTATTCAAACCTCCAAAGACTGGCCTGCCTGGGCCATAAGCTAATGCGAAACCAGGCATCTCAACGCCTCTTAGCACTCCTCCCTATTAAAGCACAACCTTACCCATAACTCTCAGCGTGTTGTCACAGAGCGACCATGTACAGTACACGGGCGTAGTGTCCACTAATAAACTCTGAATGGCAATGAGGAAACGAGGGCCAGACGAAATTGGAAATCATGAAGAATTCTATAAATACAAGTTCTGCCTCGTCCTTCCCTTCCCTAATTTATTCCCCTTGCTTCATCTCTCGGGGACCGTGGGGGGTGGAGGAGGGGTTGAGAGAAGTCGGAGTCCAAGCATCTCTTCCTCCGCAACAGGGCAGTTCATTTACAGTAGGTGGCTGGTGTGGAGCAATACATTACTGTGGGGCAGGAGCTGGAGCTTTAATAGACGTGGAGAAAACTGGAGGGGAGTCCCTGCTAGTAGAATACTGATGATTAAGTCCATTCTGGACCCAGAGGAGAGAGCAAGCACCAAGCGGCCCAGGCACACTTGGAGTATGAACACACTCGTGCTGGCAGGCAGAGGTAGAGGAGGCACAATGAGATAATGATGTACCTGTCCTCCACTATAACACTAATCATGTCTCACCTCCAGGCCAGGCCTTTATAAGGTCACAACACATTCACTGCCATGAATTAAATTTCCTATATTGTTTTAATGGTGGAGGGTTTTTTTCTCTGCAATCTTGCTTAGAACAAATACTAAGAGAGAGGTTTTAAAAACACTGAAACCCCTCAAGACCCCTGTCGTAAACACATGTTGTCCTATCGACCATGGTTCACATTCATGTACAAACAAATGTACAGACCTTCATGCATATCCCTGAAGCAAACACAGGGCTCTGTCTTTTGAGGGTTTAACAGTGTGCTGGGGATGAAGGACCATTTGTAATGAGTGTAAAAGCAGCCCAGGCACAGAATTAGGGTTCCAGCGGCCGATGCAGTCTGAAATTACAACCGGCAAAACACCTTTCTGCGGTGCAAATTAATGAAGTCGGGAAACGTGCGGGACCGTGCTTTAACGAACATCTGTGACGGCATGGAGCTCTTAGGGGAATTCCTCATAAATGGGCCATACAGCTATATTTATGTTTCTTTCCCCAATTACCATGGCTTTAAATAATAAGGCAAAATAAATAGCATCCATTAAACTTATCACATTGCGCTAACTCAAATTGTGTTTATTATGTTAATGGTACATGAAATGAAGAAAAAGACCTTGATGGCAGGAGTGTTAATTAATGGGCTTTAGGAGAGAGCATGGAGACGTTATTCATTTCTGTGCGAGCAGCCTTCATTTTTCCATCGCTTGGGTCCGAATGCCTCTGATTGCATGAGTTATTCTTGCAGATGTGCTGCTCACAGCGAGTTGCCTCCATTAGGAATGAGCACCTCATTATATAAACCCGCTAATTAAACATAATACAGGCCTGTGTTGACTCATTAATGCACAGATCCTCATTTGGATAGAGAGAGAGAGAGAGAAGAGAGAGAGGGAGCAAGAGAGAGAGAGAGAGAGGAGAGAAAGAGAGAAGAGAGAGGGAGCAGAAGAGAGAGGGAGCAAGAGAGAGAGAGAGAGAGAGAGAGCGAGAAGAGAGAGAAAGACTGAAAGCAACTGTGAATTCAGGAATGTGCAGTGCTTTTCAGTGCATGATCCTAATAGGCTCATTTCAAATCTACATCTGCACAAATGGCTTCATGATTAGATTAAAGAGATCCTGAACACTTTTTGCTCACAGCTCTTTTCATTCTGCCTATTTAATAACATTATATCACAGTTTCACAGGTGGCCAGGGTGTTCTCCCGGAATTACTCGTGAAGTACTAACAGCTAATGTAGTAATGGTGATAATATAAAACACAAAACCATAGCAAGTGTAACACTACTCCTTCAACTACTACTACTGCTACTACTATTACTACTACTACTACTACTAATAATAATAATAATAATAATAATAATAATAATAATAATAATAATAATAATAATAATAATGTACACAGAAATAAGTCACACATACTAATTTACTAATACAGAAAAAGAATTGAAATGTATCCAGGCCACCCTGCTAAGCCTAAGTCAGTTTACTGGAGCTTGTCCTACTCAGACGCGCACACACACACACACATACACACACATATGCACCAGTCCAATGGTAAGCCTCAATAATTCAGCACTAATTAAAAAGACTCCTGAATACACAACCATTCTGAGAGCAGAAGAGTCATCAATTCTGAGAATGTGCTCACATCTCACTGCTCTGACTGTTATGTATATAACACACAAGTGTGTGTGTGGGGGGGTCTTGAAGGATATTTAATGATGTACTGCAATAACTGTGCCTCAATGTTTTTTCTACTTCATTTGTCTTTACATGCACTAACTCACCACGTGGCCCAACACAGTAGGTAAGAGACCCATCCAGTTTCCAAAAACAAGAAAACCCTGGTCTAGGTCCAGGTTTATGTTTCCGATACACATATATACGTAAACTGTGATTCATGGAATTCATTACTCTCTGCACTCAGCGATAACACAAATAGCCTGACCCCATGTCAGATAATTAGAGGCATACGAAGCACCATGTTCAAATAAATAATCGCTTCCCCGTCTCCGTTTCATGGGAAAATGTCCACGGCTCATTCTCCTCCAGTGAACCCACTGCTGAGAGCTCGGAGGGGGTGGCCCACGTCACGCGGACTTTTCCAGAAAAGAGTGCTCACTTGGCGCTTGACTGCTCCCGTTCCTCTGTTACAGCACAAGACCTTTCTGAATTTCTGCAGAGCTGACAGAGGCTTGACGTTGAGCCGTGTTAATTACTGTAATGGCACGCATTCTCATTAAGTCACTGTTTGCGTGTCCCGGGGCCTGCTGGAGTCCGAGTGGTGCTCCTGTTCACTCGTAGCCCGCCGCCGCCGTCCCGTCTCACCCGTCCGTGCCCTCGTTAGCACAGGCAGCTGTTCCTCGCAGCCAAAGATGAGGCTGCTTGAAGAGAAGGGGGGTGGGGACAGGGGAAGGAACACATGCCAGAGCATGCCCCCACTGCAAGAGGCTTTGTCAGAAATAACAGCGCGCCACAAGGCGGGGAAATGTCAATGAGTAATCAGAGGGAGGAAAAGGGCGCCCCAGGACACTTTGCCCTCCAGCCGGCCCGACACCACCCCCCAACACACCCCTCTACCACGGCAGCCTCCATATTGTGCACTAAGTTCAGAGCATCTAACCCACCCACCATATCCTTAATGTAGCACAGAACAGATTTAATGCGGTGACATTTTCATTTCACATAAATGGCTGCTGCTCAGTCGACTTGTGTCTCCTTGTTGTTCCTTCCAGGGTCAGACTTTCGTCTTGATGGTCCTCTGTAGTTTATCTACATATTAGAGTTGCTCAGTTTATTTTAGATAGCGATAATTCCTCTTTATTATGTAAACAATTGTGGAATAAAGTCGTCACAGTCCTCAAAAAAACATTCTTTATAATGATCTATAATGATCTATTTGATCCATTCTTACAGATTGCAGTTCAGCACAGGATGAGTTTGATGGCTTCTGCTGTTTTTTTGTACATTTGAAATATTCGCAAATATTTGGCAGATATGTACTTTATTCATTGGTGGCACTGCTGTGACAAGGAGGCAGCAGAAGGCATTATGCTTCAGTTTGTTGATTAAGCAAACTGATTAAGTGATAATACACAAACTCTCAAATTAGTAACAAACCTAGTAACAAGCCTACATAAATGAAGGTCCAGTCATATTGTTTGGCCCAGAAGAGGAGAAGCAGCATGTCCTCTCAGAGCTTCAAGAACTGCTCGTCTTGATCCTCTGTTGCTCAAGACTTGCATCAAGACTCTTTTCAGTCTTGGCCCCCCAGTGGTGGAACGAATTCTCTCTTGCAGTCAGATCTGCGAAGTCTGGTGACTATATAT
>JBBPDC010000109.1:4969529-4981582 GCA_037974485.1 Hemigrammopetersius urotaenia | reverse complement strand
GATCATCGGTGAAGTGTGTTCAATAACTAATGTTAGGGAAATCTGTTAATGTTTTGTTGCGCGTTTCTGAAATTAAATAAAAATAAATATATATATATATATATATATTTAGGAATATCGGATTTTAAAACCAACAAATATTTGTATCGGTATCGGCCTTTATCGGTCGGGCTCTATTTTATATACATGGAACAAATTCCATGAGGCTATATTGAAACTACTACTGCAAGAAGCTATGCAATAATGAGATTTTCTCATTGTTGATCGATTACTATTGTTTTAGTAGCTCCCCTTTGTGTAGAATGCAATAGAGTTTATAGTCTATTGGTTCATAAAATAACTAAGGCAGTTCACCAACAACATTTTAAATGAGTTACTTGACTCGAGTTATAAATTATAATTAATCGTGACAGTTTTCAGTTTATGTTGGTTATTTTCTGTAAATTAATTCTGAACCCATGTTCATTTTCATGCCTACCATGCATTTTATTTTCATGTGCATGTAATTGTATGAAATGAAGCAGTCACTACTACAATTTAGACATTAGAGAAATAAATCTTAATTTGTGATGTTAATGAAATCACTAATATATAAACTATGGTTTACGAACATATAAGTAGCCACGAAATTTTAAAAAATCATCGTTTACACATCCACATTCCATCAGAAGAATGAATGAATGTGTTTTTACAAGGCGAGCTGGTGTGTTTTGTGTAGAGCATGAATGGCTTTTTCTGTCTCATTCTCTGTTTTTGTGCATGTAAAACTTGAACGGGTCTTTCACTTTCACTGTGTCTGTGCGTGCGTGCGTGCGTGCGTAAACATGCCTTGAAGAATATTCAAATAGTTCCCAGTGAATATTAAATAGTACTTTTGCATGAAATGCTGTGATATAATTACAATTTGACAATTATATCATTGTCAAATATATGTATCATTACAGTTATTACATTGCAAAAGTTAAAGATTAAACTGCATAGATTTTGAAATGTTATATAGATTATAATGTTGATGACTGACTTTAGTAACATTATACACCAAAAAATGCCTGGAATTAAGTTTGCAGTTTTTATGTAATTTGATTTAATGATTAATTTAATAATTTTCTAGCCGTTGTAAGATCAATGGACTACACCTAATATTTTTGTGTGACATATCGTATAAAGTTAATCTGCATGTTCCAGCGTGACTCGACTGCACGATTCTTTTTGTGTAACTATGTATTTTGTCGTACGTGAACACAACACCACACAGCACAAAATTCTTTCTCTGTATTTAACCCGATCACCAAGTGAAGCATTGTGCTGCCAAGAACGCAGCAGCGCCCGGGGAGCAGTGTAGCCCTTGCTCATGGGTACCTCTATGGTGCCACTGGCAGTCCTGGGATTCAAACCCAAGACTTTCTGTTTGCAGGCTCAACTCCCTCACCACCAGCTGCCCCTGCCCCTGCCCCTGCCCCTGCCCATAGTGCCTGGTGACTCATTTGTTTTCCACTGCAGTTAGGACCCCCCCTCAGTGTTCTGGTGATGCTGCAAGAAACTGTTGTAACATCATCTTCAGTGTGTCAAAAACTGTAGTTAAACTGTAGAATACTGAAAATACGGCTCCCTTGATTCTCAGTAGGCAGTGAGAGTTCTCTTTGCCCAGTCAGCATTCTACAGTATTTTTACATCATGTTTTGGTCCGCTCTTCTGGAACAACAGTGGAGTTGGTAATAAACATAGTAATAGCTGAGCTCAATGGAAGAAGTCTGGCAGGTGGAGTCGAGTCAAGTCAAATACAGCTGTTACCATGGTGTAAAAAGAAACGTAAGTGAAACTGTTCCTGTGGACCAGAAGTGTTAATGCAAATTACTTAGAAATAATACAATTATTTGTGGTTTTGTACGTGTAAGCAGTAATCACCAGTTGCGTAATATTTACTAACTGATAGTTATGTAAAAGTGGTAGTATGGAAATGGCCAGTGATGGCATCAAAGGTGAATTTTATGTTCCCATGGCCTTCTGTTGTTTCATGCTGATCTCTATGGCTTTCATTAATTAAACAGTTTAACCCGTTATATAATAGGAAATTGCACTCTTTTGGTTACTCTGGAACCAGGCTCTTAATCTCATGTACCTGATGAATTTTGGACCTTTAAGCCCTCTTTGATCATGAAAGTGATTTCAGTCATGCCAGAGTTGTGGTACTGTCTGTGTGTGGTTTCATTTTCTGTTTTCCCTTTTATGCTCTAGAGGTTACAGGAAGGAAATGTAAGATGTTTAGATTCTGAGATTGTTCTTGAAGATAATTGTATGATTTTAGCTGTCCTACATCTAGTCTTTATCAGCCAAGCAACTCTCTAATGCACACGGTCATCCTTTGTAGTGTTTCTATTTTTGCTTCATGTGCTTCCTGTTTCAGTTAGGATACGTCTGGTTTATTATCTGTTGTCTCAGCCGAGTTCCAGGTGGATACAGATACCATGTGATGATAGACAGAATGATTTGAATAATATTAGATATGAATGTGTAGTTGAAAGTTGTGCATGGTGATGAGACATAAGGTAGCATTAATATTTGTCATTAAAACAAAGCTTTGTTTGACAGTAGGGCTGCACAATATATCGCAAATTTACCGTCATCGCAATATCAACATGCGCAATACACATATCGCGAAAAAATTATACATATCGCATTTATTGACTGAACTGCAATAAATGGTGTTTTTCCAAAACTCTTCACCCGGTGCCACAGAGAAGAGGGCAAAAAAATAATCACTGGGCAGTTTCTTCATCTTCTTTGCTGCTGTAATAGATTGTTCCTTTTGCTATTTTTTCTGGCTAAGAACTTACTAACATTTAGATTACGTTTATTTAAGATTTACAATTATTAAATATTTTCTTTTTTTTTTTAACTATGTTCAATTGTTCAAATGTTTTTCTTAAAAAATTCTTAAAAAATTGGAATGGAAATATTGCATTTAATTTTTTTCTGCATAGACCACTCAGTGTCTGGAGTCTATATTAGCAGCAAATCCAGAGCAGAAAAACATAAACACTAAAGGCTATGTTTTTATTTACTTATCGCGTGTGATATCGCCATCGCAACACTCAACAACGTTCTCGCGTGTTTTACTCATATCGTGTAGCCCTATTTGACAGTATGAATCTCTTTTGATAAGTGCTATCACATTAGGCCTATTTGGGGCAATATTATGACTGTTTGTTCTTAAAAGTGGATCAGATTGTAAAATTTCAGTCAGTACCAGGTACAACCACTATTTCTACACTTGACACCACGAACTGCCCATTAAATATGGAGCCAAAGCACCTCTGATTTGTCAAGCGGAGAACCTGTGGTTTCTGATGCTCTGCAAGCCTTTCGAATTGGAATGTCTAAAATAGCTGGCACGCATAATAGCATTGCACAACATCTCGTTAACCACCAGCCTTGGCTTTTTCCCACAGATCTGATTATTCTTTAATGTATTTGTGCTGTAGTGTGTACAGCTAAACCTTGGGGTGTGGATAGATACAGAAAAAAGCAGAGAGGGCAGGCCACAACACATTTTATTTCTAAATAATTCAAATATTTTAGTGTTATTAACATATTTAATTCAAGCAACCTACATTTCCATGCTGTAAATGAAAATGTATACTACAATTCAAGCATCTACTGTTTTGGGAACGATTGAACTAGAGGTGGAGACTGAGGAAGTGTTTACACGAAAGGTGAAATCGGATAAACACAAAATAGAACAGCAAATATAAATATTTCACAAGCAGCATTAACATGTCACACGCAATCTTATCACTTGCACAACAAAGGGGTGAGTGCTAGCATACACACTAGAGGCGCCATATATTTATTTATTATGATTTAATTTACGTCTATTTGGTTTATTTTTGTGTATAGTTTTTTTATTTTATTCATCTGTCCCACACATACTCTCTCTTTATTAAGCATATCTGTTTGTCTACTCATTAACACAAATATATAGTAATCCACCAGTCACACAGCAGCAACTCGGGGCATGTAGGCATGTAGATAAAAGGCTGTAAATGGAAAGTACGTGTCATTCGCGAAGTAAATAGTTTCAAATCAAACATGATTTTGATCACCTCTATTTCCCTGTGTGTGTGTTAGGGCTGCACAATATTAGGAAAACATGTGATCTGCGATAATGAAATTGAGTGTTGCGATGGCGATATCACATGCGATAAGTGAGTAAAATCTTTATAGTGTTAATGATTTTCTGCTTTGGATTTGCTGGTGATAAAGACTCCAGATGCTGACTAGTCTATGCAGAAAAAAAATGAAATGCAATACTTCCATTCCAACAAGTTTTTTTTTAAAAGAATTTACTTAAATGGAGCATTTTAATGCCTCTCATAAAACAATTTGAACCATTGAACATTGAAAATATTTTAAGAAATAATTTTAAATCTTACTATAATTTAAATTATGTTTACATTTATTTAAGTTCTTAGCCAGAAAAAAATAGCAAAAGGAAGAATCTATAACAGCAGCACAGAAGATGAAGAAACTGCCCAGTGATGTCTCTGTGGCACTGGGTGAAGAGCTTTGGAAAAACACCATTTATTGCTGTTCAGTCAGTTTTCACGATATGTATATTGCGCATGTTGATCTCACGATGCTGACGGTAAATGCGATATATTGTGCAGCCCTAGTGTGTTATGTTATATTTTACCTGACTTTAGATTTTTGAGAAATACTTCAAAACTATCTTCCAGATTTATGAAGTTTTGGGAGTGTGTAGGTTTGAAAATCACTGCACTACAGACATTGTCCTGAGTTCTGGGTTTGTGTGTTACGCTGTAGAGAGGTATACAAACACTGAGCTTTCCTGTTATTTGTGCGGGTTTAAATGTGGTAATACATTCATGTCATGGCATGAGAGAATGATCTCATCACTCTGAACTTCAGGGCTCTGTGTGTGTGCGCGCGTGTGTGTGCGTATGGTTGTTTTAGCTTGAGCGGAGTGAGAAAATGACCATCATGCACATAGACATAGAGCAGTTCAGAAGATTGCCATGAAAAGACAGAGCAGTTCAGAAGACTTTGACATGTAGGCATATGGACATTTGGTGTTTTGCATTCTCCAATAATCTTCTCAAATAATCATCTTATTTGAGTTCTCCAACTTTCACCTCATATTTTCCAGTCTGTCATCAGTTGTTGTTCATGGTGTTGTCAAGCAAAAACGGGAAAATTACTAGCCCCTGTCTTTACCTTTACTCCCTCTGTTCAGCGTTTTGTCCCTTTAGGTGGTCCGTTGCTGTTATTTACCCACCCTGTGGAAGCCAGACGGTTCTCACAGAGGTGCTTTTTTTCTAGATCCCAAATCACACATTACCTAAGAGTATTTACATGTCTGCACAAGTCCTCTCTTCTTCTGCATCACCATCAGTTCTGTTTATTCCAAACCATTTCAAAATAGTTTGCCATGAGTCAGAAGGAAAATCCCTTTAGATAAAAAAAAGAAAAAAGTAACACATCATTAGTGAGACATTGTGTTTTTGTTGTAGCTCACAAATTGTCCACCTCATTGGGATTCCCTGAACCACGTCAGATACCAGTCCTGGCAGACTCGAGTAGTATGTGTACCTTTTATGGTATAAGAGACTTGATTCGACTCCTCTGCTAAGCTCATTGTTAAAGCCTTTTTAAGTGCAACTCAGAGTGCGAGAGGAAATCTTGATCTCCATAGAGCTGTGGGCTACCAAGACTGGCATCTGACAAAGTTCAGGCATCTTAGTTTGACACTCTTGCCCTAAGCTAACTATAAAAGCCCAGAAGTAGAATCAACATTGGAACTAAATGATTTAGAACTTTCCTGCTTATAATCTTGGTTATCTTTGTTGTTCTGGTGGAGTCACACACTTGTGAAAGTTTTCTAATCTGTTCAGTGGAATTGTGGCCAGACTTCTAGCATAATTAATTCTATATCAACCCATTTTCCAGTTAAACCTTGTCTTGGACCAAGTCATCCTTTCATTGGGGATTTATAAATGCTTTGTAGTCTAATGCTGAGCTTCACATGCTTGTGCAAGTCCTCGGGGTTCTCTTATGTGTATATTGTCATTGCCAAAACAAACCATGTGTCTCCAGTTTGTCAATTTATTTTTCACAATTTGCAAATGCCAGCTGCAAATGATACTGTATGAACATTTCATGTCAAAAAGAATAGATCTAAAATGCCATGACATGTACATTCTTTAACTTGCACTGAAAATGAAGAATGTTACACCTCTGCTCTGAAGTTACTTTTGGTTCTGATAATGATGATGCTGGTTACTTTGTTTGTTTGTTTGTTTTTTAAATGCCATCCCATATGTAGTTGCATGCACTGAACCAAAGGAGGTGTTTAGGGCAGTCACTGACACCTGAGTGATCTAGCGATTACATTTAAAAAAAAAAATTTTTTTTAATTTTTTTATGACAGACTAGCTGTCTAGTCTGTCATAAAAAGACATATTAAGAAAAACTAAAACAAGACTTAATTCTAAAATCCATGTGATCTTTGTTCATTGGTGTAAGAAGTGTTTGTTTTGTTTGCTTTTTAGTTTCCGAGTGCCCCATGACCCCAGACACCCCCAGCAGCGAGGCTCGGACATGCACCAACAGCAGTCGCCTGGCTGCACTGAAGAAACAAAATGACATCGAGCTCAAAGTCAAACAGGGAGCTGAGAACATGATACAGATGTATTCCAATGGCTCGTACAAGGTAGTCTGCTACTGAATCCTTCTCAGTTTGTGTGTCAGTATGATAAAGTGCCTGTGTCTTAATAGTCCTGAATAGTCTGAAGCATCTCTCAAACTGCCATTTTAGGCCAAAACCCCAGAGCCGGCAGTACAAAGACATCGTTAAAAATAGTTAGGCTAAACTGGTATGAATCCTTCTTACTCCGGCAGTGTCTCAAAAATGAAGTCTTTGATCTTGGAGACAAATTGTGTGTATATTCCATTTTATGAAATGAAAACAGATGTGAGCAAAGAAAATCCAATAATGGTGTGTAAAATTGTTTTAAAAAGTAAGATGATTGGAAACTGACTAGACCAACTCATGGGCCACATGTGCTCCACAGGGGAATGGTTATTACCTCATGGGAGCAGCTGGCATTCAATATATAGAGCGGAGAAGTGTATTAGTGAGCTTTATTGTGTATTGTGTGTGTGTATATATATATATATATATATATAGGCATTTGCCAAACCTACTTTCTAAGGGTTCTCTTGCATGTTCTCCTTGGACAAGAAACAATACCTACAATAAATTCCCACTGTAAAAATTAAGGAAGCATTGTTCCACAGCGCTTTTTGGTGTACCAGGACCCTCACATGCCAAACCAAGTAAACACACACCTACCAGCTGGTGCAGTGTGTGAGGCTTTGAACATTTTTATGAAATGGTGATTGATTGTACATGCCTATCTGTGTGCCCGTGTTGCATTCTTAGGTGTTTTATTGTCTCTGATGTCTGTATAGTTTCACAGAGAATAAGTTATACCACAGCGTTCAACATGCAGTGTTGTCATTGTTTGGCTAGGTTTTAGCCAAACAGGTAACTCCAAAAAAAAATAATAATAATAATAATTCTACAGGAAACTTATTTAGGAGAAAGACATGTTGCCCATTAATACTGTCAAAACCATTCCAGAAATTAATTGAGATTGCTCTATTCTGCTAGTATTATTAGTATTATTATTATTACTACATTATTATTCCATTACACAGCTTTCATGTAAGTTTTTTGATTCTTTGAAAAAAGATTTTGAATGTATGGCTTCGTTCGGAGCATTATAGGTGTTATATGTATAGTTGTATGCTGGGTGTTGCGCGCAGTATGAAGACACAAATTAGGTACTCATTTGTGCTGTGAAGACTGAAAACTGGTGCTCATTTTCCATACCACTTACATCTATATGTGCTTGCGTACCACTTATGTCAACCCCTGTGTATATATATACATCTTATACATATTTCTTAATACATCATCATAAACCATGATAAAAGATAAATATACATTTTTATATCAGCACATGCCAACAAAAATGGTCTGTGTTGGAATTTTGTAAATTGTCATGTAAACAAACTTGGTCTTCGGATAAATTTTGTAATTCTTTTGCAGCTCCTACGGTAAGGAAAAATACCAAATAGGTTGAAATGATATTCAATGTTATAGTATTTCTTGTTACTACCTTTATCTGTGATCTGTTTACAAAACACTCTTCAGTGAGTTAAAGTTTTTGTAGCGTGCAGCATTGCAATCAGGGCACTGTGGAGCCTGCAGGCAGGTTCCCAGCTGCTGTGAACTTCCTCTGGAAGTTGGAAGCACTTCCTGCAGGAAAGGCCCCCGAAGTGACGTCACCAATTAATGCCTCTCTAGAGGAAGTCCAGCCCTTCTGAGGCCTGACATATTTCCATGTACTGGACTTGTATATTATGAGATATAAACAGTTAGCACTGTGATCCTTTACAACTGAGCAACAAAATAAGAACCAGTCAAACAGCTGACCACAAAAGTAAACAATGTGTTACTCAAAGAACATCCCTTTTCTTTGCACATGCAGTTTGTAACAGGATGAGTCCTTGAAGTGTATTACACTCAACAGATCCACAGGCATTGTTCCAGAGCTAGCATATAAACACACAATCGGAGACATTAAAGCAGTTGATATGAAAGTTTTATAATGTTGTGCTTTCCTCTTGTTCTGCTGTTTTGCAGGATCGCAAGCTCCTTGCCATGGCTCAACAAATGCTCCAGGACAGCAAGACAAAGATAGAGTTCATCAGGATGCAGATCCTGAAAGCCAGCCAGACCAATGAGATGACTTACGAGAACAACGATGGTAGGGCAGAGACTGAGTGTCCTCAGAGTTTGCTTTTGAGTTTAATTATAGTTTTATTCCTAGGCAAATGATCGTGTCTCACTTCTTTACTCTGGACTGAATGCTGGATATTTTCTAAGACAAGTGTATATTTTTAGAGAAGTGCATATTTTTTGTCATTTATACAGTAGGCCAAGGAGCCAACTGAGCTCTAAAGTACTCACATAATCATTGTAGGTTCATTTTAGAACACATTTGCTTTTATTATAATACATTCTAACGTGCCTGTTCCAAATTTCAGTGTAGTCTTGCAACTGTTACTGTGCAAAGATCAGTTGTTGCACATTACGCACAGCTGTAGTTAATGTCATTAAACTTTGACCCTTCAGTGTCTACAAACAAGTCCATTATCAGTCCCCTGGACTTGCGGCTGGAGGAGCTGCGTCATCACTTCAGGATTGAATCTGCTGTGGCAGAGGGAGCCAAGAATGTGATGAAGCTGCTGGGTTCAGGGAAGGTGACAGAGAAAAAAGCTCATTCAGAGGTGTGTTCCATTCACTGAAAGTATTCCTTATGACAATCCAGCATGTGTTTTTCTTTATCTATGTGAGAGGAGAACACAAAGCCTTCATGCACTTCTGCTAATTGAGGTATTTAAATCTAATTCAAGCAGGGGCCAGGACCTGTTGTCCAGGCTTGGAGTAATGAAAGAAAATGTTTGGTAACGGGGAAGTGTGAATTCTTACTTATGGTCTAGCACTGCTAGCAGCGGTTTCGCAGCCGTGTGTGGAATGTTCATCACACATTATAACACCTCTGCCCTATGTCTCACTTATATAGCATGAAATGTCTCATTCAGACACCTGTGCATTACAATACATCTTTATATCTGACCTTTCAGTGCAGAGTTTGAAATCCACAGTTCAGATCTTTCTCATTATTCATGTACATGAAATTAGAGGATGCTAAAAGTTAAAGATAGGGCTCATCACAATGGAAGCCTTTAAAGCAGGTACACTAGCAAGATGATTTAGGAGAACAATATGTACATTTGTATTTGAACAGCTTTCATTTGTGCTTAGACTCGCACTAGTCTGTAGTTGTAAAATTATTATTTTTTTGTACCAAATAATATAAACTAGCATTCTTGGTACCGGCGGCCTCACTGCCCTGTACATTTTTAAATGCACAAACTCAACTGGTTTACCCCAGAAAGAGGCTGTTAATTAGCTCATTAGTTCAGGCAGGTGTGTTAGGAGCAGGGAAAATGGATTTTGTCAAAACTGTCATTAATAGTCATCCATACATTTGGTGTTCAGCAATGTCTGATGCTTATCGTGAAATACATCTCTCTACCTAGGCTCAGGCACGCTTTAATGAATCAAGCCAGAAGCTAGACCTGCTGAGGTTCTCCCTGGAGCAGAGGCTAAGTGAGCTGCCTAAGAACCACCCGAAGGCCAGCGTAATCTCTGAAGAGCTGGCCATGGTGGCCTCCCCTCCTCAAAGCCCACGGCAAAGCATCATCTCCTCACAAAACCAGTACAGCACTGTTGCCAAACCTGCCGCTCTCACCGGTAAACATGACATTTCACTCACACTACACTAACTGTACCTGGTGGTTTCACTCGCACTGGTGGTTGATCTGCTTAAATGGCAAAGAAGCTATTAGAGATATTTAATGTATTTTCCATAATCTTGGATGATTCTAGTGATGTTTGCCTTGGTGTGTGTCCCACCCTGCCCCACAATATACCAAATTAACCAGGAATACTTTTGCTTTCTTTGTAATGTAGTTAATAAGTACTGTCAATGTTGCAGGATTCCTTGGAAAGCATGTTGACATTCTGATGTAAATTCATGATAATAAATCTCATTTTGTCCAGCCATAGTTTATAAACTCCGCTATTATTTATATTTCATGCAGTTTCCATGCATCTGTGAGGGTGGGGTGCTGGATGTGTTTGTCAACCATAGTGATTTTGTACAGTTTTGTATAGCTTCTAAGACACTTGCACATAACCACACTTCAACCATCAGCCCTTTTCATTCTCTCTGATAGGAATATATAGGTAAAAAATCATCCTTCGATGAGGATGTTAGTTTTGTAATGCAGTAGTTTAGTTTTCTTAACTGTTTTTACTGTGTAGTTTTCTGACTGAAATATTTTTTTCGTGTGTGTGTGGTTTGCAGGGACATTAGAGGTGAGACTCATGGGCTGTCAGGACCTGCTGGAAAATGTTCCGGGGCGGTCTAAAGCTGCGTCTGTGTCCCTGCCTGGCTGGAGCCCCAGCGAAACACGTTCTTCCTTCATGAGCCGAACAAACAAGAACAGATCGGGCAGCAGCAGAAACCTCTCGAAAGTAGACGAGCTGTCCAGTTGAGTGCTTTTCATTATTTCAAATTAAGATGCTGGGTTGTAGGTTTGAAATGTATGTAGAATGATCTACAGACCTGGGAGCATGTTAAAAGCTTTTACCCATCATTGTTTGAGAATTTTGAATCATAGCTATTCATTACTCAGTTCAGACATGGTCCTTGAAATGAAGCCATTTTAGCGGTTTTGAGCTCGTCTGTGTTCCTGCTTGCCCCAGACATAAAATCACTGGAACCAGTGTTTCACACCCAGCTGTTTAATACTACTCAGCAAAATCTGTATTTGTGTACCTTTATAGCTGTGTAACTTAGACTGAAAGGTGTCATGTTTGTGTTGCATCATCAGATGAGATCAGCGCTGTTCTGAAACTTGACAACACAGTGGTAGGACAGACTACCTGGAGGCCAGTCAGCAACCAGTCTTGGGACCAGAAGTTTACACTGGAGCTTGATCGGGTAATCGGAGCAATATTCATTAACAAAAAAACACACTTAAAGCCCATAATTCACTCAACATGAGTAAATAACAGTTGCGTGCTCTGTCACCACCACAACCACCTCGAGAACGACCACAATTAAGTTTAAGAATGTTAATCCCAGACTTGGCCCATTTTTTTTTAGGAAAACCTGTACTAGGCTCCTCAGCCTTCCTCCCTAATCTCTTTTGCACTGTGATGCGATTGTTCCTCCTCGTTTACTCGCAGAGTTGAAGATTTAGTCACACTTACATAAACCACCCTCAGTGGAATTTCAACAATTGTGAGGTGACTGACCGTGTGTGTGTGTGTGTGTGTGTGTGTGTGTGTGTGTGTGTGTGTGTGTGTGTGTGTGTGTGTGTGTGTGTGT
>JBBPDC010000109.1:4947854-4965634 GCA_037974485.1 Hemigrammopetersius urotaenia | reverse complement strand
TTTAAAAACCTACGTTTTCACCGACCCAAAACGCCGTTTACGTGTGGACGAAAGGCCAAAACGCATAGAAAAACCTCAATTTTCAGAAATACCCGTGTATGTGTGGATAGGGCCTAATTATGTGCTACACCTGGTTTGTTTAGGGTAAAAAATAAAAAAGCCCTTTTACTATAATGTTTTTATTCACTATATATGAGCTGGGGGATGGGTGCTTAGTCTTTAGTCCTGTTCTAAAGTGCCTCTTATCCTCAGGATGCATTAGCCACCTTTGACTTCTTGAACGATAGCCGTAGTAGCACAGTGGCCAAATTGGACCATGACAGCCTGGTGGAAGATGAGATTCAGCAGCCTGAGGTGGAGCTCACCAAGATACAGAAGACTGAAACAAGGTGACTTGCTTGTCTGTTCCATGGACACACTCAAGAGCAAAGGGAGAATGCAAGCTGCAAAATGTGATGTTAACTATCATGTAATTTACTGTAATGCAACATCTCGAGGATTCTAGTGGTTTTTTACAGCTATTTGTAATATACACTACCAGTCAAAAGTTTGGACACATCCTCTCATTCAATAGTTTTTCTTTGCTTTTTTTATTGTCTACAATGTAACTGAGGACTGACAACCTCCAAACTATGAAGGAACACATATGGAGTTATGTATAAAAACAAAAAAGTGGTAAACAATGTTTTGCATTTTAGATTCCACCTTTTGTTTTAATGACAGCTTTGCACACTCTTGGCATCTTTGCAATCAGCTTTATGAGGAAGTCACCTGGAATGGTTTTTCCATTAACAGGTGTGACTTGTCAAAAATCAATTCCTTGCCTTCTTAATGTGTTTGAGACCATCGGTTGTGTTGTGCGGAGATAGGGTTGGTACAAAAGTCTATACAGTGAATAGCCCTATTTGACTAGTGTTCTAATCCATATTATGGCAAGAACCACTCAACTAAGAAAAGAGAAATGACAGTCCATCATTCATTAAGACATGGTCAGTCTATACGTGTCCTCAAGTGAAGTTGCAAAGACAATCAAATGCTATGATGAAACTGGCTCTCATGAGGACCGCCCCAGTAAAGGAAGACCAAGAGTTACCTCTGCTGCGGATGATAAGTTCATCAGACTTATCAGCCTCAGAAACAGCACCTCAGATTACCTAAATGCATCACAGAGTTCAAAGAAGACATAGTTTGTGTGACATAGGTCTTCATGGTTGAATTGCTGCAAAGAAGCCACTTCTGAGGAAGAGCAACTTGCTTGAGCCAAGAAACAAGGAATAGATGTCAGACCAAAGGACAGATTTCCACTGGTTTAGTCCAAATCTGAGATTGTTGATTCCACCCCCCGTGCCTTTATGAGACGTAGAAAAGGTGAGCGGATGGTTTCTACGTGTGTGGTTCCCACCGTGAAGCATGATGGAGGAGGTGTGATGGTATGGGGTGCTTTGCTGGTGACACTGTTGGTGATTTATTTAAAATCCAAGGCACACTTAACCAGCATAGCTACCACATCAGTGACATGCCATCCCATCTAGTTTGCGCTTAGTGGAACCATTTGTTTTTCAACAGGGCAATGACTCCAAACACAACTCCAGGCAATGTAAGGGCTATTTGACCTAGGAGAGTGATTGAGTGCTGCATCAGGTGACTTGGCCTCCACAATCACCTGACCTGAACCCAACTGAGATTGTTTGGGATGAGTTGGACTGCAGAGTGAAGGCATGTGCTCAGCACCTCTAGGAACTCCTTCAGGACTGTTGGAAAACCATTCCAGGTGACCTACCTCATGAAGCTGATTGAGAGAATGCCAAGAGTGTGCAAAGCTGTCATCAAAGCAAGAAGTGGTTACTTTGAAGAACGTAAAATATAACGCTTATTCTGTTTACTTGTTTGACCATGTGCAATTCTTCTGATTATCCCCTTCCCTGTTCATCCACTTAACTTGCACTGTGTATGTTGTTTACCTATATCTTATATTTATACAGCGAGAAATTGTTTATTGTTTTATATTGATTTTTCTTTGTTCTTATATCGTTACTTTTGATCGTATGGATCCTGTTAATCTGTCTTTCTCACTACTGCTGCTGTTTCTAAGGAATTTCCCCATTGTGGGATTAATAAAGTCAATCTAATCTAATCTTACTGCAGTATTTCAAAAAATAAAGAAAAACCATTGAATGAGGTGTGTCCAAACCTTTGACTGGTACTGTACATTTCCAAAAAGTAAAACTAAGAAATCAGAATAATTTAGTTGAGTGGAGTAAAGTGTATGTAAAATACTGCATAATTGTGAGGTTAGGATTATTGTATAAAGAAAGCACATTTAAGTTGTCTGTTTTTAAAATGAGCCTCTAATTATTATTGTCTGTGTGTAGGGAAGAGCAGGAGGTCCAGTTCAGTCTTAAAGACTTTAAGTGTGTTGCAGTTCTGGGTCGTGGACACTTTGGAAAGGTATGCTCAATTTACATGTGTTTAAAAACCACTAACTATATGGACTATAGTTTGAGTGTAATCAATCTGTCCAAACAGTACTCTGAGAGAAACATCTAGCATTGTTCTTGTTTTCTGTCTAGCTACCGTTTTCTTACCTTAATTGAGTCTCCTTAATAATTTAACAGGTCTTACTGTCTGAATACAAGAGCACTGGAGAAATGTTTGCCATCAAAGCTTTGAAAAAAGGGGATATTGTCGCTCGGGATGAAGTTGACAGGTAAAACACTACATGTGCCTTTCAGACAGATCCTGAACAGTCCTGAAAAGAGTTCTTGCCAGCAAGTGGTCCTGTGGGGGGGATACAGCTAAGCCTTTTTTGGCGCACTTGGTTGTGTTGAGAATCAGCAGGGCCGTTTAGCGAAGTTCAACCTAATTTCAGTTTTTGATTCTATGACTCGCATGTTTAATCAATCAAACCTATTTACACAAGATTATCCATAATAATGATGATGCATATTTTAAATTTTGTTAATGATCTCTCTTACACTAAGAAACAGAACCTGGTGGACACATGCATTTATATACTTTTAGGCACAAAGAATTTTTAGATTACATAGCTTTTATTAAGTATTATTTTAAGATTATTTTAAGAGTGTTTTGGAATCCCTGAAAGACTATGCATGATTTGTGGTTACTCAGTACAGACTGTTTTTTTTGTTTGAAGTAATCTTGATTACTTTATTAATTATCTGAACAGCCCTGGTTTGTGCTGAATGCAGTCTAGTGACTACTGTGTGGCTGATAGTTGCATCACATGGTCCATTGGAATAAATAGTTTAGTCTGTATTCATCCTAACAATGAGTCTCTGTGCATTTCCTGCTGTCATCCACAGTCTAATGTGTGAAAAGAGGATCTTTGAGACGGTGAACAGCGTTCGGCACCCGTTTCTGGTGAATCTTTTTGCCTGCTTCCAGACCAAGGAGCATGTGTGCTTTGTGATGGAATATGCAGCTGGAGGTGACTTGATGATGCACATTCATGCAGATGTGTTCTCAGAGCCGCGAGCCGTGTAAGTGATCATGTTCAACACTCGGACTCATTTCACTGACCTATAATGACCAAGTGAAAAGTCTTTGCCAATGCCTACGTTTCTTTTCCCCTTTTCCCCACTGCAGTTTTTACGCTGCCTGCGTCGTCTTGGGCCTGCAGTTTCTACATGAGCATAAAATAGTGTACAGGTGAGTTTTAGTTTTAGACAAAAAAATGACATTGCCTTTGTCTTCATACTGAAGACTTTGCATTTGTCTTCATACTTTCCATCCTCTCACAGAGACTTGAAGCTAGATAACCTGTTGCTGGACACTGAAGGATATGTAAAGATTGCAGACTTTGGTCTGTGCAAAGAAGGTGAGTGGGCTGATTGTTATATACTGCTTAATATGGTCGTCTAGTTCTGAACAAACATGTTCTTTTCGGTTTCACTGATAATCCGTGCACTATCACACCTCAACAGGACATTAATTCAATAGGCTCCTTTAATTCATGTTTTTGTTTGTGGTGATTGTTTTAGAGGTGCCCACTTAGTTTTCACTGATGCATTTTAAATCATTTTGGGCTTTTTGGGTTCTTTTTCTTATGGTTCACCTCTTTTATGCTTAGTTTACACAATAGTGGCCATTTAAATGAGCCATTCATGTACAGTCTATCCTAATATCATGACTGACTGTAAAACAAGTTAAAACAACAGGTTAATATCTGAAGATGGCTGATTAATCCCAAATGTATTATATGTGCCTTTTTATAATCTTTATTATTTTGTTAATTTTCATTCTTCCGTTGTATAGTGAAATTTTAGAACATTATGGATGGGTTCAAATGCATTTTAATGACAAAGTTGTCAGAGGTGAACTTTTTGAAATGAAGTGAAATATTGCAGTGGTGTTTTAGGGACAAATTTTTAATCCTGTGTTTTTCTGAATGTTTAGGAATGGGTTTTAGGGATCGCACTAGTACCTTCTGTGGCACTCCTGAGTTTCTGGCTCCTGAAGTCCTGACAGAAACCTCATACACACGGGCTGTCGACTGGTGGGGTTTGGGTGTGCTCATCTTTGAAATGCTGGTTGGGGAGGTGAGACTTTGAGTTAAATATTCACCATGGAACTGCTCAGCAGAGCAGTCAGGCAAACTGAAGTTATACCACTGATATAAATTCATTACAGCAGAATGACTTTCCTGGCAGCATCATAAAAACATGTTCCTCTGTGCTTGCAGTCGCCGTTTCCAGGTGATGATGAAGAGGAGGTGTTTGATAGTATTGTGAACGATGAAGTTCGTTATCCACGATTTCTCTCCACAGAGGCCATATCCATAATGAGACGGGTATGCGTTTCATAAATTCGTTTCAGTGTTTTTAGTTAGTCATGATATTAAACCTTCTTGCATGTCTGATGACGTTCACTGTCTGCAGCTTTTAAGGAGAAATCCAGAGCGCCGTCTTGGTGCAGGGGAGCGAGATGCTGAAGAAGTGAAGAAGCATCCGTTTTTCAGAGTATGTCCTATTTTATCTTCTCAGGACTTTTACAATGGTCAGACAAAATTGTAGAAAACACCAGATAAAAACAGCAAAACAAACATTATTGAAGTATTCATAACATTGTGGATGTTAGTTATGTTTCCTTTTTCAATCTGATCAAAAACTGTGCATTACTAGATTTCATACACTAACCCTTAAAGGCTTTTACAAAGCATGTAAAACAAGTCAGTGCTAAAATGACTACCGGGTGCAATGTGACAGATACACCTACCTTGTATACACTCCTTTTCCTTTTTATGAGGTCCACTTATCATATGAATGCACTTTGTAGTTTTCATATGAATGCACTTGGTACAATTACAGACTGTCGGCCATTCATTTCTCTGCCCCTGTTCCTTCATTTCTCTTTGGCCATTGAATAGTCCACCAATCAAACAGTTTTCATTGGTAAGAAACTGACCACTATTGAAGCTCTAATAATACAAGTAGTGCAGCATCAGATGAACATCAGAAACTTTACAAACGGTTGGATCTGTGAAATAAAGTGAAAATTAAGTGGACAGTTATAAAAACAAAACACTGCTGTGTGCGCTCCTCTTGGTTTCTGTTATTATTATTATTATTATTGTTTTGTCACCTCTGTAACCTTATGTCTACTGTTGTTCTGTCTCAGAATGTGGACTGGGGTGCACTCCTGGCTAAGAAGATTCAGCCTCCGTTTGTCCCAACCATCAAAGGCAGCGAGGACGTCAGTAACTTCGACGACGAGTTCACCTCAGAGGCACCGATACTCACCCCGCCCCGTGAGCCCAGGGTTCTGACCACCAATGAACAAGAGCTCTTTACAGACTTTGACTATATAGCTGACTGGTGTTAGTCTTTCCCACTGACCATCACAGCCCTTGCCTGTACATGTCCAATACTGTGAACCTGACTAAACACCATCACCCACTGCCAGAGCAAGCAACTCTCTCCTTAAGGACTTACCATGAAAGAAAATGTGGGTTATCCTCTCTGCTCTAACCTGTGTCCTTGAAGGGACTGGCATTGACTTTATTTTTTTTCCTCAACTGAAAATGTGTTTGTGCAAAACCATCTCCTATTCAGACAAAAGTAGTCAACGAAGCCCATTGTGTGGGTTTTTTTTTTTTTTTTTGTCAAAGCACTGGGTTTTTGGTAAGTGAACTAATGCTTTTACAAGCTCACCTCTTTGACAGTGACAGCCCTGTTTTTCGCTGGCTTTTCAGAGAATACAGTTATTCTTTTTGCCACAATGCTTTTTTAAAATGCATTTTTCATTTCCAAGGCTAAAAGATACTTGCCTGAAATACATACAGAAAGTCACTGAATCCTACAAAGGAAGAAATCATTAAATTGCAGTTTGACTGTACAAGAGGTGACTTTTGCTTGAAGCTCAGACAATCCCACACCCCACAAAATTGTCCCAATTAAGAACACAATTTTTTTAATCGATGTATTTATTTCGTTTTTCTTCTCCCCTCGATGCCTTAAATTCTTATGATACTGGGCTTCCAGACAATAACGGTCAGGTACTGAAAATCTACCAAAATGGGCTGCCAAACTTTTTCTTATCCTGTTGTTGGACTTGGCAAAGAGCAAACTGTTGGATGAACTTGAACCTTAACAAAGCAGACAAAAGATGGACAAAAATTAGCTTTGGTGGTTTTCAGACTTTTAAATTTCTGCATAAATATGTACTCATTTTGTTGGAAAAAAAGTAAGTTATAGTTTTATACTGTATTTTTAGGATATTAGCATTTTGGATCTGCTGTTTGGTAAGCATTTGTGTGATTTTTTTTTTTTAAATATATGAATTGTATGGTAATCGTTAAGGAGAGGGCAGCTCAAACTTGAGAGCAATCCTACACTTCTCAAATGGAATGTAAAAATGTATATTCATGAAAAAACAAAAATGTATATTTTTGGCAGGTGGAAATGCCAAAGCAGGCTGTATTTTTTAATTGTAGTTTTTTTAAGCAAGACGTTTGTAGCGTGATACTTCCAGGATCTTGTCATTCTGAGACAGTTTCACACAGTTAAGACATTTTGTGGTTCTGTGTGCCAACAGCAGACAATAATGTGGACTAATCAGGTCTTCGAACTTTGGGATGTTGACTTTTGGGAATGGTGGCACTGGCTGGACTCCTAATGGTTTGACATGGATGAATCCAATGGAAAAATCCAGCTCTTCCCTGGAACCCCTCCCCCACATCAGAAGGAGCTCTTATAGACTCTTGCCAAGAACTTCACTCAGTGTATTACCAAACTTCTTTCAAATACACTCTGTACACACAGCAAGGTCTGGTCTGTCTCTCTTTTCCTCCTGTTAAGGGCTTCACAGAGGAATGTCTGCACCAAATAAACCGACGCAGACTTCTGCTGCAGCCCGAGCTTTCTTTTAACTACCCTGTGTTCAGCGCAGTTTGATTAAACGAGAGTCTATTCAGGGCTGTATTTGATTTGTGAAGGTGGCTTCAGGCTGACTGGCTATAGTTCTCGTTTTATTATCTTCCTTCTTTCAAAACCTCTTGTCTGGTAAAACCAGACTGACTAGCTCTGCTACTGAAGCAAATGTTACAATTAGTTCTTAAAACGGTAATGGATTAAAAACCAGTCTGAAGCTTTTATTCAGGTCGTCCAACTGTATTCAAAGGGACAAACGGAAAGTAAAACGTAAAGTACTTCTGTTTTTAACATACGTGATGTCTGCTTGAGTATTTCTCGGTCAGATATGAATAAATGATTAACTCCTTTTTAAATTTAGCTCTTCCGGTTAGAAAGGATCTTTACTCAGCTCTTTATTTTTTTTGAAAGAGATCAAAGAAACAATTTCTTGGGAAGGAAAAAAGCTTGGTGAACAGGTTGGGTGGGTCTTGTGAAAGAGTGTTTCATAAACTAGAACATGTCACAGAAATCAATCAAGGCCTCTAGGAAACCTCTGTAGTTCAGCTTCAGTGGCTCCACACCCCTTTTTGCCATGTTCTCACCGTAAGGTTCAAGATCTTATGATTTATTTAATCATGTTTTTCAATTCAGCAAAGTATAAAATGTGCCTTTCTTTGATGATGATGTTTCATGGATATTTTCTTTTTATTAGAGCATTACCCAGCATGTTTGCTACAGTCGTGATGCACTACAATGCAATTTATCGCATTATATGAGCTATGGTGATTTAAGAACCTGTAGCCACTATATTATCATGTGATCATGCCACCCCAGACCTGATACACTGATGCCGTATGCATTTATAATACCCAGCTTATGAGTGGGCTGTCTTTACGGGGCCTTTTTATTCGCTGGACTCCATCTACTAGTGTAAAATAACCTTTAGCACTTTTGTCAGAGGCTGTAAAATGTGTCATTTATTGTGATTGCCTCGTGGGTAGAGCCCACCCACAGGCATTCACATACACTCAGGCTTCAAGAGTTTTCAATCTGTTTCTGAATTTATCCGACTCGACCCCCAGTACTGAATGAGCCGGAGGGACCCTGTGGGAATGGTCACTGGGCTGCGTGCTCTCCAGGGGAATGGCAGGACATGGGACAGATATACCGACAGGAAGGGGAAAGGGAAGCTGGGAAATAGGCCGGAGAGGAGAGGCTGCGCCCCACAGCGCCGGGCCTTCAGGGAGCAGCGCTGACTCCATCTTCTATCCTGCCACAGGAAGTGGAGGAATAACGTGGTCTGGGACGGTGCTGATAAAAAAAGAACTGGAATGAGATGGGCCTGCTGAACAGCTCTGCACTTATCTGTCTGTGGCTCAAAACGGAGACCATGCATTTATCCCTTGAATTTACAAGAGCAACAGATTAGATACCTTAGAGTAAGGACGGCTCATTTTGCTCCTGGAACACTGCTGCCAGGACATTTGGGGGATTGCTTTGCTCTAACACACCTGCTTCTATTCATCTGTTAAATGGTTGTGTGTGTGTGAGCAGAGTAATAAGACTGCTGTATACTGGCCCTCCTTGTCTTATAGGAATGAGAAAAGCTCATTTTCCAGGCAGGGAATGAGGGGCCTTTAATTAGCATTATGCAAATGACATTATGGTACTTCGGTAGTCAATAGTGAAGGGTGGTTATTTGGTTCAGTTAGTAAATCATCCTCCCAGAGAGTCACAATGATATGTTTAGACTTACATTTTAGGAAAAGTGGCGCCTCAGCCCTCAGTGTGAACAGTGTGAACTTGTTCTCTACCTTTAATCTATCCACCGCAGCAGTGTGTGGGGATGGATGCTGGAAACTTTTTTAAAATGGAGGGACACGGTGCTCTACGTCTCCCAGACAACAGAGATTTTGAAAAGGAATGATTTTGAAAAGTGCTACAATTGTTTCAGCGCCCATGACATACACCTATACATTACACCAACAGGGACTTTAATGGCATTGATCTTAATCTGAAGCTGGTCCCCTCTGTGCAGTGCTCTATATCTTGGCCATTGTCCGGGAGAGAAAAAGTGGTGGGGGCGAAATAAAGGATGTTGAAAAGTGGAAAGGACAAGTTCCCCCCTGACCTGTATTACATTCTATAGTGAACCCACAGTGTTACGCTACTGGTCTCAGGCCTAAACACTCTGCAGTCCATTAAAATTTATAATCTTCACTAACTTTTCACTCAGAACCACTGAAAATGTTAAGCCACTGAAAACAAGGCTGTATTGTCTATGCATGGGTATGTGTGAACAAAATCTTGGAATTCTTGTTTCCAAACAGTCATATCACTTTGGTTGCCACTAAAACAAATCAGTGAAGAGCCATCACCAATTTCACATACTCCAAACAAATCAGGCTGAATACCTCCATCTAGTGGTGATAAGCATCACACGAAAATGCCAAGTCTGAGAGAAAGAAAAAACCCAGGAATTTTAGTCAAGAACATTGAGGAACCTGGGAGAGATGAAAGCTAAGCTTTGACCCTTTGATCATTCATTTCTGACCTTTTCTAAATTTTGCGGCTGACTCCAATTACCTTTGCTAAACTGCACTAAATGGTATTCCAGGTTGTTCTAGATCCTGTTAATTCTGCTAGCATTAAATTCAACAGAAAAGTTGTAGGTTGCAAATGTTTTAGTCTGAATTCCACAGAAGTTACATCTCATAGCATTTTGATCCTATAGGAAGTTGCTTAAAGCATACATATAACTCCCAAACTGGGTGTCAAACCCACAACACTGAGATTAGGGGTCTCATGCTCTAACAACTGAGCTATCTGATCACATATCTGATCACTACCTTGATATTTGACCCAAAACAGTTTTTTTAAAGAACAAAACCATCCACTGGTAAAACATTTTTATTTTTATAACCTTCATTTAGTTGCCAAACTCCATTTAATGATTAGTAATATGCAGAAATAAGTGTTAAGTATGTGTAGGAAACAGGAAATTTCACATCTGAAAAGTGTCAGTGTCAGTACTGTATGTGCCAGGGGCTCAATTTTTTACGAGACAATCATGTAGGATCTACAGCGTGGAGTAATGAGGGAAGGCCATCATTCAACCTCAAACTTTGCTCCAGTCCTTTAGAATGGCTTCTGCGGCATCCAGTGTGCTGTCTTGCTGCAATGTAGAAAAAAAACATTCATACATTTAATGGATCTTCTTTGTGTTACATGTAACAGTGTTTCTGTCCAGGATATCCCAGTAAACTGAAACGGTTAATTAGGGTTTAGCTACTTCTTTTAAAGAATTCAGCCTGATAACATCACTGGTTCTTTCCCATTGATTTACTAGTCTGTCACGTCACCCATCACTCCCTACCTTGATGAAACACAGTCGGATGTATTTTTCAAAGTGTTTTATGGATTCCTCCCCACAGAACGCGGTTACAGGAATGGCAGCCAATTTCTAGAAGTGAAAGATTTGCTACTTTAGAATAAATCTGAATCAGCATAACTTGATTTGTTGGGAACAGATTCATAGTTACACTGAAAACAAGATGAATCCATCGTACCTTCTCCTTTGTCATCCACTTGACAAACTTGTAGTCATATGCCTCGTCGTCTTGCATGTGTGAAAGATCCTGATCTACCGAAGAGAAGAAAATACAAGTGAGTGGGAAACTTTGTTGATCCAGGAGGGAATTGCTTATGTGATGACAGCCACAAGACACAGAGAGACAAAAACAATATAAAAATAAAATAAGTCTAAATAAAATCTAAACAATCTATACACTGTTTCTGATGCCTTGGTGCTCTGCTAACTACCTCTTACTACCCAATTATTACTACCCTCAGTCTACCTCTAAAAATTTTGTCTGTCACTTTACTACAATCTTGCTCTTTTTGCACCATATTTTCATAGATTATATGTATAATTATTTGTTTGTATATTTTTAAAATTGCACCTTCTGTATTTAATGTTACATGTTTGTATTCTTAAATTGCACCTTTTGTATTTTTTTGTATTTAATGTATGCAACTGGGGTTTGAGAGTAACGTAATTTCAATTCTCTGTATGTCTGGTACGTATGGCACATTTAACAATAAAGTTGACTTTGACTTTGAACAGGCAGAACTGGCTCTTACCCAGTTTTTTTCTGTTTTCCTTTTAGGAGGTAATTAATGAGAGTCAAATAAGAGCACTCAAGCTGTATTTGAAAACTGGTGCTACACCTGTACCATAACTTCAAAACAATGTAGCTTTTTATTTCATTCATGTTATTTAAAAAATGTCCCCGATTTTTCATTTCATGCCTGTTTGGCAAGTTAAAGAGCACATAGCTTTACCTGTGTTGTGAATTTGTCTAGCAGAAAATAGAACTATAACAGTGTTTTGGTTTGAATTTAAAAAAGAAAGAAAGACCATCTACCAATTTGTCTATAATGAAATAACAATCAGTCATGATTCACAATGCATGTCTCCTTACATAGTAACGCTTTGAAGAATGAAATGATACAAATTAATATGAAGATGTGTCTTACTGAGGCCTGTGACATCAGCTATTATGAAGTATCCTCCCTCAGGGACCACTGGATTTATGCCCGCCTCCTTCAGAATGGCTGCCAAGCGGTCTCTCTTGCCTTCCAACTCTTCTGCCAGAGAGGTGAAATAGCACTCTGGCTGCCCCATCAGCTCATAGTCTCGCAGAAGCCCCCGCGCAACGGCCTCCTACCAGCCAATAAACACACAGTTCAACAAAAATATGCACAACATATATTACTGTAGTGAATTAAGGAGTAGAGTATCCTTACATATTTTAATGTTTTCCTGCACTAACACACCTACTTCTTGAAATGCTTTATTAGGTCAATAAATATTGTTTAAAATATATCAGAATAAAGCTGTGCTGAATTAAATCACATCACCACAACTGCCATACTGTCGCTGGGTGGGCTTCTTACTCGATTACAGGGCCTGGCTGTGTTATGCTATTGTCGCTGGCTGTGTTATGATACTGTTGCCTGGTTGCTTACTGGTTAGAGGTCTTGTTAGTCTGAATGTGGAAGCAATCACACTATTGTTCTGAGGTTTTATCATCATCACACCTATTTTTTGCCAGAGCTGTAAAAAGCATCTAGTTTTTTTTTTTTCTGTTCTTGAATTTTTAAGGTTTTTCTTCAACAAAACTTGCAACTTTCACTACGGTCCCATTAACAGTCATTCTCACAGTGCCCTCTGGTGGTCAGGGGCCTGGACTGCATCGCCTAAATCCCTTTGATTAATAGTCCATATCAGAGCAGGACCAACATCAAAATACATAAGGCAGTTCCTTATAGTTACTGAATTAGTAAGTGCATGCATCCGAGTATAAACAGTACGTGCTTGCAGTGGGGTTGGGCTGGTATACAGAGTGCTCTGCATAACAGTCTGCAGATGTTTGACCAGGTGTTCAGGCCCTATTGACCAGCCCAGCTGCAAAAGAGAAATCAGCAGAATTTTAATCATTCATCTTCCAAAAGATGACAGACATATGGTCTATGTAAACACTCTCAAATGTAACTAAACAAAGTACCAGACATGCCATTTGAAGTAGTTACCTTCCAGCCTGTCACACTGAATGTTTTTCCTGCACTGCCAATAGTGATGGTTCTGTCCCACATGCCAGGGAGAGTCGCTATACAAAGAAAAGTCAAATAAATTAAATTCTCTGTATTGTCTTACATCAAATATTAACAAAACATGTTGCTTGATTAAGGTTTGCTGCATACAACTGGATTCAAATTCATTGTTTACAGCATCACTTTTTTACTTTAAAGCTACACTAAACATTACCATACCTATCTTTACATGCTCATGACCCTTGTATATCAGCCATTCGTAGACCTCATCACTGAAGCACAGAGTGTCATGCTTGATGCAAAGGTCTGCGATAGCTTGTAGCTCGCTCCTGGTGAAGACCTGTTTAACCAAGGGAAATAAAACGTGATTGACAATAGTAGCAGAAGCATTTCTGGCATTGTTTAAAATAGACCTCTCAAAGAGTCGGACATACTTTCCCAATAGGGTTGTTAGGGGTGTTGACAATGATGGCCTTTGTCTTAGAATTGAATTTACTGGCAAGTTCGTCCTGGTCCAGAACCCAGTCTGCACTACTGATGTCAGTCTTCTTATTGGACTTCTATTACAAACAAAAAAAAAAAAAAGCTGAACACATCAACTAAAATGTATTTAAAAAAAAAAAAAGCCAAGTAAAAAAGACTCACAAGTCGAAGTGGTATGAAAACCGGTTTGGCCCCTGCCATCCGAACCATGGGAACATAGCAATCAAAAAAAGGTTCGATGATTATAACCTTGTAATCAAAAGAGGGAGAAATGAACACAGATAATCTTAAACCACTAGAGGGAGCAATAGATCTTTTATGAAAGTAAAAGATGTCTGTACTTCACCTCATCCCCTTCTTCTACCAGCCCCTGCATGGTGCTAAATAATGAGCCATAGCCTCCCACCGTGACCAGAATCTCTTTGAAGGGGTCAATCTGACGGCTGTAAACTTTGCCATACACCTGAGACAGGGCTTTCACCAGTGCTGGATGACCCTGTTTAAAATATCAGCATTCAGTCTCATCAGAACACTTAGACACTGAACAGCACAGCTTTTTAGTCCTTTCAGATCCAAAATTTCATTTCTGGGTATTTAATCAAGGTATATGTGCTTAAAGCATATCTGCTACTATTGAAAATCACTATTTCTAGCTTTGCATTAACGATGTACAGTCGAATGCAAGCATGTGACAAACTGCAGATTAGTGAAATTACATGTCTTCAAATTACATGTTTAAAATTACATGCTAAAATAAGCACATGGGCAAAAACAGTAATTGTACATTTAAATGTCCTGAAGTGTGTTCTCATTCGAGGGTGTTCAAAATGTTTCCGCCTTTTTTACTCTATTTATTCATTTCCAAAAGGGTGACAACTCTTCCACTAAACTGCAAGGACAGCCACACAGAACTAGTCACATGACACTCGTCGCCATTTTCTAACCAAAATATAAAAGTGCAGAAACTTCTGAATGTCTCTCGTATTAAAACATGTCATTTGACCACTTTAGGGAGTGCCAAAACATTTTCACATGCCCATCCAATCCCAAAAACAACCATGTTCTTAGATTTGGGAGCTGTGTTACTGTACAGAGGAGCACTTTGCTAGAGGGTTAAGACATTATAATAAAACTAGATGATTACAATACATCCATTGAAAGAAATGAGAGAAATTCCAGAAACTCTTTCAATTGATAGTGATCGAGATGCTTGGGATTGAGAAAAAATGGAGTGAGATGATGTCTGTGTCTATAAAAGCTTTTGGAGAATTTCCATTTCCATTTGCTTGAAAATAAATGATTTTTTTACCAAAAAGAATCAAAATAATATTTTATCAACTGATCTGTCATAATATACATGAATTCAGTCTTTTGACAAGTATAATATTCAACAAATAGGAAAAAGTCTAATGAGTTAATTCAAGGTGTAATTAAACAAAATATCACGGTTAACAAGGTTAAGAGGAAAAAGTAGGCACTCTGCAATAGAATAAAGACAATGAAGGTGTTTAGATTCTCAGTGTTTTGGAGGAGTGGCATCACTGATGTCATATCTACTGTTGGGAATCAACCAGAAATAACAAGAAAAAGTAGGAAATCTAATTATACTTAGATTTACACAGATCATTTTTCTCAGTAATACTGCCAGGACATATTACAGGCCCCCATTAGGCATGAAAAGCAGTCCACTGAATAACAAAGTTAGGAAGAGTAAGGTCTGTCTTACAAAACCACGCGTGTACTGGTTCAGTCGGTCCACCATTACAGCCTGGGCGAGACCCTCTTTCACATAAGATGGAGGAGAAATGTCTGGGTAACCCTGACCAAGGTTAACGATGGAGGGATCTGCTGCCACTGAAGTAAAGGCGACCCTGTTATATCACACAAAGAGAAAGCATTAAACTGTCAGCTATGATGGCAGCAAAGAGCAGCAAAGTGTTTTACAGACCTGCTACATTCTTACCACACATTCTTCTCCAGGCCCTCAATCCTTTTAGTATTCCTGTGTTTGACTGAGGCCATTTCAAACTAGAAGAAAACATGAGATTGGTAGGTTAGAATAAGGTTTGATTCATGCGGGGGGTGGGGTCATCAGAGGACATTAGGCTTACTTGTGTGGAGAAGAATTTTCTTGTTGGATTACATTCTAATAAGCAACAAACAGATCTGCAGCTACGGAGCATATGTGTGATATTCATACCTGCAAAGGAAGCCATAGAAATAAATAAAATCTTTGTATTTGTATAAATAGCTTGTCTAAAAACTTGTCCTGGACCTTTCAATGAAAATTCTCCATTCAGTATGTTTTGTAGTCCAGGACGTATCTTAACATACACTATATGGAAAAAGTATTGGGACACCTGACCATTCCATTCCAGATCATCCAGTTTCTAGGGCTCTGTGCAGGCCAGTCAAGTACTTTCACAATGAACTCATCCAACCATGTCTTTATGCAGCTTGGTTTGTGCACATGGGAGACAGTCATGCTGGAATAGAAAATGGCCTTCTCAAAACTGTGTCCACAAACATTCAGCTTTGTCCAAAATTTCTTGGTATGCTGTCCATATAGTGTATGCCTCTCAGTATCAGCGTCTAGAGTTTTATTCCAGTGTTTACAACGACAGGATACCGGAAAGACAGCCCAGTCACATCGTAATCAGGTTACAGACTGTTGGTCCTGATACCCAGACGTCTGGAAGCAACGCCAGTCTCTTATATTGAATTTATTAAGCTTTATAACCAGCAGAAAGTCTGTCAATGGTCATTTTAAACCCAAGAGCAACCCGAGGAACTCAGTAACTGGAAAGGTGAGCTGGCTTCACTTTGTCAGTTACTCACTAACCTGGTCACTGTGTTTATACAACTGGACAGGTTTACAGTTTGCATTACACCAAGCTGTTACAAGCACAGTTAAATATCCTTACCTCTCCCATGCACGTTTCCAGGGCACGTTTCAAAGCCTAAAGCATTAAACCGGTCCTATACTCAGCTCTTTCATACCTCAGCTTTCATTCCCTTTTGAAACAGTGCACGTTTCTGAACAGTAGATTCGACATGACTTTTACGTCGCCGCCTCTGAATCGACCAATCCCGCAAATGCAAAAAATATAGTGGCGTTCATTTTCCGCAGATTCTGCGCAAGCTCCAATAAAAATGTTCTATTAAATAACGAAGAAAATTAGTCGCTGGTATGCGCGAAATGTGCGCAGCTGCAACGACATTAGATCATCAGATATGGAAATACAACCCCCAAAATTGAATAATAATAATAACAACAACAACAACATAAACCACATTATTATTATTGATGTTGTAATAGTAGTAGTAATAATAATACTAATGAAAACAATAATAATGATGATAATAATAATGCTATTATTATTGTTGATAATGTTATTATTGTTGTTGTTACAACCATATACACTGAACACAGTGAAATGAAACAATGTCCATGGTGCAACACAAGAACAGAAACAGAACACTACACCACGGGTGCATACAGGACAAAGAGATTGTGCAAGAAAACCACAAGAGCAACCAAACAACAGGATAACATTTAGTGATGAGATAACATTTAGTGATGACAATAGCTACAGTACTAGTCTGAGTGACTGCAGTATCATAGAGTTGTGTGTGCAAAAATGCAGAACAAAATATATTTGTACAAATACAACAGCAGCAGAAAATACTTTAAAGAGGTAATAATAATAATAATAATAATAATAATAATAATAATAATAATAATAATAAATTATTGTGGTTCACAAAAAGAAATGAAAAGGGCAAACAACTTCAGTGACTGTGTGGGTGACTGTGTGTGTGTGTGTGTGTGTGTGTGTGTGTGTGTGTGAGAGAGAGAGAGAGAGAGGGAGAGGGAGAGAGAGCGTGTGTGTCCCTATACCTTTGTCCACATATTTGTGTATGACACCTCTGTCCCAGTACATTTGTTCATATTGGCCAGTTCGTCTGGCTTAAAGTTTAGATCACGACGTTGTTTAAAATCCATTTTTTTGAAGATAGTAGATACAGTGTTACGGACTGGAACCTCGTAAAGTTACAGTGGCAGCAGGTAAAAGTGACTTTGTGAGATGATGTGTCGTTACTTGCTAGGTAACAGACATAAAAGTCGATCGTCACGTTAGATCGCTTATTTAGGATTCCTAACTCGAGATATGATAGGATCTTAACTTTATGCTTAAGATAGGAAGTTTCTGTAATATGGCCCCTGGCACCGAATGATTACTCTCACACTCACACACCACCTCCAGTTAAAAGCTGCTAGTTCTTTTGCTGCCTACCTGCATGCTCCAA
>JBBPDC010000109.1:4920404-4933291 GCA_037974485.1 Hemigrammopetersius urotaenia | reverse complement strand
GTCATCATAGCTTGCGTAGTATAGACCCAGCTCCCAACCCAACTTTGTGAATAGATTAACGGCGATATTTTTTTATCTCGCGATAAGAGTCTCACATTGACGCAGCACGTTAACGCCGATAACGGCCCAGCACTAATATATATATAATGACAACAATTCATACCTCTGTACGGTTGCTGGTAGTAGTCTAGCAGATAAAACACTTGCCTGTGATCCCGGTGACAGTCACAGGTTCAAATGCCCACTTTCTACCGTTGTGTCCTTGAGCAAGACACTTAACCCTCAGTTGCTCCAGGGGAACTGTCCCTGGAACTAATGATTGTGAGTTGCTCTGGATAAGAGTGTCTGCCAAATGACACACTTTACTTTCCGTTATGAACACGTATATTACTATCCAAGCATTTGATATCACTTGCTCGGTTAATGTTTTTATGTTTTGTTTTGTTTTTCAGAAATAAAGACCATCTTCATTGGAATGTACAAAATGATCAATGCTATATTTTGATTGATGCCACTTAGAGAATAATTTGGTTTTGCATTATACATATTTATATCAGTTGTCATTCTTTTTTTATTTTTAAAAGAATTAACACTTAAAAACTTTAATAATCATTCTTTGGTGTAGTGCAGTCGTTCGCAATCCTGGAGACCCCCTGCCCTACCCTTTGTGTTTTAATATTTCCCTGCTATAATGCTCCCATTTTCAGCCTTTCAGAAAAGGCTTGTTAATTGCAGACATGCTAGGAGAAGAAAAACGCTAAAATGTGCAGAGCCTGGGGGCTTCCAGGACCAGGGTTGAGAAACCACTGTATTAGTGCATTCTATTCATGCCACTGAAAGCCTTTGGTGTTTTGTTAATATGCTGTTTTCACAAAAACAAACAATCCTCACAAGACACAAACACTTAATGAATTGAATTTCTCTCCTGAACTGATGGAACTGACCGCAAAACAAAAGGCACTATCATTTTAGACACATTAATTTCAGACCTGTGTGTAGGTATAAAGACCCATATTTTCACTTCAGGTCCTTTAAACACACAGTAAACACACATTCTGAAGAAGGAACATACTGTATAATCTCTATTACACTTTTAAAATTTTTCTTTAGCTGCTTTCATTTACATTTTACCCTGTTACATTTTACTTTTTAGTAGGATTTCAGTATGAGAACAGTATTTAATATGGGTTTTTGACAACTATTGCAGGACGACAAGGTGAGGACAACAGACAAGGAATTCTTTTCAGAAAATGACATTTCAAGGAATGGCGGTTTGTGTGAGGAGAAAGAAATTCACATGTACATCTTTGTCTGGTACATTTATAATAAAGCAAGAATGTCTAAGAATAAAACATTTCTGAGCAGAGGGCTCATTTCTAAATATCTAAGGAAAGAAAGAAAGAAAGAAAGAAAGAAAGAAAGAAAGAAAGAAAGAAAGAAAGAAAGAATAAAAGAAAGAAAGAATAAAAGAACATAAAAAAGGAATAAAGAATAAAAGAAAGAAAGAAAGAAAGAAAGAAAGAAAGATAGAAAGAACATAAAAAAGAAAGAAAAAACATAAAAAGAAAAAAAGAATAAAAGATAGAAAGAAAAAAAGAAAGAAAGAACATAAAAAAGAAATAAAGAATAAAAGATAGAAAGAAAAAAAGAAAGAAAGAACATAAAAAAGAAAGAAAAAAAGAAAGAAAGAAAGAAAGAAAGAAAGAAAGAAAGAAAGAAAAAAGACTTAACAGTCTACACTCAAACAGAAAGTTAGGAAAAATACCATTTAAAAATAGGTTGAAATCCACAAAGAATTTAACTGCTGTTTAGCTCCTGTAGTTTTAAGTGATTAGCGCTGAATCATATTCAGCAGTGTACCAAGTCAAATGCTGAGTGCCTCTTTTAATTCTCTCCCTTAGAGTTTTTATTCAAACCTAGAAGACTAAAAGGTGTGGCAGACCCTTTTTCTATGTTAAGTACTGAAATTGCAGGAAAGGAATGTGTCAAAAAGCTCAGCCCCCCTCTTCATTTTAACACCCCACAGGCTATATTCATCAGTCAGTGAGACACTGACACTGAGGTGAAGTTCAACTGCCAGACACTGGTTCCCAGTCCTATTCAATTCAACTTAATTTTATTCATATATATTTCTGTCTGAGTCCCTAATGTTCAAGCTAAGATAACTCTGATAGCCTGGAGGAGGAAATCTTGGGAAGAACGAAAGAATCGAAAGAACAATCCATCCTCTTCTGGTCAAGTGAGGGAGAATGAAAGGAGATAACAAAATAAGAAGCCTTTGTGTACAGACCTGATCACTGCTGAATGACTGTCAGCCTATGGCTAACCGAATAGTGTAGTATAGTAGTTTTTGTTGGAACCAGTGTGTGAGCAGTACTTTGAGAGTCTCCAGTCCACAGTTGTAGGAACACAACAGGGTTTTAAGCACCAATTGCCCTCGGATGGGGGAGTAGGAACACGTGGGCAGTCCATAGCAGCCAAACCAGGTCAGGACACTCCAGCAATGACCGTTCTGGGATGGGGTAGTGACCCAGAGTCCAGATGGTGGTCAACCAACCTAGACGTATGTGAAGATAGACCGACAGAGGGGCTGGAAGACAAATAAAAAACAGTTTGTTTTAAATTTACAGGGTATACACATGTAATTGTGAATGGAGCAGGGAAAGACAAAGGTAGCCTTGCAAGAAAGTCTCACAGACATGAGAGAACCCTGAGACACTGACTTCCTCCCACCCCCACTTTACTAGAACTCACTATGCCCATAATTTCCCAGTCAGTCAGGTATGATCTAAACCAGGATAAGGCTGTTCCTGTAATTCTGACCAGGTTTTCTAATCTTTATCAGCAGAAAGTACAAGGCAGTTTACTAATGGGTCATTTTAATGTATGCAGACGTGAACTATTGGGCCATGACTTTCTCTAAAACCTTATATAAAAGGGGTACATTAGAAATGGTTTCTTTAACAGTGGCTTAATAACAGCTAGTTTAAAGGCTTTTGGTAAATAACCAACATGGAGATGTGTTTATTAGTCCTGAAGAGGCCCAGTTATTACTGGTTAGACTTCTTTAAGCAGGCTTGTGGGAACTGAATCAAATGTGCAGGAAGAGAAATTTGATGAGGATAATTGTAGTGAGTTCTACCTGCTGAACTGGATTAAACGGTACCAGCCTCTCTGCAGCTATATTGATGTCTCTGGTGTCTCCATTTGCTGCATCAGGCAACAGATGTGGTGCAGTCCAGCCCTGATTGGACCCCACTACATTTTAAGTAGAGCCTACAGTATCTGGGATAAGTGCAGATTTCAGTAGTTCGTATTCTGTTTCAAAGAGGATAGTAAAATCTAAGTATTTCTTTATCAATGTAGACTGTTTCTCAACAGTACTCTGTACAAGGCCGCCCTGGCCTGTAGAGAGTAATTACAGCAAATTACTCTCTACAGGCCATTTCAAAGAAGTTAAGGTAAAACCTGTTTTTTAATACCTAAGGCATGTCTGTGAATGGTTGCTATGCCTCCCAATCTACCACTTAGTCTTGGATTGTGTGCCTAATTACACCCTATGGGGGGGTGGCAAATCAAGTCCACTCCACTTGATTTGCCATTACTCAGTAATCAATAGAAGTATGTGAAATCCCTGCTTTATGTGAAAGAAAAGAAATTTTTGGTGTGAAGCTAAAATGCAAAACGTTGCATTCCCTTGAATGGCCACGAGAGGTCGCAATTATGCATGTTATTAGCAGAGTTTAGTGACTACAACCTGTAGAGATACAGAAAAAGAGAGAGAGAGAGAGAGAGAGAGAGAGAGAGAGAGAGAGAGAGAGAGAGAGAGGGAGAGAGAGAGAGAGAGAGAGAGAGAGAGAGAGAGAGAGAGAGAGAGAGAGAGATGAATTTCTGTAATATTTTTTCAGTGTAAAAAAAGTATTGGGACACCTGATCATTACATCAGCAGGTACTTTCATGACATTGTATTTAAATACATAGACTTTAATATATAGTTTAACCCGGTTTTGGGGCAATAACGCCTTCAACTCTACTTGAAAGGCTTTCCACAAGATTTTGGAGTGCCTCTATGGGAATTTGTGTCCATTCATTCTGTAGAGCATTTATGAGATCTGGCAATGATGTTGGACAAGAAGGCCTGGATCTCCGTTCCAGTTCATCCCAAAGGTGCTGGATGGGGTTGAGGTCAGGGCTCTGTGCGGGTCAGTCGAGTTCTTCCATACCGAACTCATCCAGCCATGTGTTTACGGAGCTTGATTCGTGCGCTGGGACACAGTCATGCTGGTACAGAAAAGGTTCTTCCCCAAACTGTGTATAAAAAGTTGGAAGTCCCATACTTTTGTCCATATAGTTTTGATGGGGTACTTCAGTCGTAAGTGTAAACCCTGTTGAGCCAGAACTTCTTCCGCCCTCATCCAATGAACTCAGCCCTTCCCTGTGACGTCACATGCTCAAAGTCCTATACCGTGTGTCTCAGCCCAGTCAGGGGCGGGCCAACACTGCTCTTTAAAAATCCTTGCTGGATGCTGTTTTAGACACAAGAGAATGAGAGAAAAACAGGAAAGAAGCTCATCGAAAAGCAGCTGGAGAAGCAGCAATCCGCACTCTGAATATCTTTTCTTGTTGAAAGGTATGTTTTATTAATATCTAATATAGGGGTGAAGTTTCATTCTACCGGCAGTCGGTTTTACGGTGAATTTATATTGTTGTGCTCTTATTCTGGATCACTGACTCTTTATAATGATATTTATCGTATGACACCTGTAGGGAAAGGTGTACACGTCATGAGTAATTAAGCTTTTTAAACCGGAGCCTGTTATATTGTTGCCATGTCCTGTTCTGTTGCAATTCATCTTCCCCGTTGCATCATTGTGTTCTTAAAACTGAACCCAGTCTTTGTTTAACCTAAGGCTAAAGTGTCGTCAGCATCGTGCCTGATTCCTGTTGTTTGGACGTTTATATTACATTTTCATTACATTTATACCACGACTGGTTATGGGTGTTCTTTATCTGGACCCTATAATCTTCGATATCTGCTGGGTTTCAGGGGCTTTTTATTGTCCCTCTGGTTATTTGTGTAAATGGGCGAAGGGAAAAGCTTTCCTGTTTTGGGTTGAATCCGATCAAAGATTTGTACAAAGTGTACATTCTTTTAACAAATAAAGAAGCCGAATTTGGAAGCACGGCGAAAATGGGGTATCTTGGGTAGTGTGTCACCATCTTGGATAGCTGTTTCTTTGTTTTTAGCAATCTTTGCTGACATCCAGGTCCTTAAGAGATTTTTATTTCTAATTGATTATGGGTCTGGTTTACAACTTGGTCACTTAACGTCGTATAAAATTTTGTTTATCCCTCCACCATTTTAATATAGAGCATAATCAAGTTCAAAATACACTACACGTAGCGTAGCAGTCCATACGATATTCTTATTTCTAATTGATTCAAGCTATGTCCTATAACTGGGTCTTTTTAATCTCGTTGCAGTTTTAATTACAAGTTGTTTAACCCTCTCTTCCGATATAATGCAAAAGAGGTTACACATTTTGTAGTCCTTTAGACATTTTCTTATTTTTAAAGGCTTATAATTATTTCTTATTGATTATAGCTCTGTTCCATTACGGAGTCCCTTAATGTAGTAAGCCAATTCGTTTGTCCTCCCATTATATTACAGTCTAGTGTAGTGCAAACTGAACTTCGTGTACTGTAGAAGTCCTTACAATATTTTTTTATTTCTTAAAGGCTTAGTTCTTTTTTTTTTATTATTGATTGTAGCTCTGTTCGATAACTGGGTCATTTAGTGTTGCCTTCCCATTTGTTTACCTTCCCAGCATAATACAATACAGTCTAGTGCAAACAACTCTACACCTAGTGTAGAAGCACACCAATCATTTATTCATACGTTGCTTTTTAAGTTGTAGTTAATGTCTGGTAAAATGCTGGACGTTAACATCGGTATTTGGGGCCGTTTGGAAATGCAGAGGGACTTAATCCTGTATCCTCTTCTTCAGGTGTCTTCTAGCCAACACAATGGCCACTTCAGCCAGTGCCAATCTCAGTAAAGCTGTGAAGCAGCAGTACATGGACCTCCCGCAGGGGGACAAGGTGCAGGCCATGTACATTTGGATCGATGGGACAGGAGAAGGACTCCGCTGCAAGACAAGGACTTTGGACGCAGAACCCAAGACCATTGAAGGTACTAACTTTCACAGGTGTCCGAACAATGAACGGGTGCTAAATGCTTTCCAAGTAGTGTGATTGTCCTGTATTGTTTTATATAACTTCTGTTTTGCTAATGGATCAAAATGTTTGCAGATCTCCCAGAGTGGAATTTTGATGGTTCTAGCACATACCAGTCTGAAGGCTCCAACAGCGACATGTACCTCATCCCCAAGGCTATGTTTAGAGACCCGTTCAGGAAGGACCCCAACAAGCTCATTCTGTGTGAAGTGCTGAAATATAACTACAAACCTGCAGGTCAGAACCTGGTTGAATGTAATGAATGAATATTGATTATTTATTTGTGAAATGGAGGTTAAATATTTACTAGCAAATGTTTTTGATGCTGGGATAGAAAACGCACGCTGTAAACACCTGAATGAACCTCCGTTTCAGAAACCAACCTTCGTCAGACATGTACAAAGATCATGGACAAGGTGGAGAACCAGCATCCATGGTTTGGTATGGAGCAGGAGTACACCATTCTAGGAATCGATGGTCATCCCTACGGTTGGCCCTCAAATGGCTTCCCTGGACCTCAAGGCAAATATATTTTTTTGCTTTTTCCAATATGTTTTTTAAACCCCAGAGCAAAAGCAGAACTTTGAGCTAATCTGTGGTGTTTTGTGTTTGAATAGGACCATACTACTGTGGAGTGGGTGCAGATAAGGCCTATGGGAGAGACATCGTTGAGGCCCATTATAAAGCGTGTCTGTATGCTGGAGTCAAAATCTGCGGCACCAATGCTGAAGTGATGCCAGCACAGGTAACTCTAAAGCCTTACAGGAACTGCGTTAGTTTTACCTGAGGAGGTGTTGTAATCGGAGACTCCTGTCAAGGTTTTTAATCTTGTTCTCACTGGCATGATTAGTAGGTTTTTGAAAGTAGAACAATAACTGTGTCATAAGCTGAACCATGAACTCTTTGACAGGCTACCACATGCCAGTGAAATAACTATTTACTAATTATAATACAGAACCTTATAGCTGTAGTAGGTCGGCAGTAGGCATGAGGTTTTAATGTTTATAGTTAACACTCTTGTCTTTTTCTCCAGTGGGAGTTCCAGGTGGGTCCCTGTGAAGGCATCAACATGGGTGACCACCTTTGGATAGCACGCTTTATCTTGCACAGGGTGTGTGAAGATTTTGGCGTTGTGGTCTCCTTCGACCCTAAGCCCATCACAGGCAACTGGAATGGAGCCGGATGTCACACTAACTTCAGCACAAAGCAGATGCGAGAAGAAGGAGGCCTAAAGTATGTTGGAGTAAAGAGATAAAGTATCTCTTAAACCTCTGAATCACTCATCAAAAGTGCACAGAATAGGTTAAAGCCTTAAGAAAGTAAAGTATTATTTCAGTGAAGTTATAATAAAAACTGAAGAAAAATATGAGTTTCCTGCCAGATTGTCGTGGAATGTCTTTGAACATCCAACATCTGTTGACATAAAGGTCTTGTCCTTTTATTTTAGCAAAACATTTCTAGAATAAATCTCTAAAGAGGGGCCAATAGCAAAGCAGTCCAGGAACTGAACCAGTAAAACAGCATGATATTAAACCCAAAGTCGTAATTATATCCAACTGGCTAGAATCTGAAGAGAAAGTTAATCACTTTCCTCACAAATAGTACTTGAGTGATAGTAAATGTCTTGTAGCAAAAGTAACTAGTGTTGCAGACCTCAGCTAATTGATTTTTATCCCCCTTTCTACTGCTGCAGGCATATTGAGGATGCCATTGAGAAGCTGGGCAAGAGGCATCAGTATCACATCCGTGCCTATGATCCCAAAGGGGGACTGGACAATGCCAGACGCCTGACCGGCCACCATGAAACCTCTAACATCAATGAGTTCTCAGCCGGAGTGGCTAACCGTGGTGCTAGCATTCGTATCCCACGTGCTGTGGGCCAAGATAAACGGGGGTACTTCGAAGACCGCCGTCCCTCGGCCAACTGTGACCCGTATGCCGTCACTGAAGCTCTCATTCGTACATGTCTGCTCGCCGAGGAAGGAGAGGAGCCAGTGGAATACAAATGAACCGACCTACACCTGTCTTTTTGATAGGTCCATCTTTGTGGGGGGTAGAAGTACCATGCGTTTTTGTACTGTAATCTGTGGTTTTACTGAAACCTTATATTTAGCTGAATACAAGAGAGGGACTAGATGAGGGTTATTTTGCAGATTGGGTCAGTTTGTCCCAATTGTTTTAGCATGGTCACTGCCATTTTCCCCAATTTTAAAGGTTTTTACCACAGACCCTGTAATTCCAGATGCTGGCTGACATCTAGAGTGCTTAAAAGCTCCACGTGGAAGTCTTCTATTCTTCTTGTAAACCTAGATGGTTTTTGTACATAAGCCATGTGACCTTCTTTTAGCATGTGATGCCTTTTAGCATTTTTATTAACTTGCCAAAAGTTTTTACATTTATTACGGCATTGCCATGTTTTAGTCCATTTTTCGGATTCAGATCACTGGTTCGTTTCTGATAGGGTCCAATATGCATTGGTGACTTTTACATTTGTATGACAACCTCTTGTGGACTTTTTTCTGCTTGTTCTTGCCTGATCAAGTGTTTAGTATAGGCTACTATTCTTTCAGTGCCAGATTTATTACAGAATAAAAGTGGTTTAACTTTGTCACCAATACATTAAAACACTTAATACTTTTCCTAAATATTTTTGCCATTTTAGTGCTTCATTTCTTTACTTTTTGATAACAGTGACTGAGATGATTCGGTCACATTAATGAGGTAAACAAGTTATCCTGGGAAGCTCAGGCATGGGGGAGAGCAAGAAACACTTGGAGATCAAATGTAACACACTTTTATTTACACTTGAACAATTTACATTTATGGCATTTATCAGATGCTTGGTGACTTCCAGTCCCTAACTACAGGGCACAGTCTCCCTGGAGCAACTTGGGGTTAAGGGTCTTGCTCAGGAACCCATTGGTGGTGCTGAAGGTAGGATTCGAACCCATGACCTCTTGTCTAGAGGCAAGTATCCTACCCACTACACCACCACGAATATAGAATCATAGTATCATAGATTCATAGTAATCTATCTCAAAATAAAATCAATCTCAAAAGAATTGATGGCTCGACACCTGCAGCAAGAGGAAAATACCTCCTTGGGTAAATTCTCAAATGCAATTGTAATCAGATTTAGGGCTTTTATGTATGCTATCCATATGAAGCCACTTGTTTAAAAGCCTCGCTACACTCCATTTATAGCTTGTTTATTTTTCTGTACAAAAACATAGTGTAAATGTTTTTGAAGCTTTGAGATGATTTTATGGCAGGCTCAGGTTGTAAGTGTGCCATGCCTGGACAAGTCTGGGCTGTCATGATCCACAGTGATGTCTGGAGTCCTATACATAGTGCTCTCCACAATACTAAGTATGGCGCACGGTCATGTCGGTACAAAAGCATTTACACATCCCGACAGTTCCTTTTGAGAAGTACTTCTAAAACTGTAAACAAAGGTATTTTCTTTCAGAATGAATTAGTGTAGTTCCCTACACAAGGATTTTGAAAATGCTATTAATACTGTCAAAATATGACAATAGTTTCTCCCTGAGAGAAACTAGAGCAAGCAGAGGCAAGATCATAAAGGGGGGGTGTCCCCAATTCCAGCCCAGAACAGCTTGGTGCTTTCCAAAACTCGCATGTGTTTGGCAGTCAGGATCATTTGGAGACATGCTCAGTCAGGATGGCAGCCAGAATAGAAAGGTAGACAATATGAGTTACTTTGCAGGTCAAAGTGTATTTTCCAAATTGCTAATATGAGCCAACAACAAACTTAATGCTTAACTAAGATATAAATGTTTTATTTCCCCACTGTGTATGCATCATGTGTTTGGCCAGACGACTGAAGCAATCCTGCCAGGTAATGCTTCAGACAGAGAAGGAGGGACATGTTTTTTTTAAACATAGATAATTGTTTTGTATCACATTTAGGTTGCCTTGAGATACTAAGAGTATCTCATATGGTGCGGTGTTGAGGTTTAAGAGATTATTACTGTTGCACTATAGTAAAGAAAGGTAAAGAGGCTCTAATAGTCACGCATTAACACATCACAGTACACAGTGTGAAGAATGTGAAATTCTTTCACTGAATTTGATCCATTCACCAAGTGAAGCAGTGGGCAGTCAGTGACGTCATTGAGCCTGAGGAGCAGTGTGTGGGGACGGTATTTTGCTAAAGAGTACCTCAGTGGCGCTACTAGCAGACATAGGATTCAAACCCACAGCCTTCTGATCACAGGTTTAACCCCCTAACCACCAGCTAAGTCTCTGTTAAACTGCATCCTTGTTGGTCATTAATTGCCTTTAACTCTATATGATACATAACATATTTATCAGTGCGTTAGCTATCCTGTCTGTACATAAAGGCTCTAGATGACTGAAATCCATCATTCATTTTAAAATCCACAGCTTCCAGGGGCACCTCTCTAAGCTGCTTATATGTCCCCACCAATGTCAAAATCAAACACATATTCTTGGATACTGTATAGAACCTGTTTTCTTATGAGTGATAACAAATGACTTGTTTTTGCAACCGTTCACTATCCAGAAGCTTGGATGGTGAACAGTGGGAGACATAGTTGGGATCAAGGTATCAAATCTTGAAAGACGTTCATGTCTAATAACTGATGAGCTGTAACTGAGCTGTTCCTCCTGTTCCATTTTTGGAGGTTCTTCATAGTGATGGCACTCTCTGGCCCATAAATTCATTACTTCTATACAATTTGAGCTGTTGTGAAGCATTTCAGTCGTTTCCAAATGCTAATGGCATGGGACACCAGTCAGCCTTTCTTCGCCTGTGGTCAGGAAGTCATGGGTTTGATTCCCAAGACCACTAGGCACCTCTGAGGTACCCTGAGCAAGGTACCGTCCCCTCACACAGCTCCCCAGGTGCCGTTTTCCTGGCTGCCCCCTGCTTCACTTGGTGAATGGGTTAAATGCAGAGGGTGGATTTCGTGCTGTTCACACTGTGTGCTGTGGAATGGTCACTTTCATTTTCTAGATTAAAACCACTGACAGATGAAGTCAATAATATTGCTCAGAAAAGCTACTGAAGCACAAACTGCTGAAAAGGTTCATGCTAGCTATATTAGACAGGTATGTATTACGGACTGCTGTCCGTGTATCTTAAAAGTTGCAAATGGATCAGAGTGCCCCAGAATCCTGTTAGCAGGATTGTGTTGGACAGCCTGGTCCAATCCATGGAGGCCCCACCTCACTATGTGTGGTATGAGAGGGACCTACACAATGTAGGTGGTTTTAATGTCTATTATATGACTATATGACTGTTTAATGTCTATATGACTGTTTTAAGACCATTAAGGCAGAGGAGCCAAAGCAATGTGGTTTAGCGACTCCCCTGATTTAAGACCAAGCTTAAACCTGAGAGGCTTTTCATTTGAAAGTAGATTTACAGCATTTAGCAGACGCTTTTATCCAAAGCGACTCCCATTCTACAGGGGACAGTATCCCTGGAGCAACTTGGGGTTAAGGGTCTTGCTCAGGGACCCAGTGGTGATATGGTGAAGGCAGGATTCAAACTCATGACCTCTTGGTCCAGAGGCAAGTCTCCTATCCACTAGGCCACCACCACCGCTTATAATATAGATCGCACAACCATAATCTAAAACGAGGATCAATCCGTGACCCAGAAACATGCTTTAAGTGTTTAAATGGTTAGTTAGAATGACACACAAGCATTCTAACAGAAAAGAAAATGTAGGTCACCTGCTGTGTTTAAAGTGAAAGCAGGGCCTGACTGTTCTGCTGCTGTCATTTTGAACCAGGAGATCCCAGGCAGTGTTGAGTTTACTGCTTGTGGTTATTCTATCCTCTGGAACTCGTAATGGGAATGGGCTTTGATTCAGAGCAGTCTAGAAGCTGCAGGCACGCAATAATCAAGCCAAAACGCGCAGCAGCAACTCATCGAACCTAAATTTGGACTTCTCTCTGGTAAACATCACGTGTAGGACTATTTCATTTGAAGAGATGAAGTCGGAGAGGGACAGAGTGTTCCAGGATATTTGTCAAACGAGAATCATGTGTCTTTTCTGCGGAATGCGTGTGCACGTGCAGCGCATATGCTGTTGCTCTCACCTATAGATCAGAGAGGTCAGAGAGGAGGATGACCAGGTGTGGTCTGACCATTAAGGCAGAGGAGCCAAAGCAATGTGGTTTAGCGACTCCCCTGATTTAAAGGAACAGTTTGGTTTTTGCACACCTGTTCACACATGTTCATGTAAAATACACACATGCTGCTTCTATTGACTTTAGCAATGTGACCCACTATTGTCTGTTTCTGTAAATAACAGCAGGCCTAATGATTTCTGGGAAGAAAAAATGACAAATATATTATTATTTGATACATTTGGGTTTTTACTAGTGGTGGGCCATCACTGGCGTTAATGTGCTGCGTTAATGTGAGGCTCTTATCGGGCAATAAAAAAATATCGCCGTTAATCTATTCACAAAGTTGGGTTGGGAGCTGGGTCTATACTACGCAACTTATGATGACTTTCACCTTGATATTTTAGCGCGGATGTATACCTAGCCGAACTGCACTGTAGGGGGCGAGAACGAATCTTCGAACCTGTGTGTATGCCTACTGTGAAATTACCACATCAAACGTGACGCGCTAACATGGATGCAGCTAT
>JBBPDC010000109.1:4895906-4920304 GCA_037974485.1 Hemigrammopetersius urotaenia | reverse complement strand
TATAGACCCAGCTCCCAACCCAACTTTGTGAATAGATTAATGGCGATATTTTTTTTATCGCGCGATAAGAGTCTCACGTTAACGCAGCACGTTAACGCCGATAACGGCCCAGCACTAATATATATATATATTTATATATATTTTTTCCCCTGATATATATATGTAATAGTTGTTTTCTAATTCAAATTGTTTCTTGAGTTTCTGGTATATATAATGAGGGAGGAGCAATTTCTACAAATGCTTGGCCAATAAATGTGTGATATTATTGTGCAGAGCATCACTGCCATCTTTCCCACTGATTCAATCTAGCATCAACGATGTGACAATGGCAGGTACTTTAGAATGTGAAAATGTGAAAATGGCAGCTACTTTAGAATGCATTAACGGAGCTGAATACCAATAAAAACACCGTTTTACAGATTCATACACAATTAAAATCACTCCACAATTAGTAATGTCATATTGTGAAAACCACACACACTGCAGATTCATGCTGGATTAAAATCAATGATTACAGTCAGATTCAGACTGTATTTTGATATTAAATCACAAATTACCTACTAAGCCCCTCCCCAGGCAAATACTAATCAAGCGTAAATAGCAAACACCTTTCAAATGGCAAACAAGAGAATGTGACGTAAAGATTGATCAAGTTTACCTGAAAAGAAGGGATGATAAATGACGAGTCTCCAAGCATCTGGCAGTATTCAAACACTTCAGTACAGCGGATCGCTGAATCCTGGCAGAACTTATCAAAGGAAACACTGAAATAAATCATGATAACAGGAGAACATATCTGTTCAATGCCCAGCAGTTTTTATGATGTTCCTGTGTCTTCTGTATAAATATTCCAGTCAGTTCAATTTCATATCCACAGCAGACAACAGGCAATGTCCCAAATCAGCCTTCCACAATTGCAGCCTCATTTATGATATTCTCTAAAAGTATCAAAAGGAAGGAACAAAACTTGTGCTCCTTTGAATTAACCAAACTTCAAATATGTTGTTTGTCTATGTTTAATCTCAACTTTGATTAATACAGCACCTACATGCTGCTGCCTAGGTCTGTGGGGTAATATGTGTCACAGTCTTACCAATGACTGCTGCCCAGAAGCACCAGGCGCTGGGCTTTGTCTGTAAACCAGCCGAAGGGGGAGCGAGCTGTGAGGTAGCAGATATGAGCAGCATGCAGCAGTCCTCGGGAAGCTGGCAGGGAAAGAAAAACACAGTTACAGCATAAACAGTCCTAAAAGAAGTCCTAGAAGTCCTAAAGTTAGGTGATAATTGATCAAAATTTCCCTTACCACACATGTAGTCAACCAACCAAAACAAGTTTGGTATCGATTTCTTTGCACTGCTATGAGGTTAATATAGCTACCAAGTGGTGTAATCAGTATAACAACTGACCAAAGTAGGCTACAATATTTAAAGACAACATTTAAAGACAAAGTTTAGTTATAATAGGTCTATAGGCTACAAAACATGTTCAAGAAGTTACTCTCACATAAAAAGATATCACCGGCTTTATTCTTTACAGTTTCAGTCCCTTTCAAAATGCCCCGTTTGGACGGATGGACCAATTTGCAGAATTTGCATAGAACCACCCCTCATCTGTCGAGATCCCACCCACTAGCCTGTTGTTTGTCACCCCTTTCAGCGGCCATCTTGGGTCTTTGCAGCTCCCAAATGTAAAAGCTCAAAAATCATTATTTTTGTTTGTGTTTGGACTCATTTCAAAGCTAAGACTCTGAAGTTACATGTACCAGAGAAGAAAATCTATAAATTTATGCTCAAACAGGAACACAGGATGAAATACTGGATGTTATATATGCTTGTGTTTTATGTGTTGAATTCAGACGTGACTGACCACTGCAGTGGCAAAAACTCGCTCCGCCCAGCTGGCCAATACTCGCTCAGGACACAATAAAACAACCTCCGCTATTCGTTAAGGCAAAGGTGTGAAAATTGGTGTGAAAATACACAGATCCCTGAGTAAAATGCGCGTTTTGTTCCCGTGAACCTATAAGGTACGCTACGCCCCAACACCAGATTAGTTGAAGATCCACCATTTTGTTTGCTATTTTTACGAGCACGGACAAGCCGAGTGCTGTGTCTACATGCAGAGGCAAGTCATGTGTTGTTGACTGCAAAGAACAGCACACTTCCTACACTTTCTCTCAGACAAAGAAAACCGAAGAACTGCGTGGCTTTCATTTCATTTTCGATGGTCATGTCCCAGAAACAATCGGTTTCGTTCCACCTTAAAAGTTCCACCTTAAGTATTTAAAGGTAAAACGGAAATTTGGATAAGGAGCATCATGAAGGATCTGTATCTACTGCCCGTGACAAGTCATCAGATGAGGGAGATATTCAAATAAGGACTTTTATGTTTCTATCGCAGTTAAGTACAAACTAACTTGTTTGTTTTGTTTCGCATGTGTCAAACAGGCAACGTAAGGGGTGGGTGGAGCATGGGATGGGTGGGGCGTGGCCAGCAACAGCTTATCTGCATGACAGAGACAGAGCTCTGAAACTGGTTATATCTCTTTATTTGAGAGTGATTTCATTAACATGTTTTGTATAACCCATAGACCTATTATAACTTGTTTTTTTAAGTGAGTTTCGCTTAATATGTCCCTTTTAATGCTCTACAGAAACCACCTTATATAAAACAATAATAAATTAGTAGTTGTGCATCAAACTTAGTAATTAAACAAAACAGTGCCCAGAACTGAATACTGCATAGAGGAGAATAGAATTGTGTTATTTGTTCTATCGATTTTATGAATTATCCATTGAGCTTGTATTTGGTGTTGTGAAGAAAGGCTCTTGAGCTGTGCGCTCTTGTGGAACTGGACTTTTGAGTTTTATTTGTTAAGAGCCATTTGATCTGGAAGTGAGCAGAAGGACAGTAAGAGCTCCCCTGGTTCACACCTAGTGTATCGCCCATAGTGATGATGGACCTGCAGTGCATAATAGAGTCTTCTATCTCATTAGACAGCATCACAGCAAGATGAGGCCTCCAGTCTCCCCACTTCTCTCTACTGTAACACTGCAAAGAGAAGAGAAGAGAAGAGAAGAGAAGAGAAGAGAAGAGAAGAGAAGAGAAGTTAGGTAGCAGGGATCTGTTTTAGTCAGTGTAATCTGAAATTGAACATGCTACACTGTTACCATGGCAACAGCTGGGACCCGGCCAGAGAGCAACTGGAAGAGAGTTTGGAGAGGGTCACTGGGGGCCAGACCACCTGTAAACCTGTCAATCACACAGACACATAAACACATATTATTAGCTTGGCCTCTAATCTCACAAACCCATTTTAACAGACAAACATTAAATGGGAATAAAATAAATGTCTCTTTATCTGTCTGTCTATCAATCAATCAATCAATCAATCAATCAATCAGTGAACCAATCAACCAACCAATCAATCAAATCAATCAGTCAGCCAAACAATCAATAAATTAATCAATCAATTTTTGGAGCTGAAACTATAAAAATAAAATAAATGACTGTAGTATTTTAGTATTATCAGCATGTACACCAGAGCTGGGCTTGGAATAGCTTCATACTCGCTCACAGATTGCATAGCTCTACACAGGGAACCTGTAGTCTTTACAGAAATTAGCAAATTAGCCGTGAAACCAAAGAGAGGAGACACCCCCCAAGACACCCCCCAAAAATTATGGCGTTCATCATAAATCATGAACACACAATTCAAAAAACAGGTTCCCAGGTCAGAACACACTAGTAAAAGTGTCCTGACCTGGCTGTAGGGTTCATTTAGATATTGCAGGCGTCAACCATGTCGACAAATGTAAGAGCCTACTGCTGTCTGTCAAACATTTTTGGATACTACTGACCATGCACTCGAGCCACTCAGCAGCAGATGCAGATGTCTGTGCAGAAATGGAGAAGGCTGGAACAGAGACTGATTTAGCTCTTACCCAGGAATGGTTCAGCTACCGCGTTCATACACTGGAGAGGTGATCTCTTCCAATGCTGTGGTGTTAATGGCCTGTGAAATGTGCCGCTGCAAATGATACCCTCGTGTTACCTAAACAAGACTGAGGGTGTTCATTTGCTTTGTATGAATTTATTATCATATCCATTCTCTTGCATAAAAATAGAGATGCTTAAAGCAACTTACAGACCTAATTACAGGTAGAACCTAAAGCAACTTACAGCCAGGTTCTACCTGTACCATTTAAATGCAATAAATAAATAAAAGAGAGCCTTTGCTGCTTTTATGATTGGTTGGTTTCATTATACACTTAAAAAGTTCAAGTAAGCATTGTAGGTTTGCATCCTTTCAATCAGCTAATCACTGGAATGGTGTGTATCAGTGTCACCATTTAAACGGCTACACACCTGTTTAGCACCGTGTTGTAGGCCCTGCTGTCCATCTTACTGGCCAGAAACAGGGCGTGACCCCACAGGCCGCTCCGCATGGCTGACTCCAATGCCTCCTACAAGAGTCAAAGTTGGTTTGTTGAGAGCATTAGTTTACTCAAGAATTAGACTGTTTTTTATACAATGTGAACTAAAACATTAACAGTTCAGTGAAAAATGTATTATCTCACTCTTTCCCCAAGTACACTGAATGACACTGGCAGTCCCATATAGACTTTTTCCAAATATAGAATCTCAATCAGTACTGGGTGGTTTCTGCCTTTGGTTTGGCACCACTTGTAAAGATTAATAAAAAATTAGAAGAATGCACCTTTGTACATTTGTTCAGAGAAAATCCAATTGTTTATCAAAAAAAGACAACAAAAAAAACTGGAACCCCTGTGTTTAATTTTTGTACAACCTCCCATTGCCAAAACATTGCACAACGTCTTAGCCTACCATGTTTCATAAGGCCGGAGAATACAAAGCAGGGAATCTGAGAACTTTCCTGTTGTACTAGGTTGTACAAAATATCCTGTCCAGGCCTTTTCTTGTACACGCTCCTCCTTTCAACAAAGGTTCAGGTCAGAGACCTGAGTTCTCATAGCAGGAGGTCTGTGGTCTGATTTGGGCATATGAACGTCGATCTGGATGAGAGCATCAGCTAAATTGCCGTAAATATAAATATAAATGTAAAAGCATATGCTTCAGCTCACTCTAATGTTGACAATCAAATTTCCAAGCAGAGACAAAGAGATTAAGATTTAAAATTTCATTGAGTCTATGATGCCAAGGTTTCCAGGGCTTTTTGAAGAAACATAGCCAAATCACAGAACCTTCACCATAGAGTTAGGATAAGGTTGTTTTCATTACAGCCATCCTTCTTTTTACACCAGACGTATCTAGTGCTCCATTTTTGTTTTTATCAGACCATGGAACACGGTTCCACTCAAAGCTGCAGAAGTGTTTCTCAAACTCCAGACGTAAGTGGCTAAATAATTCTTTGGCCTGGTCATCCCAAGATTACTTTACTTACATTTTCTTGCGATTCAGCACTTTTGTCATCCTCCTCATTATACATTAAATTCCTCATTTTATCATCCTCCTCATTGTATGTGAGTGCAGAATAATCTTAGGTATTGTTCCAGACAGGTTTGTGACAGTTCCAGTTTTATCATTACTATTATCTCATATTAATACAAATGGCCATTTTTGGACAAATGGCTATTAATTGCATAACAATTCCCAGACTTTGTGTGTTTTCTTACCTTTCCCATGTTGATGGATGACTAAGGGAATGCAGCCTCTGTGTTACGTCATATTTGTCACCAACTAATCGAATCTCATGGATTACAGCTCAAATGTTCCTTCTCACTACAGTCAACTCAAAAATGTACGGTATGAAAGGTAATCATGCTTCAGTTACATTGTGTTTACTCTAAATTCCAGGGGTACCAATAATTATGGGTTTTTGCTGAAAATAATTCATTCTTGATCCGTTGTTACTCTGTATAAATGTATTAAAGATTGGATTTTTTTTAAAAGCAAAAGGCTTTTTTTTACGTAATTCATTTAACTCATCTTTAAGAAAAGTGCCAATGACTGACAATTTCAGGAAAGCGCTTGATGATTTGTGTATGCAATTCTAAACAGGAGCTCTTAAGTTCCATATAATAATATAATTAAGAATGAAAGAATAAAAGATGTGAACAGCCAGGAAAAGTAAAGAGCAATGAGAGCATTGACCTTTTTCCTGCCAGCCAGCAGGAGTTTGGTGTAGTTCTGGAGATTCTGTTCAGAGGTTTGTTCTCCAGTGAGGGGGGTTCCAGTCAGCAGGTCTGCCATGTTCAGACTTTCCATCTCCCGGGTTGGAGTTTCACGGAGGTCAATTAGGCTCCCGATGTCTGACCGCTCACTGTCCCCTTCACAGGCTCCTACAGAGTGTATGCCCCGAACCAGCAGCTCAGCAATGTCTGAACCCACAATTCTCTGCACACACACACACACACACACACACACACAATTATATATATACAACTATAAAGCAAAGTAGCTCCTTATAGCTCCTTATGAAATTGTTTCTCTGCATTCAACCAATTCACCCATTGAAGAAGTTTGCAGCCATCAGGCTGTGCTGGGGATGCAGTGGTACTTTGCTCAACAGTACTTCAGTGGTGCCACTTATCAGACCAGGGACATCCTAACTAGGTCAACAGTTAATATGCAATAAGCATCATTTTGTTTGTCTAATGCTAAACCTAATTTTAACATCAGCCTAAGTTTTGAAAAATAAAATATGTAGCTTTTGTGAAAAGCACTTTGCCATTTTGCTGAAGCTGACAATGACTACCATTCGTTTCATACAACTTCCTACATAAAAAGAATTAGTAGGCCAAAACAACCAAATGCTAGAAATGGACAAAAACTGAAAAATAAAATATCTATACTATAGCTCCATGAACTCATCTAGTCTCTGAGTACTTTATAATTTGCATACAGTTGCAAGAAAAAGTATGTGAACACTTTGGGATTACATGGAGTTTTGCATGAATTGGACATAAAATGTGCTCTGATCTTTATCTAAGTCACAACAATAGAAAAACACAGAGAAAGTTCAGCACTGGTGCTGCTCTCCCTAGGCGTGGTCGTCCTGTAAAGATGACTGCAGGAGCACAGCGCAGAATGCTTAATGAGGTAAAGAAGAATCCTAGAGTGTCAGATAAAGACTTACGGAAATCTATGGCACATGCTTACATTTTTGTTGACACATCTACAAAAAGGAAAACACTAAACATGAATGGAGTACATGGGACGAGGAAGCCATTGCTGTCCAAAAAAAATATTGCAGCACGTTTGAAGTTTGCAAAAGAGCACCTGGACGTTCCACAGCACCACTGCCAAAATATTCTGTGGACAGATGAAACCAAAATTGAGTTGTTTGGAAAAAACACACAACACTATGTGTGGAGAAAAAGAGGCACAGCACACCAACATCAATACCTCATCCCCACTGTAAAACGGAGGGAGCATCATGGTTTGGGGCTGCTTTGCTGCCTCAGGGCCTTTACGGATTGTTGTCATTGATGGAAAAATGAATTCTAGAGTTTATCAAGACACTTTGCAGGAAAACGTAAGACCATCTGTCTGGATGGGTGATGCAACAGGACAATGACCCAAAGCATACAAGTAATTCAACAAAAGAATGGCTGAACAAAATACACCTTCTGGAGTGACCCAGTCAGAGTCCTGACCTCGACCCAACTGAAATGCTGTGGCATGACCTTAAGAGAGCGATTCACACCAAAATCCCAAATGACTCCAGATCGTTGTGCAGGTCTGATCTGCACCTACAGGAAACGTTTGGTTTGAGGTTATTGCTGCCAAAGCAGGGTCAACCAGTTATTAAGTCCAGAGGTTCACATACTTTTACGTTGTGAATGTTCAATAAAAACATGAAAACATATAAAGTTTGTGTAGTATTATTTTAAGCAGTCTGTGTTTTTCTATTGCTGTCACTTAGATATAGATCAGAGCACATTTTATGACCAATTCATGCAAAACTCCACATAATCCCAAAGGGTTCACATACACATGCAACTGTATATCAGTGAAAACACCTCTGCAGGACCAGACCACCATGAACACTTACACCATTCTGCCTGCACAGTAAAACCAGCAGCTGCCACAGGAGGGCAGCAGAGGGAGCATCAGCCACAGATTTATCCTTCAGACAACCATCAGCCATCTGCAGGGCGAAGTTAATGACATCCATCTTATGCAAATCCTCCCTTCATGGGAAAAAAGGACAGTCATTCAGGCACAGTAAAATAGTTACACTAAGTGAAGAAATAGTGTTACTTTAATTCCAGTCTCTTCAGTATATATTTCTAAAAATCTCATACATCATTAAAAAGTAAACTGTTGTGTTATGCAGTTATTAAAATTAGTAAAACCTTGAATTCTAAACTTGTAACTTGTCTTACCTTCCCAGCGGTCCAGGAAAATCTCTCATATTGTGCTGTTCAAGTGTGTCACTCAGAATAACCTGATCACAGTTATGAGCACAATTAACTCTCACAGTTTGTACTAGCTTGTACGTAAAAATATGCAACATTTGTACAATCACAGCTGTGTGTATAAATTCACGCTTGCACCTAAAGGACTACAAACTTTTAGATCCAGTTTTCACCTACTGACAGCACAAACATTATTATTTTATACGTCTTCTGCTCAGCAAGTCACAGCTAATCACAGAAGAGCAGCCGTTGGCACATAAGCTGTTGTGAGGTTCAGGATTCGGTTTATGTTTCAGTAGCTGCTCACTCATGCTTTTACTTTACCTCCATACTGTGGAGCTCCACCTGAGCAGGTTCACCATAAGAGGGCATGGCTGGACTGACCCTGACCAACTGTCCAGCAGGACCAAAGCTTACAACCACATGAGGAACGCAGAACTTCAGTGGGGCAACTGCTTTAGATTCAGTCTCGGGTTCTAGTGTCAGAAAAAAACACAAATATCAAACTGAGGATAAACTGGTAGATAGACAGATTGAAAGTTAAATTAATAGATAGACAGAAATTCCTTAAAATGTCCTTATGGTGGTGCAGGTTTGTAGTTACAATATTCATTATTGCTTCATAAATGTTATTTTAGGAGTAAGAATAGACAGTCATCACATTTAAAGCATTTTTACAAACTAGCAGGTATAGTGTGGTTAGATAACTCCAGCTACGTACAGAATAATGGTGGCTGTGCCAAGGTCACTGCTGCACCACACACCACAAAGCTGATAAACATAAATATATCAGGTGGCTCTGATAGACTGACTAGAGATAGACTGATATAATATTACTCATTGGAAAAATTAGCAGAAGACTGCTATAGGAAGACAGGTGTTTAAAATGGTCTAGAGCAGTGGTCCCCAACCTTTATTTCATCACGGACCGGTTTAATATCAGAAACTATTTTCATGGCCCGGCCTTTAAGGAGTGGCAGATAAATATACGTATACGTATTTATACAAATAAATGATACGCATAAAAATGAGGATATTTAAAAAATATAATAATGGGGTATCTTTAGAATATAATAATAAACGTAAATCCAATGTGAACTTGCAGCTTTATTAACAGCATTTTTTTTTTCTATGCAGCCCGTGGACCGGTACCACATGACCCACGGCCCGGTACGGGTCCGCGGCCCGGGAGTTGTATCAGCAAGGGGCTGTAAAATGTGAAGTATTACAAATTTACAAATTTGCTTCAGAAAGGCAACTGAATATTTACATAGTTACACAAGTTAGTGATTGTGAAAAAGTACATATAACACATGTGTATGTTTTGTTTCATTGTTGTCATAATCTCATAAATAAAAATAATTCTTTAAAAACTAATTCCAAAAACCTAGATGTGATGAACAGGTAATTTAAATGAACGTGTATTCACTGAGATAGCTGATAATATGTTTGCTGTGGTGTACGCCAGGCTGACCAAAATGAGGTGGTGGTGCTGTGTCCGTCAGCTCGGCTCCGTTCATGTACTGACTGAGTTCATAGCTGCTAGACGACAGGCCGGAGGTTTTGGAGCTGGCCAGGGCTCCAGGTTCACACGCCTGCGGGTGAAACGATAACAGTTTTAGCTGAACGCTGGACACAAGCAGACGTGAAGGGTGCTTCGGGCTGAGTGGGCCAAAAGGATTGTAGAAATGTATGAATATGTTTGTGTGATGCAGATAATTGGACACATTCATGCTGGAACCCATTCTTTACCTCCGTAGACCATTTCAGTTCACAGGTAACAGGTAAGACACATATTAAGCAGTGCTCTAACAGCATAATGAATCATTTAGACACAACAAATTACATTAGGAGTCACAGCAGGATGCCACTAACCTCTCCAGCTCCATTTCCATTCTCCATGCTTTCTCCGCGCTCTCGCCCAGAAACATCATAATTATACGCAACACTGTCTCCTCTTGGGCCATGCCTAGAAGATTAGAAATCTCGCCTCATCAGTACCACATCTTACAGCAATCAGAATGTCAACACTGGACAAGAATATTACTTTTTCATTTTATAACTGAAATGTTTTTACAGTTTTACATTACTAATAATCAGAGTAATATTACTGTAACTTCTTCTAATAATAATAATTATTAGAGAGAGAAAGACAGAGAGAAGACAATAGAAAGAGAGAGAGAGAAGACAATAGAGAGAGAGAGAGAGAGAGAGAGAGAGAGAAGACAATAGAAAGAGAGAGCGGCTGAGAGAGAGAGAGAGAGAGAGGGAGAGAAAGAAAGAGAGCAAAAGAAAGAGAAGCTGTGAGTAAATGGACTGACCCTTGCTGGTCTGAATACGTGGCTCCTGTCCATTCCTGCTCACTCCCTCTGACTTTATACCCCTCAGACTGCCAGCTTTCCTGTGCCGGCCATGCACTGGCCTCTGAGGTGCATCAAGAAGAAAGGATGTAACATTCATGTGAATTCAGCAGGTGTTTAGTCAGTTAACCCAGACTTGGGGTGGGTGATATGACCATGTTATTTTAATAAATTACATCATGATGCACTTTCCTTAGCACTTCACAGGTATCAGAAATTAATCAGGCTGCACCGTAACCAGGAGCTGAATGGATACTAGACTGTTATGCCATTGTTTGATTTTTTAAAACTTTTTTTAAAATAAAGAATAAAAGCACTGTATTTATAGTAACATTTTTTTTTCAGTGTTGTCTTTTATGATGCTGTTTTACTATTCTAATTTGCTAATAAAACTAAAAAAATAAATATTATGATACACTCAAATGCAAAATTTTGCTATATTTCATTTATTTATCTATTTTTACTAAGAAACTCAACAGTCATCCACTCCTAACCTGGACCAAACAATGATATAATTGTGTAAATACCTTGGTATCCATAATGGCCCCTGTAGTCTCTGTAGCTCTGGTCGTAATACCCATAATCGTCCCTGTAGTCCCAGTAGCTCTGGGGAGGGTAATCATATGCCTGTCTAAACAGATTACATGAGAGTTATGAACATGTTGTCAGGTTCAATATGACTTCCAATTCTGAGGTCAAGATTTGATTCGATTCAAAATCACGTGTTTAATATATTATTTATGTGCTCAAGAGAGCTCAAGTTATACACTGCACAGATTTATTTGAATACATTACAAATACATTACACTTTAGCAATTAGGCAGACACTCTCATCCAGAGCGACTTACAATCATTAGTTACAGGGACTGAGGGTTAAGTGTCTTGCTCAAGGACAGTTTATAGAATATAAAGTGGTCAGTGAATGTACTTTATATTCTATAAACTAAAACTTTTTTTTAATGAAACACCCACTTCTGCACTTACCTAGAGTGTGGACGCACATGGTTTGGTGCATAGCCTTGGCTGGATTGTGGGGTGCTGCTGTAGCCTGGGATAAACTCTGGTGGTGGGGGCGGACTGGTCAAATACTGTCTGTAACGGGGGTCTGAAGAGTACCACTGTCTTTCTCTCTCTCTTTCCCTGGGGTCCACAGGTGGGTAATGGCCTTGTGCAGGGTGATGTCCTCTATAATAGGGGTCATTTCTGTCTCTGGGGCGTGACGGCTGGCCTGATGGGGGGTATTTTGGGCTAGGACCGTACCAACCATGACTTCTTGGATCCATCATTTGCTAAAGCCAGCTGCTCATACTAGAGACCCACAGTCCTAAATAAACAGGTGAGAGACATACATGAGAGAAATGACATCAAATGCACAAGAAACTTTCCAACACACATTTCTTTTCTGTTTGGATAGCCTATTATGAGGCCGTCACTAATCAAATAACCAATAGAATGCTGCAATGTTTTTCTGAGAAATTAATATCGTTCGTTTGGTTTGTAAAGGGACATAATGAATGCTGAGCTGACAGAAAGGAAATCAAACAGCAACAATAACACACACACACACACACACACACACATGCACAAACACACATACGTCCCTCCGTCAGGGGTTAGAGTCTACCCTTTTCTGTTGTATGCATGTATGTATGACTCTTGTTTTGAAATTGACTGTATCTAGTCTCATGTTAGTGAGTTACAGGTGTCTAGTGTTTAATTTAAGTGACTGTCTGTTCTGATTAGTTCTTGTCTTAGTCCGGTTTGTATTTAAGATTCCCGTGGTTGTAACCCAGGGTCAGTCCACTGTCTTAAGTCCATCATTCATGTCTAGGGTTTACTCCGTATTTGTCTGTTATCTATGTCTAGACGTTACAGCCGTTTAGTCTAAAGCTTCTTAGGTTTTCTTTGTGTTTTTGGCCCTCGTGCCTTCTTGTGTTCTTGAATAAAATTTGGAAATCTGTACCTGCGCCTCCTTCCCCATGACAATGTATATGTATCTCAGTACAGTACACACATTCTCCACAGAGATACACATACCTATATACATATCTAGCCATTGAAAAAAAAGAGAGACCACTGTCCCCTTTTTTCTGTTCATTGTTCGTACATTGTGGGATAAAATCCACAGTTTGCTGTCCTCTTGTGAACTATTGTGGTGTGACATCTATAAAAAACAAGAAATGCTTCCATAAGTGTTGTGTAAATGCAGTAGTGTTTGTAGAGCAGCTTTTTTATGTGCTGTATTCCAGCAGTTTCACACGCACACACTCTGCTCTCTGCTTTTAACATCACTGTTTTAATGGTTGCAATTGTAAAATAATGGAATGTTGTGTAGTTTAACATTTCTAAGGTGTAATAAATTATTTCTATGTATTATTTATACATTTTCTCATTTGTTTTCCCATTACAAAAGCAATAACCAGAAAAAAATGATGTGGTCTCTTATTTTTTTTCTCCCATCACTGTATATAAAAATTAAAATTTTAAAACCCTACTGATGTACGTCGCTCTGGATAAGAGCGTCAGCTAAATGCCGTAAATGTAAAATAATGTAAAGCACACTTGGCTATCCCTGTCAAAACAAAGTCTTTTTTACATCATTTTGCAAAGATGACAGTTGCCCTTTGCTCTCTGTCAAAAGAACAAGATAAATTGACCAAGAAAAATAATCCAAAATTATTTATTTTAGAACCTTGTTACACTGTAAGGAACACTTCACAGCGTTCATACGTCTATAAGAACCCTATACAAGCCTTCCATTACAACAGACATACATTTTAAAACATTTATAAAAGCATTTACATCACACTTTTAGTCTTACATGACACTTTCTGAAGTGACACTGACCAAAGCAGTCTTTATGACATCTGATGCTTATTGAAATAGGCCCTTATAAATATTAATATCAATGTTATGTCTGCTGCTGTTTCATGATAAATGCAGCACCACGCTCTGCGTAAATGTATTTAACTTCTCACTCAACGCTAGGATGAGAATGAGAGAGACTATATTCCTCCATGTCAGAAATCTGAGTCATGCCTTATCAGTTATTTCTGATAACACTGGTTGTTTATTGACTAGACAGAAGTCTAAACGCTTTGTTTAGATTCTTCTTGTGTTACTGGGTGTGGGGAACACATTTTTCATGTATTTATATTAATGAAATTAAGAAACTGCATTAAAAGGACAAAGCCAAAATACTTCATGGGAAAGGAGGAACTTTTCACAGGATCTAAAACTAGATTAAAAACAGTTACAGAAATAACCCATTGTAAAACGAAACAAATATGGCTTATTCAAATGAGTACAATGTTTCCATGTGAATAAAATATATTATCATTGTTCTATTGTCAATATATTACTTAGTATTAGGCTGATGGTGTTGATGTCAGACTGGTGTAACGCATCACCCGGACCCCGCAGTAAAAAAGAGCAGGAAATGGTCAAATCGCACAAACCTGCTGCAGAGATTGTCCTTCTTGAGTGTGTAAGCTTAGAAAAGTCCAAACTGCTCTAAAAAAACAGTAGTTTAAGAACCAGAAGTCTCTAATCTTCACCAGGCTGCAGGTGAAGCTGTCAGGAGAACTGTGAGGGAGCAAAAGCCAAGAGTCCACAATCACAGTTAAGCAAACACTGTTTGTATTTCCTGTCTCAAAGTGCACTCTGCCACATCATTACCTTCAATCACAGCAAACACTAAACACGCTGACAGCCAACACTAAACCTTCTGACAGCACTCAGTCCAGCCCCACAACAAGAGCTCAAGTACACCACACACATTTCACAAATTTCTGCCTTCTGCTTCCACCCTGCAGCCTTATTTACAGAATTAACGAGTAAAACGAGTTCAAAAAATCAGATTTCAGACCTGCAGGTTTCTCTCTAATGCTTCCTCTCTGCAGTCGTATATCTAGCATTAAAAGGTAAAAGCAGGCTGTGTAAGACACGAGTCCAGATTTGTGCTTTCTGACCTTCCACCAGCTGAGTGGGAAGAACAGCTGTGTGCAGCTGGAAAAACAGCTGGAGACTTTTACTCCATTTTTACTACTTTTACTACATTTACTAACAACTGAAACAGACTGTAAACAAACAGACACAACCTGCACCTTCTGTAATGAACTAAAGAGCGTAACTTACAGGTTCCATCACTGAGAGTGCAGGAAAAATAGCGGTGTGGTACTCTCTCTCTCTCTCTCTCTCTCTCTTTCCATCTCTCGCTCCATTGGTGGTGAAGCGGTCCTGCCACGTTGTGCGGAACCATAGATTCTGGAGTGATTCTCGCCAGGAACTTTTACAGGAAACACCTTGAAACGGAGCAACAAATTCTCCATTTTAGGAAGGGCAAGCATTTTTTACACACACACACACACACACACACACACACACACACACACACACACGTGTGTGTGTGCATATATATGAGACTTTTATGTTTTGGTAAATCCAGTAAATGGATCCAGTAAGTACCATACAATAAAATTCTGAGATATGGTTATTTTGTATGTATGTAGCAGACTACATTTATAGCACAACTACATGTATTCATTAACATTGTGGAAAAATGATTTGAACCAAATCTAAACAATCGTTTGTTTTTTTATGTGAACATGGGATAGAAATATATAGAGAAATATAATGTACATTACATTTAGGTATAAAAAATTAAATAAATAGGTATTAGGTGGGTGTAAGTATTCGGTATTCACATTCATTTTAAGACAGTGTATTGTTACGGGATAATATGAATAATGTGGGCCTGTATAATAAAAAAGAGTTGCATAATTCGGGACCACAGGCACTTAGATACAGTACCGAATGTAATGGACTTTTATTTAGTGTCTGACTAATAATCACTACTTACACTATTTACCTTTTATTCACTGCACGATCAACTGAATCACACTTTAGTTAATTCCTTAAATCAGCCACACGGGGTCGCTCTTGTCTCATAATCTGTGAATTGAGAGGCTTTAGTCGTCTCACTATCGTGGAGTAATGTAAGTGTAAGGTCTGTATTTTACCACATGTTTATTACAAGTTACGATATGATATTTGTACTAAATCAATGTGACCTTTCAAATATTTGATCTATAGTTTTGCAGGTTTGGTGTAGTGTTCCCAGCCATTCAAAAAGGTAAAGTGTATATTTTACTACACATTTTATGTTACGATATGATAATCAATGTCATCTTAACATTTTAACATTTATGATCATATAATTGATCAATAGAGTTGGTTATTGCCCATATTGCCCACTGCAGCCACATGCAGAGCTTTAGAGTTCTTTGAAATCGTTGTCTCAGTGAGCCAATAAGAATCGCGTATGCAAATAGAGTACTCGGTTTATCCCAATAGATACCTCCTATGCTAATCAAGTAGTAGGTGTAGCCCCTCCTCTCGTTCAGTCTTCGAGTGTACGAGCCGAGTTGAGTCAGTCTGAGGAGCTGCAGCCTGATGTGCAGGATGACTTTGGAGGAACTCAGTGGGGAAAACGCCTCAGAAAGGTAAATACCTTCATTTATTTATCTAGAAATATAAGAAGCACTTTAGCAATGTCTGTTCGCTTCTAAGTCGAATTAGATACTCTAACGGCCAGGAGAAACTTAGAAAATGTCGGAAATGAGCAGACCTCAGCTTTTTTAGTTTCCAGTACGAGGAACAGTCAACAGTTTCTCCACCTTCCTCTTCACTTTTCTTAACTAATAACCTCTTTCACTCATGCATACAACGAATGCATGATGCTTTTAATTCATTCAAACTGTTACAAACTGTAAATTGTCCTGTCCTGCAGGATGGCCTCCGTGGTCAAGGCTCTGGAAGAGGTCCTGACTGCAGCCCTGCCCCAGGGCTGCATCACTGTGGGGGTCTATGAGGCTGCAAAGTCACTAAATGTGTAAGTGGACAAATCATTTTACTGTAGTCCCTGACATGCATTTGCTAATGCATTAATTTGATAATGCATACTTCATTTCCCATAGCTTTTGTTGATTGTCCTTAACAGTTTTGTTCCCACACTGTTTGTTCTTCAGAGATCCAGACAATGTGGTCTTGTGTCTGTTGGCCACAGACGAGGACGATGTCCAAGACGTGGCCCTTCAGATCCATTTCACCCTGATCCAAGCTTTCTGCTGCGAGAACGACATCAATATCTTGCGTGTGAACAACTTGAGGCGCCTGGCTGAGATCCTGGAAGGGGTGAAACCTGGAGGAGAGCCTATGGACCTGCACTGTGTATTAGTCACCGTACGTGTCGCATTAGTCATCCATTCTGCAGTAGCCACAGGGGAGCTCAAATCTATCAAACATTAATCATTGGGATGCAAAGAGCGGCTCTGCATGGTTTCTCTGAGCCATCTCACACATGCTTCGTTCACTGGGTCCAACACCCATTAAACATCTGAGATGCTGGGTGTGGGCTCTCGTGCGTTATGTAGGTTTGTCACAGCCGACCTGCTGAGTGGATTCTTCTTTGGAAATTTGTGTCACTGCATACCTTTTTGCACTGCCAAAAAGACTCAGTGAGCCGCCCAGCCTTTGAAGAGGGCTGTAGTAGTTAAGTTCCCTGATCTGCTCGACTGTCTGTGATGTGGAATTCCAGTCAGTCTGGAGCTGCAGTAAATTGGCAGCCGCACACAGTGATCTGACTCCAGTTAGTGAGCCGCTGTGGCGGCCTTTGGCAGACTTCACAGCACTTCCTGTGGGGCCACTTGTGCAAACAGCGTTTCCTGGTAGAAAAGCTCTGTGAAGTGACCACCTTTTGCAAATTAGAACGGGATCTTGTGAAAACCGCTTAGCAAGCGGCAGATAAGTCACTCCCTTGCAGGCTTGCTGTGGGGCCAACTTTACTAGTTACGTGTGGCTCCCCTGGTTGTACTCAAGACAAAAATAACCCTCAATGCATAATGTATTAGTAACTTATTTATAGTAAATTAACTTGTGTTTTGTGTGCTTTTGATGTTGCAGAAACCACAGTCATCTGCATGCAAAGACCCAGCCCTCACCAAGCTGAATCGTTTCTGCAAGGACAGCCGGTGTTTGGACCAGTGGGTGCCAGTGATCAACCTCCCTGAACGATGAGGCAAAGCAGGACATGCCACACCACCCATTGCACAAGCTACTGCACTGTATTTGCGTTCTGCCTCGGCTAAATGCCCCTGGATAACTTTTACGCCTTCACAAGGAGGATGACAGAACCGAGGAATCAACACAGCGTCTAAGGAACATGGGAATATTATGCGAATCCAAAGACGAGGAGTGTGGATTTTCTATCAGCTCGGAGGGGCGAGTACCAGGGGCCGAGAACAGGGAGCATGACTCAGCAGCATGTAAGCGACGCTGCCAGGGAATGACAGCGCCTGCCTTCACCCGGGAAACAAAAGGACTGTACCGGAAACTGAGTCATGTGAGTGCTTGTTGGCACTCAGTCTGCAGGAGAGGAACCGTGTGAAACTGAAAGAATGGAGTGTATCCGACCAGGCCGGTTTGGACTGGCCTGAGCACAACTCAGCATGGGCCTGCTGAAGTTCTCAGCAACCGTTCTGGAAAAGACATTGGGATTTTGGAGAGGAATTTAATTTATGTTTTTATTGACTTTAATTATTTTAACTATTTAAAAGGGAAATAGAAGAGTCTACTGGTTTTGGAGGGGCGGGTGTTAACTTTATAAAAGTTTAACTTTTTATGGAAGTGTTTGTCACTGTCTGTGTTAAATGTGTTAATTTAATGACTTGTATTTATGTTGAAACGTACATTTTTGTACAACTTTTAAGGAACTGAATAAAATAATTTAGCGTGATAATCTTTCAGCTTTCATGTGCTTCCTGAAGTGTGTGGAGTTCTTGGCACCATCCTGTAGGTCAGGGTAACTCAACTGAGGTTGCGCTGTCCTTGGTCACACTGTGCATGACGCAGGGCTGGGACAGTAACACTGACGTAACGTTAGAGGAAGCGATAGTGCTGCACATCATGGGTGCACTTGCAGGTCAGACTTAAGCTTACTTTCAGATTTTTGTACTGCAGCAGTATAATCTCTGAATTGCATTCATAAGGCTAAATGACACACAAGCCTTTAATGGCAATGTGACAAATGTCCATAAACATAGGACAATTCCATCAAGTGTCAGTTATATTTTTGTCCATTTTGCCATAACCAGTGTTTTGTGGCCGTTATAACTGATGCTGGTTGGAATAAACATTTATAAAATTGATATCAGTTGTGTAGGGGCTATGCCGTCTCAATGCTGGCCTTCAGACGGCTTTTTTCCCCTTGAATGCAGTTTTTTTTCCCTTGAGTCAATTCTGCTCTTAAAAAGACACCATGCCTGGCTACCCTAGTTTAGAATAGGTCTAAAACAGGTCGTTATATCGTTACAGATCGCTGTAATACAAGACCATGTGTTAACAACTTCTTACAACATTAACAGGGCCATTAGAGTGAAATGCATTACAGGTTTCTCCTGCATAATGCAGGTCATTCAAAGAACAGTAAAAAGCACAAATGACCTATAAAATATCTGCACCTAGCCTGCTGTGCAATGCACATTTAAAACCAAACAACACAGCATTATCTTTAACAGTGTAATGATATCTAGTGAGCATTATTTATTATTGTGAAAGTTTTCAAAAAGCTGATATTGTCTCGCTGTTGTCATTATCACTCAAAAAAACAAAGAAAGGGATTAGCCAACATCAACATGATATAGAACAAAGTGTGTTAGGAACAAAGTGTCCCAATTACTGTGTGTATGCAAACATGTTTTGTCATGTTGCAATTCCGTTGTCTGATATAAAACATGCACCGTTAGCAAAATGTTTTGTACTATAAGCACATTGTAGGGAGATGGGGGTCGACAGAGTAGCCCAGCGCTCATCGGGCTTTGTTTTGCCAACAGTCAGACGCCAAATCCAGAGAAAACAGCCCACACCCTGGGTTTCCAAGCCCAACCAAAAATAGATGTACTCATGTACTCTGACAACAGGAGAACTCTGTTCCGGTTCCTACAGCAGCTGCGCTATGCCTGACGACCAGGCCTCCGGGGGCTTGTGTCTTTACACAACACAGGAGGTAACAAGGGCCCTCACTGAGCCAAAAATAGCCACGGCTCTGAGAGGGAGAGTGAGCCATAGGTTCGCTAGTGGCGGGACGCGTATGGCTGACTGCTTGCTGTGCGTAAAACAGGGCACAAAGCATTGAAAGAAAAGCTGATGGCATGAGTCAAGGCCATTCAGGCCTTCAGCCTGCGGCTAAAAATAACACTAAATAGACCTGATGTTCCTGTCAGAGAGGGGAGGAAAATGGTTGGCATGGATATATTCCATCCTCTAGCCAGCCATGACCCCCACTGTAAATAAGTGCAAGTGGCCATTTAAGAAAAAGCACAAGTGATGCTAAAGGTCAGTGCCAGTTGACCTAAAAAACAAAACTGAACAATAATCTCTTTTGAAAGGGACACCAAGGGTACTTGACTGTATTGTCACCACTGACCCCTGCGTGAAACCTAAGCTCTAACTCGGCTCAGGAAGAGCTGGATCTTCCAGTGGGTTTGATGCAGGGGAGATCAGTTAAAGCCTAATGGAGTAGAAATTATTCAATTTAAAGGATTCACTTTCTCATACTACAGCTGTATGCAAAAGTGTGGACATCCCTGATCAAATCGTTTTGTTGATTTTCTACATGGAAATGAGTACACATCCTCGGTGGAGAACACTCCTGTATTTTAATGCACAATTACCGTTTACTTGCTGAATTAAAGCAATCGAATGTGGCCTGTGCAACAGTTATGGAAACACACCAATATAATTATAACATCCCATTTCTCAAACTCAGCATATAAATACAAATAAACTGTGCAATAACTTATTTTTAAAACATGTCCTCATACCTGTAGTGTTTAAACTGCTGCACACAACACATTTAATGGATTTTGGTCTATACTGTGTTGTTGCATTAGCTTTTGTCCCACCTTTAAAACTATAAAGAGGTTCTGACACACCAGAGGGACTCATATTGCTGCCATTGAGGTGCACCAATGTCCAAGAAGGCAGCGAAAGAAAAATGCACTAATGCACTATTCAGATTCAAATTTCTCGGGATGTTGTTCAAACGCCTTTAATTTAACGGTGGCTATCCTATAGGATGTTGATTTATTAAAATTTCAGCAACCTGATAACTGTCATTGGCACTACCATTAGGAATGTGGAGTGTTATTTGGTTTCTAGACAGGGGTGACCAGGTACAGGCCTAATACAGTCGAGTCGAGTCATACTCCACATATTCAGGCTATATTCAGGTACAGACCAAAACTTTGGGCCCAACTAAAGCTCAAAAAGCCCTAGACTTGATGTGGGGTTTTAGGACAATGTGAAAAGAAGAGATCTATTCTTGGTGTCTCTGGGAGCAGGGAGTATTTCTGTACCAGGTCGGCACCGGAGCACAACACTGCCTACATTATCTACCTCGTGGTGTGCACCGAGGAGTTTCCCGCGCCAGGCCAGCCGTTCCTGTCGCCCTGCAGACGGCAGGAATGCAATCCTGAGAAAAGGAGGGGGTGGTTTGAGTTTTGGACAGAGCAATGCTTTATTTCCCCAGCTCTGCTCCAGAGCGTGTGCATTTACGCTCACTTATTTAGCAGCCAGGAACCTCCGACTCAGACAGTTTGTGGACCGCGACTTTCAGAGCAAGCGTCACACCGGCTGTTCCCATGGCCTGAGGTATGTAAATGGTTCAGGGAGTACTGACCACAACTCTGCAGGTCAAACCATGAGACCATGGAGGGCAGGTTACGGTCAGAAATGACTAAGCGGCCATTTGCATAATAAAGCAGAGATTGTTTCTTGCATATTCAAAATTTGAAGATTCAACTTTGCTGTCCACATTTTCTTAGTCGGTTTCCATAATACGTTAAAGATTAATCAGGTTTGCTTAAAATTTGTGACAGTGTTACAGCAATACGAACACCAAAGCTCACACAGCATGCTTCAGGCGTTTAAACCACTTTTAGGGCAAAACATGTTCTTTTAATGTGTGCTTTTCAGAAAGGTAATGCATCAAACATGAATGGGAAAACACATGAATGGGAAATGCATCCAATACAGATGCAAATAGCCGTTCTACATTAACAAAAGCTCTGTAAGGGTTTTCTATTATTTAGTTTAAAAGCAACTGTGAAAATATTCCAATTTTAAAAGAAGGCAAGGGGACACAAAACTCATAGGTCCCTGCTTTCCAGAGAGGATGTGTGCTTTTATTTGTCCCAGGAGGATGGCAACACTAGACAAAAAGCTTAGCTGGGTTCTCAGAGAGACATTAAGTGCCCATCCCACCATTAACAGCCACTTATGCCTGCAGACCGACAAAAGGCCTTCCTGCGACCTGCCTACACCTCACAACGCATCAAGCAGGGCAAAATAAAGAAAAATAGGTGGGATATCGAATGGAACCTGCTTACCGGATTACTGGGGGGTGTTATGCCTGAGCTTTTCCCTCCAAGCAGATGAGTAACGTGATCAGCAAAGGGAGCGAGACCACAAAGCCTTGCCCATCACTCACTGGCCAGAGCCAGTGCTGATTACATCAATGTGGGCCAACAAATATGCCCTGACCTGATTGCGGTAGTAAGAGCAAGTCTGAGCATTGCATAAGAGCTGAGCTGAGCTGACCTGGAGGCATAAACAAAACCCATCTCTGAGAATCTAGTGCATGTGGAAATATTTACCTGACCCAGTAAGGCTCAAATGGCTTGAACACCTGGTGATTGCTCTTTTAATGTGTGTGTGTGTGTGTGTGTGTGTATGAAGTGTTTTGCACATCCAGCAATGCTGTCAGTGCTGTATGAACACCTATACTGCACACACACAGACCACTCGATTATGCCCCTGGCCGATTCTTTACAGCAGGAGTTAATGGCCATTTGACAGCTGCAAATATTGTACAAATGGATATTTTACAGTGAACTTATGAACGCTGAATTGTAAATGCAATATGTTCCGTTATGACCTACACTATATGGACAAAAGTATGGAGAAACTGTCCTCAAACAATGACATTGTGCTCAAAAACATGGACTTTAATATGGAGTTGGTCCCTCTGGCAGTTATAGAGCATTTATAAGGTCAGACACTGATGTTCAACAAGAAGGCCTGGCTCAAAATCTCTGTTCCGGTTCATCCCAAACGTATTGGATGGGGTTGAGGTCAGGGCTCAGTGTGGGCCAGTCAAGTTCTTCCATGCCGAACTTATCTGTGTCTTTATGGAGCTCGCTTTATGCACTGGGTCACAGTCATGCTGGAATAGAAAAGGCTCTTCTCCAGACTGTGTCTACAAACTTGGAAGCATATTGTTGTCCAAAATATCTTGGTCTGCTTCATTTTAATACACCTGTGGCAATGGGTATTGAAACACAATAATTAAAAGGTGTGTCCCTACGCATTTGTCCATATACTGTATGTGGTCAAGTGGAATTCCACTGCTCTTTTCAAATTTTTATAATAATTCATTGAGATGAGTGATTAATCAGGATTGTTTGATGTGAAATGGGTCACATCAAACAAGAGATACTTATTGACTTGGATCTCCTTACAGGGGAGAAACCAAGGCTCCAAATGCCTACAAAGCAAACAGAGACAATTTATTCACTATCTAAAAGCAACAGTTAACCTACAGCCATGGGAAGAAAATAAGAGGCTGCATCATTTTTTCCCCCCGGTTACTGTATTTGTGGGAGTGTGTCAGTTTAAAATGTGGACGTCACTGTTGTTTTATACACTATTGACCACACTTGATTCCAAATGCCAAACAAGAAAATGTTTGGAGAAAATGTAATAATAATACATATAAATAATTTATTATACTTTGGAAATGTTAAACTACACAACACATTATTTTACTGCAACAATTAAAAACAGTGTGTTAAGAGCAGAGTGTGTGCATGTGTGAGCCCTGTTTCATCCCATCAGAATCTGAATCAGGAGTGAAGCTGCTGGCATAGAATAGAATCTAAAACCATCAGTTAATTTATGTCATGGGAGGTTTTATATGTAAGGCTGATAATGATTAAACAGTGTTAAATTTGGTAACAAACAATTTTGCCTTAAAATCAAAATACCTCCGTTCCAAGAATGAATGAAATGTTTCAGGTTAAAACCTTATCCCTAATCTACCATAAAACAACGCATCATGCATGAAGCTGCATATTTACGATCATTCTATAACCCTTTAAAAGCTCTCTGTAATGGGCATAAAATGCTTCAGACGTCTGGTTCCCATCACTACTGCTGTAACATTTCTGACAAAATGTGCCTTTTTTTATATTAATCCATTGAAAATGACTTTTTACTAGCGGTGGGCCGTTATCGTGCTGCGCTAATGTGACTCTTATCGGGTGCTAAAAAAAAATCATCACCGTTAAGTATTCACAAAGTTGGGTTGGGAGCTGGGTCTATACTACGCAAGCTATGACTTTCACCTTGATATTTTAGCGTGGATGTATACCTAGCCGATTTACACTGTAGGGGGCGAGAATGCCTACTGTGAAACAGGGATGTCATTAGCCTTAGCTCCCAGGGTTGTAGGAAGGAATTAGCGTGTATAGAGGGCTGAAAACTTTTCACCAAACCTTTCCTTTCATTTAAGGAA
>JBBPDC010000109.1:4853991-4887778 GCA_037974485.1 Hemigrammopetersius urotaenia | reverse complement strand
ACACACACACACACACACACACACACACACACACACACACACACACACACACACACACACACACACACACTGTGTTTTGGTTCATTTTCATTATACAGAAACGTAACTCTAAAGAACCGAAAAGAAGGAAATGTTTTTGTGCTTTCAGATTTAAACAATAAACCACGGTGTTCAGGATAGATGCTATAGGTTCTTTTTACAAAATCTAGACATTTTCATCCTGAAAATGTGCAAAAACCAACACATACACATGGCCAATCAAGCAGAGAAACACTTGTGGTATTGGGATGTGGAGAAACCCTGGACAGCTCTGCCATGTGTAAAATGGCAACTCAATGACTCATTGAAACTCAATTTTTTACGGATTTCATTCATTTATTCATTCATTTTTGCACCCATAATCTGGAAACCTATTGATCAAGATGATCAGAGCACAGAGTACAACATTAACTGATTTCTTAGAGGCTCTGTAGTGTGTATTGCTGTCCTCTGCAATACAGGGTTTTGAGAACAAATGACATAACAGAATGCCTGGTGTGATTCACACAAAGCTGAAAGAAGTGTTAATTCAGTATCTTCCAGTATCATAAGGAGTGTTGTAAGGCACCAAAACTCCCACAAGACATTCAAACATGCTTCTAAAGCACAAAACATGCCGTTATCCCACATCCCGAGAACCAAGGCGCTGTGTTATCAGGGGCTCAGAGGAAAAGCACTAGTAGCCCCTGCCCTCATTTTCTTTCTTTCTTTCTGGCACCAAGCTCCTATCTCTGCAGAAAGGAACGCCCTGAAACGAACAGGCAGCTAAAAGAGCACGGAGCAGTGAGGGAATGGAGATAAAGCTGATTGGATGGCCTCATAAATCCTCCTGTCTGATTAATCTGGTTCTGTAACACCGGATACACACTCTCAGAGGGGTTAAGAGGGGCCCCATCACATTTTACACACACACACACACACACACACGCACACAGTCTATTGGGGTGTGTACTGGAAAAGCATGTACTGCAGATGGATAAGGGCGGCACAAAACACTGTTAACTATTATGGCAATACCATCCTTCAGCCTTCCGCAAAGGGTTGCAAATGTATTTGAGCCCTCCAACCAAGAGTGCTTTTCAAAGGGTGTTTTGATGCAAAACTTCGTTTTTTTGGGGTCAAAACAATGCAAGCCTTTAATATTTAACCATGTCAGATCATTAATTAAATAATGCATATGCTTGCAATGTGTATCCCATGTGTAGTCCTGATGCATTTCTGCAAGACATTGTTGAGAACAAGAAAAACCTGCAAAAACAAAGCACTCTTTTGTATTCTAACTAATCAGGAAAAGGAAAATGATGTTTCATGCAAATGTAAAAGAAGTTTAGTTCCACTTTAGTTATTTCCTTTTTTCAGCATAAGCATAGGGAAAATGATTTCTTCAGAATTGAATTTGAAGGAGGAAAATGACACGGAACTAGCAATGAACACAATTACGGCATTAAGTCTGATTTACTGGAGAGCTGGCAACGCAAACTTTACACAGCATCCTTCAGAGATAACAGATGACATCAAGGTCATTACAGTGAATAAAGGATTATATTTAGCTCATCAAACACGGACAGTACATGTTTAGCAGATTGTGTAACCAGTTCAGGGAACAAAAAAAAAGCCCATTGCTCTCATTGACACCTCACTGTGACGAATGCAGACAAAATAAAGGTGATAATGGCCAGACAAAGGACTTTGTGCTGAAATTAAAACTGAGCGTGCTAAGTCAAAACACATGTACCAACACATGCTTTCAGGAAATAATAAAAGCATGAATTTTGTTTTTTTTCTGATCAGCTGCAATAGTTAAGACAAGAGAGACACTCTGCCATAGGCCAGCATGAGGTAAGCACATGGCAGCTACAAGGAAGCCATAAGGCCTGCATAGAGCAGTCAAAAAAAGCATAAAGCAAGTACAGGTCCAACACAGGGCATCACAGAGCAGCCATAAAGTAGAACAGTGCAAGCATTACAAATCTCTGTGTATTATTTATATAATCTACTACTGTGTAAATATTTCTTGCAATATTTCTTACATTCATAATAATACTACTCTCCATTACGGTGCAAAAAATAGACATCGAAAGAAAAGATGTGACATTTGCTTTATTACTACTAGGGCTGCACAATATGAGTCAAACATGCGATAACGTTGTTGAGCATTGCGATGGCTATATCACATGCGATAAGTAAGTAAAAACTTAGCCTTTATAGTGTTAATGTTTTTCTGCTTTGGATTTGCTGCTAATATAGACTCCAGACACTGACTAGTCTATGCAGAAAAAAATGAAAAGCAATATTTCCATTCCAACATGTTTTTTTTTAAGAATTTACTTAAACAGAGCATTTAATGCCTCCCATAAAACATTTGAACAATTGAAAAATTTTTATCTCAGATAAGCGTAATCTAAATGTTAATGTAAGTTCTTAGCCAGAAAAAATAGCAAAAGGAACAATCTATTACAGCAGCACAGAAGATGAAGAAACTGCCCAGTGATTTTTTTTTTGCCCTCTTCTCTGTGGCACCGGGTGAAGAGCTTTGGAAAAACACAATTTATTGCAGTTTAGTCAATAAATGCGATATGTATAATTTTTTTGCGATATGTATATTGCCCATGTTGATATCACGATGTCGGTAAATTTGCGATATATTGTGCAGCCCTAATTACTAACTTTTGGGAAAAATATAGGCTAAATTGCTTCCTGTAGCAACAATTGCCTGGTTGTGATGTGATGCATCCCTCCCACTAATCCAGTCTAGCATCAGCCACTTAAAAATGCTACGTTGGAATGCATTACCATTGAAAAAAAGGAGTTTATCAAATTTTCAATACTGATCTGTCAGGACAAGCACCAGTTAATACATACTTACTGGGTAGCTGGTGGCCTAGTGGTTAGGGAGTTTGCCCATGCAATTAGAAAGTCGTGGGTTCGAATCCCAAGACTGCTAGTGGCACGTTTGAGGTAGGTACCGTCGCTACACACTGTGTTCCTGGCTGCCCGCTCCTTCACTTGGTGAATGGGTTAAACACAGAAAGAATTCCCTGCTGTTCACACTATGTGCTGTGGTGTGTTCACGTATGACAAAATGGTCACTTTACATTTTACTTATGTACTTAATAATATATGGTTCTCAATACCCTGTCCTAGTGCAGTGTAAAAATAATTGCATCAAATTGTTTGATTATTTTTTATTACATTGAATTCTTATAGTGAGATTTACAGCTGCCAAAACGGCAACATTAAAAACCCACTCTCTTCCGCACACGCAGTCAGAGGCCCCTCCGACCCCCTCCAAGGTCAGTCCGTCTCCATTTCCCTTCCACACGACCGGCTGGACGCTCACATGTACCGAGACGGAAGCGGCCTGACAGCATGAGTAACTACCAGAGCCGGCGCGCTCAGAGAACCTGCCAGATGCCCACATCCGTTTCATTAACCCACTCACTCACTCGGTCGCTCACTCACTCCTCTCCCCTCTCTACAGGAAGCTATATCCCTTTCTTCTCCAGCCCTGGATAGTATTAAATGATTAAAAGATGTGTTTGAGTGTAAAAATAGAGGGGGAACAGGATGAAGGGGGAGTTAGTAAGAGCAGGAAACTCACCACACACCACGACAGCCCAAATCTGAGCTAACCAGTGTCAACGCACTACTGGATAGAAGAGCTGATGGCATGAACTAATATTTTACACACATATTTAAAGCACATTTACATATAAATGAAGATACTGTATGTATGTGCAAACATTTGTCCAAAAGCACTGCAACCTAATTAGTGAGCTCAGCTGATTTAAAGGTGACACAGGTGTTCAGCTGCACACACAGCTTGTACAATCACAAACATACAGGTTGTAATTGGTAATTGCATGCATGCCTACTTCACCTGTATTTTCAATCAGTGAAATGCAATGCACTAGAAACGAAATGACAAAGAATAGGAACAGTAGTCCTTCCCCTTTCCCTATGCAACGACATCGCTCTGTTCCTCTTTCAGAGCAGCACTTTGGTCTATTCATGTGTACACGGTTCAGTGCAGTCACTTAAGTCACACTATAGTGAGATACAGGCGGAGCTCTTTAAGCAGCATTGAAGCATCTAGCTGCTGCATATCCTAGAGCTACAGTAGACACAGGAAACCTGCCGAATCGAGGCAGGCGTCCAGTGTCCTCAGACGACACAGCATGACGGCAGCAGGCACTCGAGTCTCTCTCTGCTGTAATTACAGCTTTAAAGACAGCTCGGAGTTTCGGGCACTCGAGTCCACTGAACCGGCACCGCCTGCTTACATGCCTCTTATCCTTGACTTCAACCTTCAACATGAATCAGCCACATAAGCCGGGTGCAGGGGTTACACGAGCGCAGCAGACAATGGTGAAGATTTCTGATAAACAAGATTGAAAGCGAGAAGGCAGAAAAAACAATCTTTTTCATCTCTTTATGGAGATTGCAGCAGCTCTTTGAAGATGTACAGAAAAAAGGAAACGGAAAGAAAAAAAATGCTTCACACGTATGACTAAGGCTAAGGCTCATAAACAAGCTCAGAAAAAGAGAAGATGAAGAGGACCACCTAAGGGTAGAAGCCAGACCACCTCAGGGCAGTGGGTGATGTCATTAACACTGTATAGTAGTACTGGTGTGACAAAGCAATATTGATTGTTATTTTTAGTGGAACTAATGGACGAGAAAAAGTGCAAAGTATGTCATTTGCCAGAAACGATAGATTGTTTAAAATGCAATAATAACACATCAGCATTTACATACAGAGGTTTGGTTTAGTGCACAACCTTTCCCCAAAATAAACCCCAAGGATTTTGGGAACTTCATTATAAAATTAGGGAGCTCGAACATTTGCAGGTAGATCAGCTTGACCCAAGTTTAGCATGGCATGTTGCTAACTTGCTAACTTGCTAACTTTTTCAGCGGGAATTCATTAATCTTTGAACAGAGGCTGCCGTGTATTCTGTGTAAAACTGCGTGTACTGAACCACCTGTACCATTCCAGTAGCTATACTAAGGTTAAGGGACCATACACTCCCAGCGAGTGAGAGTCGGCTCTACTTTTTTTTTCTTTTTGCTGCTCAGCTCTCACTCTCAGCTCTGCTCACGGCAGAACTTTTGTCCGGCCCCTCGGTCAGTGAGTGAGAGAGTAGTCAGCGGTGAGGAGGAGAGTGTGAGTGCATCGCAAAAACACGTAAATATGACTGACCCCTGTAAACGATGCAGCATCTGGCTGCAGTTTAAAGATACTGGGAATAGCAGGAGAGCCTTCACTGTAAAATGAAAATAACAGTAAGAGAAGGTTACAGACACAGACACATCAGAACTGTCCATCCCACAGGGCAGCTGGACATACTGTTTGGTTACTGAGTTTGGTTCTGTTTCTGTTCTGTGGATTTGTTTGCAGCGTTAAATTAAAATGAAAAGTTTGAATATTAAAATATTAAACAAAAGTAAGCATGCCTGCTTTTCCAATATAAATTAGGTAATTTTAAGGCTTCTCACAAAAACACTAAATGCAGAAGGGTTTATCAACACACAACGCTTTCATATTCGCTAGAATATGAGGCTACAGACGATAAACTAAGAGCCGTTTGGGAACCGAAAGAAACCGGGGAGTCGTGCCACAAGAGCCGGCTCTCTGAAAAGAGACGCACTTTCCATCACTACATTCTCCACACATGTGATGTGTCCCCGTATTCCCCTCTATGCACCAATGGTGCCGCCCTTTTTATGAAGAGAATATAATAATTGGTTAAGTCAAGGAATGCGTGTCAGCATCAGCCAATCAGAGGCAGAGATTGCATTGTGTACACAAGCGCACACAAAAAAAACCCCACAACTAGACGAACGAACTCGTGGGGCGTCGACTTGTGCTTATGGAATCGACAAGTCGACTTTTCTGTTAATGCCCTAGTGCAATATGATAACAATGGGGCATGGTGGAAGGCGATAACAAACGCTGTTGAGATAAATATTGCAAAATATGTGGTGCCCATATGTACTGTGGAAAAGCCAGGATTCAAGTTTTAGATCCGAAGTGTCAGATTGCACTTTAACCCTAAAGTAAAAAAAAAAAAAGTTAAAACTTGTTTTCAACCATTTGAGGAAGGGAGTGTATTTATTGTGAAAAAAATCGTAGATTTTATTTTTAGACCATATTGCGCAGCTCTAGTAACATCCCTAATACCCCACCAAACACAGGCCACCCATCAGAGTGCCTGCAAGTTTTAAGTGCCCTGATCCTGCACCTTTCCCCATCTCTCCAAAACTGGCTTTCATCCAGGAACAGACTGACGTCCCGGTGCCACCTCTGATGTTTCATTCCAGGAATAACAGCATTCCTGTGCAGGAAAAGCAACACGGACCACCATGCCTGCAGATACACCTGGAACAGACCTTTGACTCCCAACTCTGCAAACATGCAATAAAAAAAATGCATGAAGCTCAGTCCTGAAGCATGGCAAGTAATGCTGTTGTATATGTCCACATTTAGTTCAATACTATTATTCAAAACTGACCTTTATGCAGACATTTTCAGACTTAATGTCTACACACCACACTGCACCATTCATAGTCACACTAAACATATTCATCGCCTGTGCCAGGAAGCACTGGGCTTAACAAGACACACAGAGCAGTATGTACACAGCTGAGTTTCCAACATTCGAGCCAGTAGCGGCTGGACATACAGGGGTCAGATGGCTCTGTCTCACTATATCACAGCAGCTGCCCAGTCCACTGAAAAACTCCTAGGAGAGCAGGACTGAGGATTTACTGCTGCAACTTCTAATTTGATTAATTCGTTAAATAGTATTCAGTTAGTTGCACTTTTGCCAATGTCATCACTCCAAGTTCGAATGTCCCTCTTGCCTTCTTGTAGGGTTAATCTGACATAAGAATTATATGAGAGACTTGCAATTCCCCAGTGAAAGTGGGGCATTTTGGTAAATGCACTGTAAGACCTGCATAAAAGCTATATCTATATTAGTTAAATCCGCTTATCACTTGTGATCATGCCTACTACTGAGCAGACTGCAAATATTTATCAGTATACTCAGGCTTTAGCAGGAACTTCTGTTTACAAATACGTCACTTGTTGAGTTCTTCTGTAGAGTCTATTGGTTTGCAATCCACCCTGTGCCAGAAGAAGGTGCTTCTTTTAAATATTGTACATTTTAAATAGTATGGGTTAGTATTCCAAAAGGATTCACCTTGAATTGTAACTGTATTATGTATTTCATACATGTCTCTGATGCATATTTCTAATACTTTTCTGTTTTCTGTTACATCCTGTCCTTAGATTTTCTTTAAGGAACTTACAAATCTATCATGCCAGACATTATATGCTGCATAAATCATTTTAATGTAATATGAAACTAAAGACTATTGCACTGAAAAACATTATCGATATGAATCTTTTTTCATCATCATTGGGACCTGCAAAACTATCACAGCCCTACTGTGAGTATGATCACCCAAATAAGACCTGGATCACATTGAGCAGACTTTAAATTCCCAACATACCATGGTAATAAGCTATGGCAGGAAATTTAGCTGGGTGTCATTTAATAACAGGGTGGGAACATGAGCTTCAAGAATTGTCTTTTACTTTTATGAGAACATCTTTTATCTGCTCCCTGCTCCCCTATCCCCAAATCCTCTCTCCTCTGTCTGCTGATAAACAAGCGGCTATAGTTTCCTCACCCACACCAGCAAACTGCTTAGCAACAAGGTTGGCAGGACCGAAAAACTGCGCCTTGTGGTGTGAAAGCACAATGGGGTTGTTCAGGACATGTGATGTGTTGGGAGGACAATGAAGACTGTGCTATCAGCAGGCTGACACACTGCAGCTTGCCTGACGAGAGATAGGGCAGCCTGAAAACGGCACGGCCCGTGAGCGTGAGGTGAACAGGGTGAGTTTAAGTGCACCCTCATGAGAGTTAATCTCGCACAACCTGATGTTATCAGAGACAGAGTGTGTAGAGCCGTGGGGAGGAGACGAGACGGCCTCTCACACAGGAACAGGGTGTTTTGGGAGAGGTGGGGGTGGGATAGAGCAGGAGTGTAGCAAAGGAAGGTTGTGGGACACAAACATGAGTCAGAGAGATTCTGATTATCACAGCTACTACAAAACCCTTATTGTCATTGCCCTTAATTCCACCATTAGCTAATAATTCAGTAACATTGCAGTAACTTGTACTTGCTTGTTGTCTCTAAATATGCGTAACTACAAACACTTAAAACTGCTCTTTTCTATGCTTTTGGCAACATAGCACTCAATCCAGTCAGGGCAATTACATCTTGAACGGAAAAAAAATAAAATTAGAAGAACTAGAGGGAAACAGCCAGACAGACGTCATGCAAATCATACAAATCGAGAACTCTATGAGTAACTGGGTGATAAGTACTGGAGACAGTCCAAATAAAGTTGACAAATTGATGTACAAACAGCCCAAAGGCGTCAGGTAGAGGGGCTGGGCAGAAGCTGCTTTATTCGCTGTCTGCAGTTAGCGTGATCAGCCGCTGAGTCACAGCCTGCTCGTCTCTCTCATGTGACCAGCCGGAGCAAGAAAGTGAGACACCGTGGGAGAGAGAGGAGACATAAACGCATGGCCATTTCTCACACATCCGGGAGGTTAATAGCTGGAGTAGAGGAGGAGGGGATTACAGGTGGGGCAATGTCACTGTCTTTATGTTCTACATGCAAATGTTTCTTCTTTTTGCTGTGCATGTAGGCACAGAGACAGGCAAGCACAAGCTCTTGCGCAGTCTCTCCAAGTATGCTGAACGTATGCTTTTTTTCCAGCCGCATTCCCACTATACTCAATAATGTAGTTGTCCAGGTTGTCTCTATTTTTTCCTTTTGGGGTGAAACACTGAACTGTGGGACTGAAGCTCTATTTAAAACACTTCTGAGGTGATAAACACTTGGGATGAGGTGGTGACTCAGATCTTCTAGATTTTTCTGAAGCTTTTGTTCATCCCAGCTTCACTCAACACATTCTGAATCTTTAGCTCTGCACAGCAATGGACTGCATCCTACCTTGAGGGTCGCAGTTATAAAGTCAAGAAGATAAAAATCAATGTCTGCGCCGAACCGTGTCTTACCACTGTTGCTCCTCAGGGCTCAATTTTGGGCCCCCTCCTCTTTTCCCTTTACTTCCTCTTCTCCTGGTGACTCACAGATCTCAGCAGTGATCTCTGCATATCTGAATGCCATTTCCCCCTGTATGACAGCACATCACCCAAAGCTAAATCCCAGCAAACCAGAGATCCGGCACATCTCAGGGGATGCTACCCCAAGACTTGATCACTTTTAGAACTGCTCATCACAACAGAAGCATGCAATTTTTGTATCACATTTGATAAGGGTCCCTCGTTGTCATCTCACATTAATAACCTCTCTTGAACTTGCAGATACCTTCTCTATAACATCAGAAGAATTTGTCCAATTCTCACCAGCTAAGTCCATTATCATCTCATGACTGGTCTATTGCTTCAGACATTTACAGCTGATCCAGAATCCAGCAGCACATCTGCTCATCAAAACACCAAAATTCTCACATCCCACTTCACCACTGCCAACCGTCCACTGACTTCCTGAGGCTGCTTGCTTTACCTACAAAGACAAAAAAGGTCCAGCTCCACTTTACCTATCAGCACTGATCAGACCATGGGCCACACGGACATCTTTGAGGAGAAAGCACAGGCCGGCTTGACTTGCACAACAGCTTTTCTCAGTTTAGGCACCAAAGTGGTGGCATGAACTTCACTTGACTATTAGAACTGCAGGCTCTCTTGCTGTCTTAAAAGGACAACTAACAAACCTACCTCTTCACTGAGCACTCAGACTAGCAACTATAAAACATTAACTTCATCTCTAGTCGAATCTTCGCTGGCTCATCATGTAAGTCTAGGTTTATTGGTGTGAGGAACATTTTGTAGCCTACAAAGCACCTATATACATCGTTCTGAAAAAGAGCATCTGCCAAATGCTGTAAATGTAAAACTCTGGAAATCTTGGATGAGTGATGAAAATGTATGAGGTATTTAATGAGATGCTATGATGATGCTCTACTGAACACCTTTGGGATAATATGGATGTCAATGAATGGAATCTAAGTCCAGCAGCACCATTCCAAAGGCCACCTAGAAGTTATGGGCTGTTGCAGAATTAAAGGGGGGAGAGACAACTATGTTAATAGCTTAGCTTTTAGAAGAAATGTTGACCAAGCAGGTGTCTGGATTCTTTTGGATATGTAAAAGATCTCTTTATTTCTGTCCCCTGCTGTGCCTTTGTCGGCCTCATCAGTTGCCAGTTACAGTCATTAATCGCATGAGTAAGTGGAGAACCGTGGGCCAAGTGTGTTTGATCTCCCCAGAGTCAGCAGCTGAACTGGCAGACATCAGAGCTTAGACTCTGCACATTCTTCTAAGTGGCCTATACACACACTCTGCCACTTCACTCTCACTCTAGGCCAGGTGAGTGAGATCAGAGAGTTTAGCTTTGCGTTTGAAGTGCTGAAGCTTCTCCCGCTGCTGCAGCACATCTGCAGAGCGGCCAGAGAAAGAAAGAAAAAAAAAAGGGTGCGGGTGGAGGGACAGAAAGGATGGCGAGGCAGCTGAGTGAGGAGGCGGGATGTTTGCTTTCCGGAAGGGCGGCTGAGGCCAGGCGAGGCATGGTGGGACAGGAAGCCGGGCGGCATGAGAGTGGAGCGGCCGGTCCGTCTGGAGCACGCTCAACAACGGCCAGATGTAACATCAATGAGACAACAAGGCATCTGTTTCTATTAATATCCAGAGTCCAAGTACACAAAAAGAGAGAGAGAGAGAGAGAGAGAGAGAGAGAAAGAAGGAGAATGAATGGTGGAGGCAGGCATGCAAAAACCCAGTGTATGAAGTTTATTTGCTTTGAAGCTGCTGGACAACAAATACGACTTGCACGCAAAGCTGCTGAAGCTCATTAGGTGCGGTTGGAATGCAACAGGGGTGCTCTGAAGTCAATAGTAACCTTACAACATATGTATGGAAGTTAAATATATAAAAAATACAAAATATAAATAAGCATACTGTACTGTGCAAAATGATCATAGTTGGAGGGTAACTATAAATACTTGTACTAATGCCTTAATGAGAAGTCTGGCAATGGTTAGGCAAACACACAGACATTACTAATTACTAATTAATGCATTCATGTTTTAACATAAAACTTATTGCAGGAATTGTTTATACATCACACAGTTTCCATACGAAACCTGCATCTGAAAGGAATTTGTTTTCACGTTTGGGGTTTCTGGCATTGTTTAATATCATCAGTAATGATTAAAAAACCCAACAGTTTTTTGATATCCGGTGTAATTTTGTCCAAATCTGTGCTTTAACCTTAACATTTATACATTTTGCAAATGCATTATCCAGAGCCACAATTTAATTGTGCTATAAATATAGGCAAATACGACATTGGGAGAATTATTACTGGCGCAGCATGAAGCACTTGTCCGTACTGTGAATTGAACTTTCTGCTGCATGGAGGACAGTAGTATTATCCACTAAGCTACTCAACTTCACAGCTTGATGTTGTTTGAGGCAAGAGATAGTTTAGACATGGACTTTATGATAATAACTGGTAGGGTACAAGAGTTCATTACTTGTAAACACCTACCATGTTGCTTAACTGTATTGGAATAAGGGTGAAACCAACTTCTACATAATAAACCCAAAATGTTATAAAGTTAAATACAGTCAAGACCATTAGCTACACACATGACCTCCCACTGCTGTCACACTCCAAAGCAACAAAGGAGTTCACTTTGGCATCCAGTGTACTTTTTGTACATCTGTACTTCCAAGCTGACCTCTCTACTCTGCTCAGTGACATTCTGTTTTATCCATGCTGTCAGCCCCTCCGCTGACAGACCAAAGAGAGACGTTCTTGTTAAATCACCCACTCTTCCTAAAAGCAGCCAGTGGCCTCTAGACCCCTTTGTTCACTTTCCTGTCTTGTTATTTCTAGTTGTGTCTTTGAAAAGATGAAAGCTCATGAGTCACATGGCGGTGCTTAGAACTGCACATCTTCATCATGAGAGTATGACGTCTTTACACTTGTGAGGAGATAGTATGGGAAGTCCAGGATGAAATGCGCACAAAGGTAGGCTTTGTTTTGCTATTTCTCTCAAAGTGGAGATGGATAGGGGCTCTGTGTGTGGTGCAAAGTTGGCAGGGCTTCATTTGGGTAAATGTGACATGATCATTGACCTCCTTATATCACCTGAAGCTGAATGCCAAGATGCATACTTGACCCAGAGAGCAGACAACAGCTAAGTGTTCACACAATCACACTCCATGCAGTCCAGGCTTTAAGCTACTCAACAACATCTGAGCACTTTGCATATCAAGTTGTACTTTATACCTACACTGATGCACAGATAAGGGAACAGTTTGGTGGCAAACCAAATTTTCCCCAATACCCCAAATGTAGGCACTTGGCCAATACATGTTTGGTGCCTAATGTTTGTTTTTGATATTGGCGCTAAGAATCTAATAAACTTAACAAGTAATGGAAGGAAACACCTCACCTCTACATATTGTGTAAACCGTTTAAACCATCCCATATTTAGATAAAAAGTACAAACAAAATTCAGGCTTCAACAGGATATTAACATGCAAAAATATGCAGCAATGCACTGTGCACCAACATCAACCCTCTAACACGCCGTAACTGAAGGACCGAAGTATGGGATGAAAGTTGTGTATAAAATGGACATCAATATAAACCCAATGTAGTTCATTTAAAGTCAGTTAAGCGCATTCACTTCTCTATCAATCATAAAAGAATCTACCAATCCATTAAGTTGTTTTTCTTTCACTGTGGCATCTGGGGTTATTGTTGCTATTTTTTAAATCCAAATTGTGTGATTTTGATTCTTTGGACATTAATTTCACCCTTTTCACTCATTGTTCTGCATAGACTAGTCAGCGTCTGGAGTCTTTATTACCAGCAAATCCAAAGCAGAAAAACATTAACACTATAAAGGCTTTTACTCACTTATCGCATGTGATAGCGCCATCGCAACACTCAACTACATTATCGCATATCGCATGTTTTCCTGATATCGTGCAGCCCTATAACAACGAATTTATAAAGATATTGGTATCAATAAAATTCTAAGCATGAGAACTGTAAACACATTATAATCATATTTGCAGGTATCAGCTAATTCAATGTAATTCTTTTTTTAAAACTGCTGAATTTTTTTCTAATAAATATGTTTATATAGTGACGTGTGGATTCCCGCTTTATCATTCAAATTGTGAACAAATGACCAATTAGCTGAATACAAATTTTAAAAATGGTCTTATTTTTAAACTGAGTACTTGTGACAGCCTTCATATGCGCAAACTATAACATATGCAATAATTAAAAACCACATGACCACAAAAAAAATATAGAATATGCTCCATTTCTAAACTGCCTGATAAATAGAAGGATGCTGGTTGCATTGTTCTGTGGGATGATAATCCTCCTTAATAGCTATTATATCATGACTCATCTCTTGACTGGCTGGTTCAGTTGAGTGCTTAAAATTCTTAATATCGGAATTTTCTGATGTCCAAGGCTAAAATGAATGGGTTTTTTTCTGGATCCAACAATTCTATTGTTGTGACGACTTCTTAGACTCTGTACCATGATTTATCACAAACTGAGGTGTCCCAGTAGTCCATTAAAACAGTTCACTGTTGTACTACAGAGAAATGTGAGTCTGCTGAGGATTTCAAAGTGAAAGGAAGAGCTTCCCAGTAGCTGTTATGTACAGTACATTCAGAATCACGTGCATCGAAGAAAAGTTCTTTAAAGGAATCCATGGGGCTGGTTTATCCAGTACACCAACCCAGTGTGCTGTCACGACAGAATGCAAATCAATCAATCACCTACTTATTTTACATTCCATAACTTCACTGCCGCCTGTGAGACACTGCAGGGTAACTGCAATGACACAATGCATGCAGAAAACTGATTACTGTCATGTGTCATGTTATATTAGCTTTGGATGCAGCACTAAACCACTAAAGAATAGTGAAGGAACTTGGGTTACAGATGGCATAATCAATCCAACTTCCCAATTCAGTATAAGGAACGTCACTCATGACGCATCTAGGATTGTCACGTCACCGCAGAGATGTTCCTCAGGTTCATGGAGCTAGAAGGGAGAAAAACACCATGGCTTTGTGGCACAGTCAAGAGCTGTTTCAGTCTTCCCTGAGGTACTCAAGAATAGCTGGTAGCTTAAAAATGCAGCAGTCAGTTGCATGCTTGGTGAAAAGCTGCTGAATTGGAAACTGACCATATCCTCCTACCCACCAAGAATACTGAGTAGAAAATAAGCATTTAATACTTAAATAAAGCATCACTGCTTTTCCCTACAGACAGAACTACACTGCCGTGCACAACTGGTAAGACGAATGAGTTACAGGAAACTTGTGGCAAAGGGGAAGGGCCAGACTGTAACTGAGCTGTGTGTTAAGCTGCCAGGGCTAACGGCCTTCAGCCCAAAGCCTCAAGAGTCCACACTCCACTTGCACTTGGGCAAGACACAGCTGGGTCTTGGCAGCAGAAAAAAAGGACAGATAATCAGATTTTTGCAAAACGCACACAAGTAACTGCAGTAATTGTAATGTGTAATATCTGGCTTCAGATTCTTCTAAAGCTGAAAAGGCCTGAAATTTAGAGCTGAACATCAAACTCTCAAAAAATAACCAAAAGTATAGTTTGACAAAACTGTGTCCCAACCTGACTGCAACAAAAAAAAACCTGTCAGGACCTGACCATGGTCCAAAAAGGTCCTAATGAGCATGACAAAATTCTGACCCAAAAGTAACAATTCTACTGATCCTGACAGTTCTCACATCGGTGTAGTATAGACTGCAGATTAGGTCCAACGTTAAAATATAAAATCATCTCGACAGATATTATCGGTTATTTAGCACCTTCAGATAAGCATTGGTCGCAACATTTTCATAGCAGTCAGTGCACTAGTTAAAGGTGGGAGAGAGGGGGGGGGGGATCAGTTCCTCTCTTCCCACTGACACACACACACTTCCTGGAGTCCTGATCTGAGGGGCTGGGGTATTTTTGTACTGCACGAGTGATTGCATTTGGGCCCCGCCAGTGTGTCCGCGTCTAGACAGCAGGGCTAGACTGAGCTCATTTCAGAGGAATCCGGCAAACCCACAGCCCCTCAAAGCTGCACTAAACTGTAACCCCCCCAACACACACCCTACAGCAAAAACTCCAACCCTGCATTTACTACTACTCCTGAAAACATTGTTGTGCACTTTAATTTTTTTTTTTATTTACTTTTTCAGGTTGTCTGAGGCACAGAACGCAAGCAAAGGTCTGCACACAGATGCATGAGAACTTTTCTTGGGTTCAGTATCTCTCTGCAAACATCAAAATCTCTTTGCAAACACTGGTAATGCAAGAGCGAAAGAAAGATTTTCCATGCGTGCGTCTGAGCAGGGTGCGTATTCAGGTTTGAAAGTACAACTGAAAACGACGTAAGAACAGGATAGCACAGCAGCACTTGTGCGTAATAAGGCTTTGGGTGTGCACCAAGAAAAAGCTGCCCAAAACTGCACTGCCAAGGACATGAGAGTCGGTCACCTTTCTTCCATTTTCCGTTCAGCATTCCTCCTAATGCAAGTTAAGAATAGAAGGAAATAGTCTTGCTATTACATGAAAGGCCATCTCAGATGGCCTGGAATCTCTCTTGCTGTAAAAACAATGGCTATATGAAATCATACAGTACTTAGACCAGTCGCCTTTTACTTGCTGACCGCTGTTGGCCTGGCATTAAGAAAGGTTTTTTAGGACAAAGAGGGAAACTGCATGTATAATTGGCTTTCATTATAGACCAAAAAGTGTCTAGTTAGCTTATAGTATAGACTAAAGAACTGCATACATAAATGAGAATCTATCATCACCCATATTTATATAGAAAGATAGACAGATAGAGAATTACACCACTTCCAGGGAAGACGTTCGCCTACAGGATACACATGGTGCACAGGGGGTGAAGGAGGACTGATCTAATATTCTAGACTAAAAAGCATCTTATATAAAACATTATATCTTTGTAATAGTCAATATATATGTGTATGTGTTTATATATGTTTACGTATATGTGTTTTACTTACTGAAGAATGTACTGCATGCGTGAAACCTTCCTATCTGATTTTCTTTTAAAAAAAAAAAAGCCTTAGCAAAACTGAAAAAATTTAAAACTATCAGTTTCAGTTTTTGGCTCACCACAAACACCACCTGGCAATCAAAAGGTGAACATGTCTCTGTTGTGACAGTTCAGCAATCACAGAACAATTCAGCTGTAAAAAGGGCTAAGACAAGCCTGTATGAGCCTGCTCTACAGCACACTGCTACATAAAGACCTCACACCGACATGCTAATCTCCACTCCAGAGGTTGTTAACAGCATGATTAGCATCCAATTCAGCCAAAGGGGCAAAACGCTAGTAAAATTGTGGGTGATTAGCCTAATAACATACTAAAGCCTATCAGTTCATCCTATGTGTCTGTAAAGTTTGGGAAACTGAAGGATAGTCTGACTAATGCAAAATGTTGTCTACACAACATTTAAAACCACAGCACTGCTGCAGATCATTTGTGCTGATCAGGGGAGAAGGAGGAAATAACGATAACGAGGGGAAAACAAACCCATTTTCTGGTAATACCTTGTAGTCAGGTGTCAGGGAAGGAAATGCCAAACATTTCAGCAGATGGAGTTTCTAGGTATGAAGTTTTCATAGATACAGAGACAGAAGCAAGACAAACTGCACATACACACACCCCTACAATAAGACAGACAGACAGACAGACAAGACGTCTCAAAGTATAAACACTTATGCTTGTAAGAAAGAGAAAAAAAAAGCACAGGAGAAAGAGGGTGTCAAACAAAAAGCTGGTATACAGGATGACACACAGCTAGTAGAGGAGGACGAAAGGGATGACGCATCCATCAGGCATGTGCGTGGAATGTGTAGGGCAGATTACAGCGCTCTGGGTGACACCACTCACCCTAAAACATGCACTGGTAGTTTGCCTTATCTTATAATAAACAATAAAACAGTATCACCTGCAGTCTACAGCTCCCTGTTCCCTTCCTTATCTGCTCAATGCTAAAGGCCACTTGCATTAGGCTTGTCACAACCATTACACTTTGACTGATGTCATATGACTAACTACAATTAATGCTTTAACTATTCAAAAAACAAATGTTAAATGTTGTGACATCTTACATTATCACCCACACACAATTATCACCCACCCACAACTACATTACTAATCAATAACATTTCTGACACACACACACACACACACCTCACAAGACCCTTTTATTTTTCAGCATAACTGTCTCAGTGCATAAAACAAGGTCCTTAAAGACATGATTGGACATGACTGGCCACACAGAGCCCTGACCTCAACCCCATCCAACACCTATGGGATGAATTGGAATGGAGAGCCACGACTTCTGACCCAACATCAGTGCCTGACCTCATAAATGCTCTATGTGGGCACAATTTCCCAAAATTTTATACTTTTGTCCATATAGTGTTTGTAACATGAGGAGAGGCTAAACGACTGGAAGCATATTCTTAAAAATGAGTCTGAATTAGCTTTCCACAAATACCCTTCATTCCCTTTGACCAGCTGAAAAGAAAACATCCAAGTATAGGTTCTGAAGCAGCAGAATGGTTGGTCAATAGTAGCTTTTGCTCTACACACAGAGAACACATTGTAAGTAATGTTATACCGAGCTACGTTGCAAAAAGCACTAAAGCTCACCAGGTTACAGTATTAACTCCAGCTATTGGAATATTTTCAGCAATAATGGTTCAGAGGGGGTAACACTGACAACTGGTGACTAGCTAGCAGTTAGTGTCATAAATTAAGGTTTGAGTTAGACCACTATCCTGATAAAACTATGTGCACTGAAGTTTGTACAGAGTGAAGTTTGGATATAAGAGAGCTTCTGTCAGAATTAGTGGCCAATATCCATCAGACAACCATGGGAATGGAGTTTCAAAAAGCTACACGGCTGAAACTACCCTGGATGTGAGTGTCATTAAATGGCTAATCACAATGCACATGGGGTTTGCGCTTCACAACGTCGTACAAGGCAACAATAAGCACATTGACTGCTGGGGAGTAAATTGCACACAAAACATGAGTCACTGCAGTGAGCATGCTAGAAATATTTGGTTGAATGTGAGGGAAAGTCCCCTGAGGTAGGTGAAAAATGCAGGCTTTTGTTTCAAGCATGAGACAGAGAAAGAAAAAGACATTGATCTAATCATGGCATCATCAGGAGTATTTTGGTCACTCCAACGCTATAGTAGGAGGGGAAACGGTGTGGAATCACCACCACACTCGTTCGTTTCCATAAAAGGCATGCTGCGTAACTCAGAGAGGGAGAGATCGATAGAGCGAGACTGAGAGCATTATGCCAGGCAACTGAAACTGTTGTACAGTGTGGTGCAGAATGTAAACAGTGCTGATAATGCCAGTACAGTATAAGAAGAAGAATAAATGGAATGTGTGTTTTAAGTGATGCACTGTGATAAATACACTAAAAAGAATGACTATGTACAGAAGAGATAAGTGGGAGTCGGTGTGTGAAGTAGTAAGACAAGGGGGCATTGCTTGGAAATCTGCACTCTGTGTAAGTGAGATTAGAGTTTGGAAAGAAAAAACAGAAAGGACGAGTGAGTAAGAGAATGCTGAGGGCATGCGAGCAGGAACATGCTGACCCAAGTAAGAGGAAGTCAAAGCTGGATTCTCTGAACTGTTCTGGGGCCTGATCAGAAGCCACCTGACCAAACCCTGCACATTCTCGCACGCTCATTCATCGCTGTCCTTGCCCAAAGTACAAACACACACACACCACAGAAACCAACATGCATCAAATAAATACCAAGTCGAAACAGCACTGTGTTACAGTCAAAAATGTGGTTACACAGGCAATGCATAATATAGCAGTATGAAAAAATTAATGGTCAATGAATCAATTAATATTCTTCCATGCAGTGTTTACTAGTTTTGTTAAGCATTTTAATTCTTTTTAATAATTTGGGGCATTTCCACAGAATTCTTAAGTGCATTCATGTGTGTATACTGAGTATTCTGCACAAACATTGAGTGTGGAGTATCAGACCCTTCTGTTTTATAAACAGCCTTTACACTCTGAAATAAGTGTGTATGCATGAGCGTGCGAGAGAGACACAGAGAGAGAGAGAGAGAGAGACTATGCAAGACAGTGATCAACAGTTTCAGCAATGGAGGCTACAGTTAATCTTTAATAGGAAGTTAGGGCCAAGTGGCAAGGTCTGTTTAGTTCCTCCTCCTCTGTTTTCTTGGAAGTCCCAGCTTTACTTCCCTGAACAGGCCTACCTGCTGCAGCCCCCCTCCTGCAGGGGCCCACAAGGGGGCAGCTGTTGCACAATGTGCTGCCAGCAAAAAGAAATCCTGGAAATACAAAAGAGTTCGGAGAGAAGCGTTTCTGTGAACGGGCGTGCTGTTTCCTCTTTAGAAAGAAGACTGATAGTAGTTTATTTTAGCTGTGCACACACATGCAAACTCATGTTCTGCTGTTTGGATGTCCTGAAGAAAACATCTGGCTACGTCCCGGAAAGGTTAGGGGGCAGGAGAGGCACATGCACTTACACAATAACAGAAACTCGTACACAGCCAAAGCTGGAAAACCGTCTTTGGCCTCAGGAAAAACACGGCAATACAAAAACTGACAGGAGTGTAAATGATGAAGATTCTTAAGGAAAGAATTCAGTGCACAAAGAAATCACCACCACCACCAATTTCACTACCATCTGATTCATTCATTTTGACACTATTCAGCATTATACTGGATTACGCCAATGAAAAAAGGCCATTGGACTTATTTTGGCCCCCAAAAATGTGCATACACTGAATATATTTATGACAACGTATTCATAATATTCACTGAATGATTCAGTTTTATTACAATAATAAATTGATGCAGCTGAATAACCGACTTCATATTAGTCTATCATGACGCACGGATACATTTATATTCCATCAGTACTTCCATAATACAGACAATCACGTACATGCATTATTAACAAGGTAAACAGTGAACAATGCAGTTCAACCTTTTAATGCATGTTACCTAGCAAATGCAGCCGACATGAACTGTACAGGTGTTTTAGTGAACAGTCTACTAAGTAAAGAGATTTATAACCACCTGATGAATATAGTGTGCTAAAGAAAAGCTGATTAAAAGGAGAACAAACCAAGCAGTAGTAGATGCTATCTTAGAGTTTTGAGTTTTGTCTGGCTGGTCCAAATATCATTTCTTACTTACATTACCGTTGATACAGCATTCAAATAATCGTTTAAACCAATTTAAACCAAATTAGTTTGTTAGCTCAGTCTACAGCTCAAATATCATATTAATGTTCAGATAAGGAGACACATAAGCCTGGACTGGTGTAGCAATCAGAATGCAATGTTACACCATTTAAGGTGAAATGGACAGTTTAGGCTAAGGCTGAACTGGAAATAAAAGGCCAGCTTCAATTTTAGTACAGTAACCTTTTTGTACTAAATCACTACATTCACACATATTTAGCAATTCACTGTGTCCTACACCATTTATGGCAGAATGGACAAATTCCATAAAGACAATGGTAACAGAACCTATGATAGCGCTATGTTAGTAATGGAACAGAAACTTTCTGGTAAAGCAGCCAAACTGACACAAAAAATATATTGCTAAACAAAAAATGTATGACACTTAAACTTCCTTCTCTGTCATCATTACTATCTAGGTGAGCAAAGTGAATTTATCAAATTCAGTAGAAAACTGATTTTTGTTTACAGTGCTCTAGTATTTGGCAATATTTTGGAACATCTGTGTTTTTAGTCCTAACATCATGTCCTTTGAATAAAAGCCATTGTAGCCAAGTTTTATGATACATTTTGCTTATCGTGCTTATAGGTCAGATACAGTGTCAGAAACCACATAAGCAAATCTGATGGAAACTAGTGAACACCTCTATGCAGAGGCAAGCTACACCATGCAGTGTACATGATGCTTATGGCTGTAGCTCTGGTTTTGATTCAACTATAGTTTTAAGGAGACATTCATATAAAACAAAAGGTCTACAATGGAGGTTCACCATAGCGCTTGGGCTCAAATGCTTAAATGTGAAAGCTGTGTGAATGACACTTATTATTAAACTTATCTCAGGACAACTGTCCTGACGTGTGGAGGTTGTGTTCTTGACCTCTTTCTGGAATGTGTACAGCAGGCAGTCTGTTTTGGGTGGTGGTGTTACAGCTAAAGAGGCAGTTTAGGGGGGGTGTCAATTAGCAGCTCTAAATGGGACCTGCCTCAGCACTGATAAAACCTTCACTCAGACAGCAGCGAGATGAAGCAGGCGTGGGAAGGTTCCTCCTTTCTCTCTTTCTGATGCTATCAAGGACAAATAGGAAGCCTTGAGCAAGAAAGGAAAAGGAGACAACACACATTTCCTCTTGTTTTCTCAGCAACAATAATGCTAAATAACCCAAAACCCTGATCAATCACACCGAATGCACATTTAGAGAGTGAGGAAAAACAAACACATGCACATAAAATATTGGCTCATCGATCTCATGTTGACAGTCTTTATTAAACCAACTCAATATCACACATTTCTCACAGTTTAGACAGTGACCAAGCAGCCTGGGGGCACGCAGGAAGAGATCAGAGTCATAAAAAAAGAAACGGTACGCAAGAAAGGCCATATCAGTAAAGTCACATGCACACGTGAAAAAGCCCCTGGCTCAGAGAGCACACAGTGGATGAACTGAAACAAAAAAACAGACCTGTGTACACAATGCAGTACCCACACTACACTTGCATTGACCCCTTTGACCCCAGGAAACAGCATATAAAGACAGCTGATTCAGCTCTAGGGAAAGGATTCATTCAAAGTTGATTAATAATTAAATGGTTTCAAAGCATTAATATAAATAATTTCACCACAGCTTTTAAATTGATCAACAAATACTGTCATCCTGTCCACCCCTAGCATTTTATATTCTGGTGCAAGACCAGAAAGTCAACTCCAGTTTAAACGGATATGAAATTAGATACTGCCCCCTCTTTGGATTATAGCTATGTACTGGATTAGGCACTGTGTTTTTTGCAGGGACACTGATTTATTTCTACTTATACCCAAAAAAGACACAAAAACTAATTTTTGCTCTTTCCTTGGGATGCGGTGTTAAAGCAGGCGGGATTAAGGGTTATGGTGCAATGTTGCATCACCTCTGCACCAACAGGTCAGCATCCCTGCCGAACAAAAAACTTTACTCCCCCCATGTTTTAGCATCTCTGATGCCCAAACCTTAGCAGCATACCATCAGGAAACTTGGCCACAAAGTTAAAAAAAATATGAATGTGCCATTGAAACATATTGCAATATTTGTTTACTAGCAACTTTACTTCTGTTTTAACATTTTAGCTCTCATTTATACAGTTAATCATTGCTTTAATATGTCCATCTTTTAATTTGTTAGAGATTAAAAGATTTCTGCAGATCAACATTAATAAAGCATTCCCTCTTTTTTTTGTATTTTGTCTCCAAATCAGAAAAAGCATATTTCAGAGCTCCTTGGCATTATTTTGACACTATGTGATGAAAATTAGTAGGTACTGTTACACATGCAGACCCCGTTCAGGGATCTCTGGAACGGTGAGAATAATCCCTGCAAAGATTGTTAAACACTTACTTCAGTAGTGAACTTCAGGTACATTTCATAATTAGGAAGCTGTTGTGTTGCAGCTGGGTGTGTTCACCCTGTAATTTGATAGTCTATGAAGAACTACAACACAATCCTAATGAATGCATTAACAGAACACAGTTTATCTGGGTTAAAGCACACTTTTCTCGTTTGCCTGTAAAAACACACACTGTTAGCTGGTGGCTTGCAAATTCTGTATACTCACTCTGGGTTCTTTGTCTCTGCAGGATTTGCATGGCTGTAAGCAGAGGTGCGCGTGTGTACAAGACAGAAAATCACTATATTTAACACTATGTTTAACATAGTGTGGGCACTTGGCTTGTCCCTGTGACGAAAAAGGACTGTTACTTTAGTTATTTTGGTATTTACTTACTTATTATTTATTTAAACAAAATGCACCTCTAAAGGAAATCAATAACTTTTTACTCAGCGGTTTTAGCGTAACTGGGTCAGAGAACCTCTAGAACAGCCCGACTCCAGTACAAAGTGATTAGCAGCTACCAAATGTGACATGTGAGTATCAGACCTGGACCATGGAGCAATAAAAGAATGAGGTCCTTCCCCCATGTGGATGACCGGGTGCGTGTGCATCGCTTACATAGTGAAAAGATGACACCAGGATGCACTATGGGAGGAGGGCAAGCCAGCAGGGAAACCTTGGGTCCTGGCATTCACCCCTGACACACCCACTACATATACATAGCTGTTTTGGCAGTAGGAGGGGACCTGATACAGTAAATGTTATGTTGTGCCTTTGTTAAGGTTGCTAAATACTGAAAATTACAGTCTTAAATGAACGTGAAATTGAAGACATTATGCACATATGTATAAATAAAATGCACTATAAAAACATAAGCGCGCGCACACACACGCACGTATTTTGATCATTATTTATATATAAATAATGATCAAAATACAATTGATGAAATCTGTAAAATAACTGCTGGGAACTAGTAGTGCTGCTAGTAGTGTTTTAAGTCAAAACACAAACAATATTTCATAAAATTAACTAGGTTCGCCTAACTTTTCTCAAGTTGATGATCCCATCTTTAAGATTAGAGTTAGGCTAAGATTTAGCATTGTTCAGAATTATTGTACTGCATGCATCAATGAAAACCCCACAAAGATAGTGGCACCACTAAGATACAGACACTATAAATAAAATAAAAGTCAAATAGAGGAGTAGGTGCATACATTAAGAGTAAAAGTGGCTTATTTTCATGGGTAAGCAGTGTTTAAGGTAACGACATGAATTAAGATGCAGTAGAGGAGAGCTCACAGGGATGTATGTGTGGTGTTTACTTCTCCTCATCAAAGTGCAAACTGCTGCTGGACTTGCAATTAAAGCCCACTTATTTCAGGACGGGCAAATATTTCCTTTTCCCCTGTCTGAGGAGGCACGGCTTCAAACACACTTCAAAAGCACCGCGTGGAGTTGCGAGAGGAATTCCAGGCATGCCATGGAAGTGGATGGGAAATATTTTTCCAGTGAAGCCACATTGGGATTGGCCATGTGTCCCTCTGTTCCACACCCTTTGACACTGAAACAGATCAGACCCACCAAAGCTCCATGGGCAGCTGTACTAATGCAGATATTCCAGAGAGGTTGTGCAGGAAACACCAGATTCCAAACCACTTACAGAGGCATGATGGGAAGAGCAGGCAGGGTGTAGAACACAGAGACGTATGTTCGGAAACAGTAACCAATACGGAATATGTCAAACAGCGCCATCACATGGTAAGAGACGGCGGATTACAGCTGATTACTGCCCACACAAGAATTCAGTTGGGAAGTTTACAATACATGCAGTTCTTTCACAACTTGTGTATGCCCATGTTGCAAGCAAATTCCAACTGGATGAGCAGGGTATTCAGCAGCGTTGGTGTTTCTAGGTAACCCACAAAACTTAACAAAATGAATAACATTGAGAATGGTGACATTCTTCTTTATTAATCCATTGTTTTACTTCTATCCATTCTCTCTTTTACTCTAGTGCAGGGGTTTTCTACACTGTACAAACAGTATACACTATGCATTTTGTATTTAGACTTTATATTTCAGATTCTTCTCAGGGTGTCTGTGCAGTGGTAAAATAAGCTATTTCTTCTGGGATCAATCACATGTTCTGAGTCTGATTCTGATTCATATTCTATACACAGCAAACAAAGTTACATCCAAGCATTTTGGCATAAACTTGTACTGAACACCTCTGCATGATTCCTGCAAAGGTTTGCTGACTCACTTCAGTTTAGGCCTTTAGGCACAAGCACAGACACTTTTCCCTGAATCTCACACCCTGCATGTTTACACCTTAGCTAGAACACATTTGCCCTGCTGACACACGATGCTACTGTTTAAAACCATGCGCTCAGTGAGATCCCAGCTGACCCAATTTTGCCAGCATGCGAATCAGGCCACGCTGAACGGAAACCATGAGGAAACGTTACACCCCGCCAGGTGCAAGTGAAAAAACTCTGTATTCCCTTTTCCATATCCAACCACAGAGGGGCCAACGGCAGACTGCGCACACAGCCTTACCGAAAGGCTTGACAAACTTCCAGTGCGTTTCCCCTCTAACTACTTGCTCATTGGTAACTGTAAAAGTTGAATCATCTTTTATTACAGGAGCAGACGTCTTTTACTCAAAAGCACAGACTTAAGCAGTTGTACTGCCCGGCTGTAGTTAGTCATAAGTCATGTGGCAGGGGAGCGCGACTGCAAGACAAAGAGAGGCAAAAGACTCAGCCATTAGGTTCTTCACAATAGAGAGAGAGACTGTTGTAGATTCAGTGATGTGGATAAAGACGGGGAACCTCGATACTGAATCACAAAATGCTGACTCATGACAGCTTGGGAGTCTACTACTTTATTATAGATATTTACAAAACTTTATTTTACTTTTGTAAACATATTCCTGACTTTGTTGTGAACTCGATGTGCAGGATAGAATAGGTTGATGTATATTAAAGTATATTAAATTGTAATCGGTCTTATCAGTGCAGCTGGTCACAATACTGGACGAATGGGTCAACACATCAGTTAAAATGAGATGAACTAAAAAATTACAGGCACCTTTTCCCCCCAGCTATTATTAATTATTAAAGGTCTAGAAGGCCGTGAGGATTTTTGTTAATATTGGGGGTTTTTTTTGTTTATTTGCCAGATTTCTACGTATTACCAGAAAATCTGGTAGGTATCATTGCTTATCATAGTCTAGAACTGCCTACGTTGACAGAAAGAGCCTTTTGATTGACATGTTAGAGCCATGCTATTTTGGCTGGCAATTGCCAAATGGTCTTTTTAACAAAACAACAAAACGGGTAGATGGTTAAAAATAGCATAATAACTTAAAACTTCGGTCCCACTCCACAGGGCTCAGTGCAGTCACTGGTGATGCTAGGGTCAACACGTGAGGGTCTCATGGGTTGGGTGGGTTGCAGGTCGGGCAGTTTCAGGTCATTAGAAAAATGTGTGTGAAAAAGTGACTAAGCAGTATTCGGTTATAAATAACTTACAGAAACCCTGCTTGTCTGGAGGAGTCTGAATTGTTGATAAACAAATATCTATGAGCCGGTTGACTCTCAAAACAGGTCGGACGGGTGCAGGTCAAAAACCTTGACCACGCATCACTAGTTGTCACGGTTACCTGAGCAGGCAACTGCCTGAAAAGGTTCGTTTCCTGCCGGTCTGATAAAAACCAGGGCGTGGACAGCTAGAGTACAACTGAGAAAAATTCAACAGTCATGGCCTTTCCAGCACCCAGCAAGTCAAACAGGGTACAAAATCAGAGGCTATTGTTATTAGCAAAGCTTGTGTTTGGACAGGTAGTGTGGACAGTCAGTGCATGGAGGAGGTTGGTAATGTTGTTCTACAGTTGCAGTATTTGTTTAGTCTGATGCTCAGAAGTACACTTTGCAATTTTAGCTCTATCTCTCTGTACTCCACCTGCCTTACTATGCAAGCTTCAATGGATAGCCACTGTACCAAGGACAGAAACACTCTGAATTCTGAATGCTTCTTCCTCACAGCCATGACAAAATTTCAGAATACTGGTTCAATTTCACTGCTTTTTCCAGATCACAGTATTACAGTATCACATGATCCATAATTTCACAATACTAATGAAAAACTTAATGAATAAGTGCTTCATAAATGCTGCACCTCTCTGCTACAGGACAGAAACTAGTCTGTTGGCTAAAGTCCATCCCAGAGTGCAGGGTTTTGTGACACTGTATTTCATTCGCTACCGCTTGATGTTTCTGTACTGCTTTCCAAATACGCCACACCAGCGCATATAACGTCATACAGCAAATGCATTTGTGTGCCTTTATTTCATGACACGCACTAACTAAAGAGAAATGAATGAAAACACCAAATATTCACATTAACACATGAATGCATTGTTCTACGGATTATCAGACAGATCTTCACTGCTTAACATGGTCTTGAACTGCCTACTGACAATAAGGACTTACAAATTGTGGTTCATCAGTCATTATTAACCACAGCTTGTGCTACATTATCAATATCAATGTCTGTGAACAGTTAAATGTTAAAAAGGCATTTCATAAAAATTGGCAGCGTGACTTTTAAAATGATAAAGGACCACAGTGTTTGTGTGTTAGTATATGCCCAAAATACAGGTAATGTTCACCTGTCAAAATAGACTAAACTAAAGAAACAGACACTTTGGTCTGCACCAAAAAAGTCCTTAAATACACCAAAGCTAACCTTACACTGCATTGTAAAACAGTTCTAAAGACCAATCCACTCACCAACACACACACACAAACACACGTATACAGGAACCAGGAAGCTCATAATGAGCCACAAAGCAGTCTGAGGCCAGAGGCCGACAAAACAAAGCACAAGGGAATAGAATAACAAACTCAAATGAAGCACTTCCTCTTTCTCCAACAGGGCAATGGACCATAGTGGCCTAAATCACGCTGAATTAAAAAGAGGAATAGGACAAAATGGCGTGACGTCGTTTCCTGCTTTCCTGCAGGGGTACGCCTGTCTGATGTTTCGGCTGTGTGTGTGTGTGTGTGTGTGTGTGTGTGTGTGTGTCTTTGACAGAGAAAAATAAGGTTTCCCTTACCGGAGCAACAAAAATGGTTCTGACTTACAAATAGATACTACCCATAACATGCATTGGATATGTATACTGTACATCCTGACAAGCCCTAAACAGAAGTGTGTGTGTGTGTGTGTGAGAGAGAGAGAGAGAGAGAGAGAGAGAGAGAGAGAGAGAGAGAGAGGGGGAATGTTTCAGAGAGTGGGTGAGGGAGGAAGTAGGTTGGATGTAAGCTATTCCTAACCAAGGAAAATGCCCAAATATGTACAAGGGACTTAACAGGAAGGTGTAAATGCCTACAGTAGGTTGGGCTACAGTAGACTTCCACCACATATCTTTCACTCATACACCTGACAGATACCATTCAGAAAATATTCAGACCTCTTTCAATTTTTCACCATTTGTGATGTTGCAGCCATTTGCTAAAATTATTCCTTTCATTTCCCCCCCACATGTATCTATAACCCCATAATGACAGAACAAACATATTCTATGTTTGTACTGTCAGTGTAGGGTTGTAGATTCATGTGGGGAAAAAAATTAAATAAATAGAATGTTTTGCAAATGTATTAAAAAAAAAGAAAAGCTGAAATATCACATGGACACAATTATTCAGACCCATTGCTCAGTACTTAGTAGAAGCACCTTTTTGAGCTAACACAGTCAAGAGCCTTCTTGAGAATGATGCAACAAGTTTTTCACATTTGGATTTGGGGATTTTCTGCCACTCTTCTATACAAATCCTCCCCAGCTCTGTCAGGTTTGATGGGGAATGTTGGTGTACACCCATTTTCAGGTCTCTCCAGAGATGGTCAATTGGGTTTAAGTCAAGGCTCTGGTTGGGCCATTAAAGGACACTCATGGAGATGTTCCTAAGCCACTCCTGTGTTGTTTTGGCCGTGTCGCCGTGTCGTGTCCGGCCCAGTCTGAGGTCCTGAGGACTCTGGACTAGATTCTCATCCAGGCTATCTCTGTATTTTGCCGAGTTCATCGCTCCTTCAACTATGACCAGTCCCTGAACCGGAAAAACACCCCACAGCATGGTGCTGCCACCTCCATGCTTCACTGTTGGGATGGTATTGGGCAGGTGGTGAGCAGTGCCTGGTTTCCTCCACACACACCGCTTAGAATTAAGGCCAAAGAGTTCAACCTTGGTTTCGTCAACCCAGAGAATCTTGTTCCTCACAGTCTAGGAGTCCTTTAGGTGCTTCTTTGCAACCTCTATGCAGGATTTTGCTTTGCAGAGAGGCTTATGTCAGGCCACTCTACCATGAAGCCTACTGAGTGTAGATTCATGAGGAACAAAAATGAATTTCCATAATTTTAGCATAAGGCTATAACATGACAAATGGTTAAAAAATGAAAGGGGTCTAAATACTTTCTGAATGCTTAGTTTTTTTCCTACATGTGTGCAGCAATATTGTTCATGTGTCAAATAATGTTCTGCATTCTAAATTTTGGCCTACAGTTTAAATGCACCCACTCAAAATCTCCACGGCTCAACGTGGTAAAGCAGGTTCGTCAAAGGTCCCCCCACTCCCTCTCAGGTTAAAGGCTTTCCCAATGACGGATGTTCACATCCGCCAAGGCGGCTGATATTATGCAACAGCAGCATGGGGGGCCCGAGCTGAGCTGCACACGACAAGCTGCAGTGAAACATAAACGTTGGTTTTGACATTTAGCAAAACTGGGGTGGCGCTTTTATACACCACACATCCTGAATGAAGCAGAGGCAAACTCTTCTCAGCCAAGAGCTTTACTACAAAATACCAGCAGAGACTGGCACACCTCAGAGTGTATCACGTTATGAGCTCTACACATGCACTTACCCTCTTTAGCCTCTGCTCCCAGAGGAGAAAAGCCTTACACTCAGCTCTGCTCTCTAAAGAAGATGCCATTTCTCTGAGAAGAGAAAGGAAAGAGAGGGGCAAGATGGTCTTCTGCATGAGCTATCACACTCTTTCATACACTCATTCACACACACAATGTGGAGGCTTTGGAGAATCCGCGCCTTCTTTTCTTCAAGTTAGAGTTTGCAATACTTTGCGAAGTTTCCTTTGATCTACTTTCAAGAAAAGCTCATCCAAGCAATCAAAGCAATCTGGTCAGACTGACAAATGGTTTGGCACAAAGGTGGTTTAAAGAGCTAAACGGTTTGAATGCTGATGAGCTTTGAGGTCATTCACAGCAGTGCTGCCACTCACTGTCACATGTACTTACTTTTCTCAAAACAAACAACAAAAAAACCCACTAAGTTAATGATGAGTTGTATATGGTTCTTTAATGGTATACAGTGATACTGACAGAGCTTTTCTTTTCTAGCAATATTTTAGCAAAATATTTGATAGATAAGGGGCATGGAATAAAAGGATTATATTTTACTTTACTGTAGATAAAGGATCTAGGATCAGTTAACAGTGTTGTCCAGAAAAATATTATTTATGGTGTTCTGGAAATATTATTTCAATCTGATTAGTTCTCCTTAGTGTCATTTTAAGAGATTTTTCTTTTTCAAATCTATGACAGGTTCATTGCAGTATGCATTTAGCATACAAAAAGTAATACAAAAAGCAAAATAACATACACACGTTTTACATTTGATAACACTGTTGATGGTGGAAAGTGATCATTACAAGATCACAGCCTTTAAAGCACACAGGACTGACGAATGTGCACTGAACTAGAACTGACAGCATAGAAACGTCTTATTTGAGTTTGTGGAGAGTGGCTGGGATTTGCAGTTAAAGCGAAGTTACACAGCACCCTCTGTTGGATGTTTACGGCATTGACAGATATGACTAATAAGAAACTTTTTTATCTTGAACAAAATGTTATGTAAAAACTCATTTAATTACTGAGAAATCAATATGAAAAGAGAGAAATCAGTACAAACTGGTTTAATACAGCGTCATATAAAAATGAATCAAGAAAAATCATTACCACATGCAGAGTGAGACGCTGTGCAAGATGAAGGCTCCCTGTTCTGGGTCACTTCCTCCTCTTAACTCATCTCCTTTAACGTCCTCTAAAGTCTACGGGGGCTTTTTGTTAACTGCTCTGAGGGAAAAGGTCCTTTATTGCTGACCAGCCTTGCACAAGTTAAACATATTTGCTTTTGATCCAGACAGAAAGCTGAGAAATAGTGGCTGGACAGAATCTGGGACAAAGGTCAAGCATTACCTCACTTTCACTTGGGCACAATCTCAGGAAATATTCATAAACAGTTTCAGAGTCTAGTCTTCAGTATTGTGTGGCTCACGAAAGAGAAGCTATAATGTCTATCTGAGGCGTTATGTTTTTTTGTGGTGCTGGCCTACTGCCACTAGAGGGCGGCGCTCCACAACAAAAGAGTGCAAAGAGGATTTTACTAACTACTACAGCATTCGATTTGTTCTCAAAGTTCAGCACCAAATGGTGCAGTGGGTCATTGAAGTGGGCGTTTTGACAATTTCATAATACACTATATGGACAAAAGTAAACCTGTTTTTTAGGGGTTGGGTTAGGCCCCTCATTTCCAGCAAAGGATTTAATTTCAATGTTTAAGTTTACCAATACATTTTGGACAACACCATACTTCCAACTTGGACACAGTATTCCAGCATGACTGTGTCCCAGTGTACAACGCAAGATCCATAGAGGTTGGATGTGTTGGGTGAGCTGAGTGTGGAAGAACTGGCCGCATAGAGCCCTGACCTCAAACCCATCCAACACCTTTGGGATGAACTGGAATGGAGATTGCGAGCCAGACCTTCTCATCCAAAATCAGTGCCTGACCTCACAAATGCTCAACAGAATGAATGGGCACAAATTCCCACAGAAACCCTACAAAATCTTGCAGAACACTGGTAGAGTGGAAGCTGTTATAGCTGCAAAGGAGACCAATTCCATATTAAAGTCTATGCATTTGAATGCAATATCATTAAAGTTTCTCTTGGCCATTTAAACTTGTGTTAAGTCTTTGTCCACTTGTGATCCATTCACCTAAGATGCATTTTATAGGCTAAGTTTCACTAAAAAGAGATTCAGATTCAGTCCAAGAGAGCTTAACTGATCCCATTTCATTGGCTACAGCTATGCATAGTACATAAAAGACTGCAATAATACAGATAATGTATTATGCGTTCCAGTGGCATGAGGAGCATTTTTCAACTAAAAGCTTCTCTCTGAGGGAGGAAGCAGAGTTCACGCTGTGCTGAAGTTGACAGGATGTCTTGCCTAAGACGACGGATGACGATCAGACTACAAACCTACAAGTTTAAATGCACCTGTCTCCATCATGCCATGACTCCATCAGCTGTTAGCTACATTACTCACAGCTCCGTTCAGCAAAGTTCAGACACCAAACATGTCTTGCTTAAATCAATCACATTTGGGGCAAGGGCAAAATGGGATGAATAAGACCCCCCCGCCCCTCCCGCCCCTCAAATTGTCATGCCTTCACCACACAGCTTGTGCAACAGACCTTACCATGTGTGTAATCAGTCTCAAACAGGATTTTAGTTCCTCTGACCTACCCCAACGAGTTCCCCTCTAGATCTTCATTAATCTGCCCTTAAACTGAAGGCTGTTTACTCTGGACATTCAGCACCGGGCCACTTATCTGTACGAGATGTAAAAATTAATTTGAGTGACTCGGAAGCAGGGCGAGGGGCCACATGTCCTGGTTTAGACGTTGCTAGGCAACAAGCAGGAAGCTTCCCAGAGCTTTGCTTATGTAAGAGCGGAGCGGCCGTACAGTAGAGGAGCAGCGCCGGATACAATACAGACATTATCCAAGACTGGCTGGAACAAGCCCAGATGCATTATAGTTGAATGTGTTCCATAGGGGGAAATTGAACAGAGCCTCATTCAGCACAATAGTATAGTGCAGAACTGAGCTGGCAAAATTCACAGAAAAGCAATGAGCAAAAAACTACACAGAACCATTCAAAAGTTGGAAAGAACGTGTCATTTTAGTTATCATGTTCTTTTATGATTGCATATGCAGTGCAGAGTGATAAACAAAGCACCAAAATTTTTGGTTTGGTATTTTGATATGATTTCTTCAGTATTTTGACAACAATTATTTGCTAGGAAATTACTTTAAATAGATACGAGAAAATGTGTGTTCGCATGTACACCTCCCACTCTCTCTCTCTAAATAAATAAATAAATATTAAACATTGAAAAGGGCACAAACAAACAAACCATATACCAAAAAACGTGTTTTTGTGGTTTTGGAAAAAAAATAAAAAAATAATGTAAACTCTAAATATGCCCCCAAAACACTACCATTTTAAACTTAGCTTAATACTTGTAAAAGTAAACCCATATACCCATTTCCGTACAGGTAACACTGAACTCCCGCAGTGCTAGAATGTAAACACAGATGTTCCCCCTGTACAGGCTGTACTGTAATTCATGTACGCATGTTTTCTTTGGTATAAGCACTTTTAGCAATGTATGAAAATGTATAGATTGCCATGAAAAAAGCTGTGACGCCAGGGCCTCGTCCACCACGCCCCTCGTCTTTGTGCATGGTTTATGTTTGGGTGTGGTGCTTAGCAACCCAGCACAAGGGCGAAGGGGTGTTGCGGACAAGGCCTGGACGTCACAAAACCAATGTTCTCCTCACCAGCTCACACAATATCAGCTACTTTTTTACTAACAAATATCATGATACTTTTTACTGCTTTACTGCTTATTTGCAATACTTTTTTCGGATGTTAACTTTGGTAGCAGAAAGACGAATTATTACACACTGAAACAAAAAGGTGACTAAGACTTTTGCACAGTACTGTATATATAAATGTGTGTGTGTGTGTGTGTGTGTGTGTGTGTGTGTGTGTGTGTGT
>JBBPDC010000109.1:4797802-4815493 GCA_037974485.1 Hemigrammopetersius urotaenia | reverse complement strand
TGCCCCCTGTAGGTAGGGAATGGAAGTCGCTTTGGATAAAAGCGTCTGATAAATGCCGTAAATGTAAATGTAAATGATCAGTAACGTACCATGATGCAGCTGTCAGTCCTAAAATATTTGATTTAGTTGATATAATTTCATAAATTTATGAAAGTGAAGCGAATCTAAAAACTACGAAAAGAAACCCAATGAAAGCAAAATAAAGAAAATAAAAGAAATCAGTTCCTAGCACTGTGATGTGAGCTTGTGATGAGACTTGTGGGCGTGGCTAACCTCCACAGCGCGAGTGGCACGGGTGGAGCCCTGGCGAATGTGGAAGAGACGTGTGCTGCCCATCCTGCTCTGCCCACCCTTCCGTGAAGTTCCACCTAGGAAGATGGTCATTGGTTTTCCCTTAAAGAGGCTCATCAAATGGGGTGGCTCCTGGCCTTGAGTGACACGCACCTGTGAATTGTCACACGACATCCCGTAAAATATAACAATAAAGAAATCAAGGAAACTTTATAACGTCTGGAAATCAGATTTTAACCATGACAGAACGTTTATTTAAGTTTTCTAACTGTCTCAAAGAAACATTACATTTAGAAGCTTAGAAATGTAAAGCATGCCATAAGCTTTTTAAGTGATTCTCAGTCCATTTCTTGTTTTCTATAAACTGTCACATGTGATTCAAGAGCCAAGTCACATGTCTTAGCAGGGCAGCAAATTGAGAACACCATTTTAAAACAGCATTAATACTAGGGGTGTAATGGTACACAGATGTCACGGCTCGGTACGTACCTCGGTTTTGGGGTCACGGTTCGGTACGGTTCACGATGCAGCAAAGTTAAGCAACAAAAAGTTCTAAAGAATGAGGCTTGGTTTGTTTTCGTTCATTTTAAATAAACAGCAGCGTATTAACCAGTAAACACACACTCTTGCTTATATTTTTATGTATGTGTAAGTGTTACGCCAGTAGGTGGCACTATTGCACCACCCAGGTTTATGATTTACTTGCGCTTTTTGGTCCCTCTGTGATTCAGTATTACTTCAATCACGTCTTCTCCGTTGTACCGTGTATTCTCCGATAGACATCATGTACCGAACTGTGACCCATGTACTATGACGGTTCGGTATGAATACAGGTACCGTTACAGCCCTAAATAATACCCAAAAAAGTCTCAAGGAAAGGAAAGAGAAACGTACAACCTTTCATTGGTTTTGAATAAATGTGGCCCACCTGGACAGGGGATCCTCCCATGGAGTCGTCCAGTTTAACTGTTAAAAAGGCTGAGGCCGCCAACTCATCCTGAGTGCACTTCAGGCCTTGCCTACAGCCATCAATCAATAATATCAATCAGTCAGTGCTGTTAGTTCGGGCATACATAAAGTGGTGTGGCTTATGTTTGAAGTCTCTCACCAAGTGTAGATGATGTGCTGCTCTCTGCCTCCTTGGTGGTAGCTGTAGAGGATCAGGTAACAGTCTCCTCCATAGAACTGCCCGTAAAGGGAGGGGTCCACAGGAACCTTATCCCCACCCTCAACACGCCACACCTGTACGAGTAAACAAGGATTAAAAATTGATTTATTCTTATCATCCATCAATAAAATCACTTTTCCTAAAACTAAACCTAACATCCTAACAATAGTAAAACTTATTCCGGGTCCAAACAAACTCAAACTTATCCTTAATCATAACAAAACCTAATTCTAGGGCTTTTTTGCTGGGGCAGCTGGTGGCCTGGTGGTTAGGGAGTTGCCACTGCAATCAGTAGGTTAGAATCCCAGGACTGCCAGTGGCAACACTGAGGTACCCTTGAGCAAGATACTAGTGGCAGCCCACTGCTTCACTTGGTGACTGGGTTAAATGCAGAGAAAGAAGTTCACATTGTGTGTTGTGCTGTGCTGTGGTGTGTTCATGCGTAACTGTAAGAGGCCACTATACTCTAATGCAAAAGATAATAATGTGAGTTTGTTAACAACATGTGCTTTTGTAGTTACAGGGGACAAAATCCTAGTAGAGACAATTACATAGTGCTGTCTTTTCCTGATTTAACACACTGATGCTTTAAATCAGTTGTATTCAATTAGAAATCTCTCCTAGTCTGTGGTATATTAGCACTGACATTTCTTACCACACTGTTGTCTATAAAATGGATAAATATGTGGAACGTATTCAGGTTTCAATATGGCTGGTATTACTGTTTTTGGCTATATTTAATATAATATTATGTCATAAAGTATCAGAAACCATGCAAGCAAGTCTATCTGAGATAACACTGAGGAAGGTGTATGATGTTTTAGGCATACAGTGCAAAATGCTTAGTGAATATAATCTTACATTAGCTTGTTATCTACAGTTGGCACAAAGCACCAAATAAAAAATGCACCTGATATCCAAAGAATAAGTGATTCCTGGTCACATCACTTTAATGTGCTGTTAATTTCACCTGCACTTTGCCTGTCCCATCATCCACCATGCCATGTTGTGCAGCCATGGCCTTGTTGGAGTGAAGGCTGGAGGCATTGAAAGGGATTTGCTCCACCTGGGCGATGCGACCAATGGTGTAAGCTCTCCCAGGCCCTGTCGCCTGGTCCTTATCCCTCCAGTTACTGAAGAACTGCTTAAACAACGTGGTTTCTCCTCCAGCCGGCATCACCTGGATCTAAATACAAACAGGGCAAATAAATCATTATGTCTTGATTTTTTTTCCAGAGGTGAGCAGTCGCAGTTTTTGTTACATGAGTAACATTTGGAGATTTTGGAGTATATTCAAATTATAAATCTTTTACTCACAGACCTGTATATTTATCAAGAAAGCAATCTACATTTTCCTCAGCTATTTTAGTCATTCAGAATATGATTCTGCATTTTAATCTCATTCTGTTCTGCTGGTTTCACTTTAGAGGTTTAACATTTTATTTTACAACAAAAGTATCTCAAAAACCTTGGGCTGATAAATGATGGATGTACTAAAAAGTTCCAAATACAAGTTTTTTTTTACATGGATTTAGGATGAGAGATGATTAGATGATTACCTGGGTGGATTTGGGATAGTTTCTCTCTTTGATAAACTGCTCTGCTGCTTTCATGGCTGCCTTGCGTTCTCCTGCACTGGCGGTTGCACCTGAGGGTCAAATGAAGAGAATCAGATCTGGTTCTAGTTTTTTGGCCCTTGATTTCAGTCGGTAAAAGGGACTGGTCAAACAGGGTCAGACCAATTCTAGTCCTCAGTAGCCTCTAATAAATAATCTGATTAAAAATTCAAATTGCATGCGACATAAGGATTAAGGGCATTTGTTTTTTTTTATCAACCTATCTCTTTAAGTATATACAGAGCTGGAAAAGAACCAAAATATGAACTGGAATAGGGTTTTAAAAATCTGGACACATACAATTAATGACAAAAACAAAGTGGATCACATTGCCTACCTTTCCACACAAAGATTTTGCCGTCAGCGCCGTTGTCAAGGATGTAGCACTCACTGGAGGACAGCATCTCCTGCTTGAAGGGGCTGCTCTGAGACACCACTGACGTTTTCATGGAGCCAGCAGCATCTGAAACCTTACACACACACACACACACGCACACATGCACACACGCGCACACACACACACACACATATAATTATTAATCCCCTGGAATAATTCTGTCAAAATCATTCATCGTAAACAATATATTTGCGTCTTTAAGTAGAAAAGGGAATATATTCATAGAATTGGAATTTGCTTAAATGTCAATTTATGTCAGAAGTGCAGGTTGTAAATTGCATGTAGAGGAAATTACCATATAACTCACTATCTATTCTATTATGTACCCACTTATAATTCTGTAATGTAAACTGAAAACTGTACCATTCTAGACTACTATAGGCTATATAACTACAGTACTAAATGAAAGGACAAACAAAGCATAAATTCCTCAGCAGAAAGGTGTGTTTACCATGTAAAGAGCACCCTTCTTATTAGCTCTGTCTTTTGCTTCATCATCAGGGCTTCCTGGTGGAATGCTAGGTCTTGGGCCGAGAACCTAAAAATAAACAACATGAACAAAAAAAATTATCTTTTCTTGTTGCGGTCCCACAATGGGCACAAGTAGACATTTCCTACAGTTAAACCCCACCCAAGGAATGCCCTGCCTGGTCAACTGAGGTTACAGTACATATACCCACATGTTTCTATGAACAGAGAGAACATCTCATTGGTATATGAGTAAATATTAAAAATATTAAACCTATTTCCTAACTGAATGTATCATCCCCCTTATGAACTGTGTCTGTGGAAATAATGTCTCACGTCAGTGATGGCCTGTGTCTCAGAGCCATCCTCCACCATCTGCAGCCTGGCCCGTCCATTCCGTTCGTTATCACGGATGTCAATGGCCACCTGAGACGCCTTCAGACGCTCAAAACGGTTACACTCACTGCCACACCACTGGTAGATATCCTGGAGAAAATAGTGTTGCAAACATGGTACGTTATGACATACAATTCAATTTATGGTCTACATTTTCTCTTATGAAATGCTTTCTTTCCATTACAGAGGATCATCATTACAGAGCTCCTCCAGCCATTATGCTGAACCAGGTTCCTTCAGTGTTGCTGACCTTGCCCAGGTCGATAATGAAGCAGTCTCCATGGTTGAAGCTGCCCCAGGTTAGAGGCACCTCTGTGGCCCGGATCACCCTGCGCCCCTTGACATGAAGTAAACGTTTCACATTCATGTCATTGGTCACCACATGTTGGAACCCAGATGCCACTCCACCTTGCTGTTTGGAAAAGAGGAAGGTCAGTGAGTGAATAAAATTGCTGTAGTAAAATTATACATTAGGACTCAGAAGAAGTTTACTCTTGTCTCCACACTAGCCATTAAATCAGGCCATGATACAATATTTTTCTCCCATATATTATTAAAACACATAAGTCATAAAAATTAATCTAATAAATTAATTATTTCTAATTTCTACTTTGATGCAGGAGAAGAACGAGGTCTTGCACCATCTTGTTATCAGAGTAATGTTGATCAGAGTGGACTTCTGCACCAAAATGCAAGTATATTAAATCTTTTTTAAATATTAAATAAAACAATATGAATACCTGGTGCTGCTGCCATATATTTTCTCCCACCTCTAGCAGATTACAAGTAACTTTCTTAGTAGCTAGTGACTTAGTTTTTTAAAAGTCACTTTCACTTTAACACAGTGTATAGTGCAACAAAGTGCTAGTTGTTCAGTGCTACAGCATGACAGGGGCAGTGTTTATGAGACACTTTCCAAGTAAAAAAGAAGATTACAGACAATTGTAGCTCAATTACAGAAGACAATATTCAATTACAATAGATTAAACATACATAGCCTGCAGGCTTTCACTTATCGCATGAAAAATTCCTATTCCTTACATATTCTAAACAGGCAAAAAGAGGAAAATACACACTCAGAGCTGGGACATGTGCAGCACAGCAACATCCACACACACATTTTCCTTCCCGCATCTGTGTGTGTGTGTGTGTGTGTGTGTGTGTGTGTGTGTGTGTGTGTGTGTGTTTGTGTGTGTGTGTGTGTGTTTGTGTGTGTGTGCATGTTTTCCAAACCAGAAGTCCTCCCCTGCCATTTTTGGAGCTCAATTAGGTCACAGAAACTGAAAGCAGATGTGGCTCATCTGATGATTTGCAGTCATAAAATCACAGTGGAAATGGTTGGCATAGAGACGAGACTGTGCAAGCATGATAAAATAGTATTTACTCTTGTGACCACGCTGAGTCTGCAGTTTAAAATAGAATTTCAACCACGATAAAGAGTCTCCAAAACAAGAACTGGTTTTCCACTGCAAACCTTTGGATTAAAGAAGCATTTTAGTTATTTAGTCAAGAGCGTATGGAAAGTTAAATTCATTTAAAATGTATACAGCCTGAAAAACAACTCAAATAACTCAAACAACACTAATTTCTAATACTTCTAGGACTTCATTTATCTATAAATATCCTAATGCTATACTGACGTTTTATTCTGTTTGTAAGTGCAAGGTACACTCACTCATACACCTTTTAGGAGGTCTAATGGAAGTTTTACTCAAAAATGTGACACGATGCTCCCAAAAACATTCAGAAACCTTTGATGTTATCAGGTCTGATATATTAGATAATATGTCCTCATCTCACTATTAATGTTCTCAGAACACACTAAATGAAGTCATGCATTTATTATTATTGTTTTTATTTACTTTCAAGAGTTTTGTTTGGATAAAAAACTGAGACTGAATTATACATGTTAATACAGCTATAAGAATTTGAATGCATTTCTGTGTTGAATGGATGAAACATTCAGTGACGGCTGAAGTCTTTTCTGTGCCAGTTTAAGATGCAAAAGAGACCCATCCTGTCTGAGTGTTACGTAAGAAGGCAGACAAGCCTAGACACTGTTTCACACAAACACAAAATGCACTTATTTCCTCGTGCATATGCCTTTGTGTTGACCTTAGACATTATGTGTACACACCTAGGAAGATGCTGTGCAGCATAAGACAAAAAGCTGGGACAAAGTCTGTTTGGAGTTTCCAACTTATTTTTTTAGTTTGTTTTGCTCATAAGTTCATTTATTTTTTTCCAAGACTGTTTTGGTATCGAGTATTGTGATACTACACTAGTGAGCTGTTGTTAAGACCACCTTAATGTATCAGTAATCAAGCTCATGTTTCAGCAAGCCTTTGCTTATTTCTGTTCCGATGTAATATAATAAGAGAAACGGGCACCTTATACTTGACGCCAGATTTGAAGTAGCCGAGGAAGGTGAGGGACTCGTTGTTTTGGACCTCGCGGAACTGGACTGGCCCACCACCCAGGAAGTCATCCAGCTGTGTGGCAAAGATAGCTGCAGCACCGCTCTCGTCCTGAGAACACTCACTCCCTACGGCACCAAACACACATCCACAAATGTGTCAGAAAGCTGTGTGTGTGTGTGTGTGTGTGTGTGTGTATATGACTGGTTTACAGTGATAGATCATGAGCATGTATTATACATTATTGTATTCTTTATTACTAAATAAAATTCTCAATTCTAGTGCTATATTCTATATTTCACTATGTTATGACCTGCTGGTTAGGGCGTTGCCCCTGCAATTGGAAGGCCATGGGTTTGAATTCAAGGACTGCTAGTGGCAAGGAGGGTACCGTCCCCACACACTGCGTTGCTGGCTGCTTGCTTCTTCACTTGGTGAATGGGTTAAATGCAGAGAAGGAATTTCACATTGTTCACACTGTGTGCTGTGGGCCACTTTACTTATTTAATTATTTAGTAAATAGTTATACACTAAACTGTTTATTCTAAGAATGACTGCAAGTCAGTTGGTTTACGCAAAGGTAGATTGATAATACAAAACAGAATCATGTAAAATGCTTTAAGTCCTGTTTCTCTAGACATTAAGAACTAACCCAGCCACATGTGGATGGCGTAGGACGGGGCAGGAGTGGTGTAGAGCAGGACATAGGCGTCTCCGGTGTAGAAGTTTCCGTACAGCTGCTTGGGCACGGGCTTCAGGTCCATCTTCTCCACTCTCCACACCTGCAGGCCAGGCTCCTTCCCTGCTGTCTGAAACTCCTTGTGGAACACCATGATTCTGTAAACACAGACACGTTACTGCTGCATGGAAACGACCCGCAAACACACGCAGCGCATACAGCCGCAGTGTTTTTATAGAGCCTGACCATTCAGAAGTAATCAGAGGCAGCTGAGTGTATCTCCCAAAGGGTCACAATCCAATGGGAATATAAGTGCGACACAAACATATGTGCCCCTGCACAGGTAAACACAATTCATTATATTCACAGTTGCACGCAAGAAGCATATTAGCAGTTATTTTGTCAGCTGTTGCTGAAAACACTGTGATTTCAATAGTAAAATAGCACATGATATTAATGGCGTACGGTTTTCTGAAGAATAAATGATTTGCTTCACTGTAGCCATCCGTAAAACAACAAAATGACAGTCAGTGGTACCTTAACTAGGGTAGGCGTGGCTCAAGAAAGAGTAGAAAAAATACTTGCATACTATTTTAATCTAAAGTTAGCAAATATTTCACCAATATGGTAGTCACCATTTTTATTTTATTTAAATTTTGTTTAAAACTGAGCATGTCAATCCTCATAATAAGAATAAGTGACTTTATTTCGTTTGTTTCAGGTTTCCCCCTATCAGCTAGTATGTAAATTCAGACTTTTCAGGTTCATTTTGCTAGTGATCAAAGATCACCATGCAACAGAAGGAACTGTAGCTTCACAATTGCACATAACTATTTATGTGCAATTATGTGCAACTATTTATAAAACTTAAGACTACTGCTGCTGCACTGTGTTGTCTTTCATGTCTTTCATGTCCTTAATGTGTTTATGTTCTATCTGTGAACATAGAGTGTTCCAGTAAGAATTTCATTGTGCTCTGTACACTGTACTCTGTACATATGACAATAAACTTCAACATCAACTTCAACTAACAAAGCACCGTAAACTACAAATCCTGGTCCAATGAAATCCAACCGACAATTTATACCCATATCTAATCCCATAATCTCACAGTAATCGCATTAATATCACAACGCGATTTGCCCTCATTGTGGTTGATATCATGGTCAGGAGCATGAACTCCTGCAGTGTAAATATAATGTAGTGCCCTCGTCTAGTGAGGTGTGTTTTGACGCAAAGCCGCCCACACTCAGACAAGCAGGAACAAGTTACACCAAACGGTACGTGGTGAAAAAGCTCTCCACCAGAAGCCACAGCTCACATTAAACTCGAAAAACATTTCATTCCAGAGAAAAAAACGAACAAGCCACCTAGCACCAAACTTTGTAAATTTTACTTAAACAGAATTATACCCGTAACAGTACATCTGTCGTAGGCTAATGATAATAATACGACAGTTACGTGATGAAGCTGACTTGCCTGGGTTGCCTGTGAAGCAAAACTGAAGAGATTTTTCCACTCGGGGAGGTTCTGGCTGCTGCTGCTGCTGCTGTGCTGGCCTGGATGGATAGTCCAGATTCTGCAAAAAGCCAAGCGTGATCAGGCTCCGTTTTATAGCATGGGAAGTTTTCAGGAGGTGGAGCATCAAAAGTGCCAAAAAGCCTTATGTAACACCGGGCGAGTTAGGAGGAGGAGGGGGACGAATACCACCCTTAAACCAAAAAGTCTTACTTTAATGAAACAGCAGGCAAAGTCGTCAAGAGGCATCAGGTCGAAACTTCTCCTGCAGCAGCAACTTCTTCGCACGTCCGCGCATCTTCTGCAGAACCACTGAAACCAAAAGTAAATGTGCGCAATAGCAAAGAGAAAACAAAAATGTATACACACACTTGCTCAATGTAAATGAGTCACATTCAGGAAAAAGGAGACTTGGGTAAAAGTACAAATATACTATTAAGCGCTAATAGTGGGGTCAGTGTAAGCGCTGAAAGCAGTGATAGTACATGTAAATCAAATATAAACTTTATACAGTTTATAGTTGTAACCTATAAATTATATGAGTGTGCTTAAATATTGCTTAGAAATGAAAGAGGCTAGGCAAACTATAATACTATGATACATTATTATATTAAAACAATAATTCCTGCATCTGTGTCGCAAGTTGATGTGCATTTCACTGCAGCCCCTGTGCTTTATATCTATGTAAATGAGGGAAGAATAAGCCATTAACCCTTAGTTTCTAGTTACTTCTTTTTTTCATTTCCTCATTTTCTTTTTCTTTAACATAATTCTGCATCATACTAATACCAGTACCAATAATAAGAAGAGTTTTATTTACACTCACATTATTTTCACAATACAATCAATAAATTGTATTAATCATGAGGTAAAATATAAATTCAAAGCATTGGGGAAAGGCGTACAGCTGGCCCAAAGCTGTAGCAGGTCATCACAGAGCCAGCCAGCTTCTCTTTCAATATCCCAACAACACAGCAGCCCAGAGAGGAGGCAGGCTTTGCTTTTAATATTCAGCCCAGATCCACCCGGAGTCCTGTTCTGCGCTAAGCACATAGCTTAGCCTCCATACACCCACTACCTCTTATGAAACCTGACCGTCATCTCAAAGGCATTCTACAAAGAGAGAGCGTTTAAACCCTGTAGATTCAACTTTTATGACAGTACAGGACTGTATACACACAGAGTTGCCAATTTATAGGAAACATGTGCCTTGTTCCAACACGCATAGGCCATTTTATCAGAAACACCTACTATCAGAGCACTTACTAGGTATGCGGTCACAGACTGTAGTCCATCTGTTTATAAGCCATTATTAAACTCATCAATACAAAAGGACCATCATAACACCCTACGAAGCCAAAGTGTAACTATGCCAAAGCTGAAACTAAGAAAAATGACTTTAAAGTTTTAGTATTAGTGTTTATTTTGTAGTTACTGCAATTTTGACACCATCATTTCTCCTTAAACGGGAACCAAGCTATTTTCTCACAAGACAAAGGAGATGTCCTAAACCCCATCTGTAGTCTAAAGTCAATTTTGCCTTTGTAGGGCAGCATAGGATCTTCACATCTTCTGCAGATATTATTCAGATGATGGAAAATCCTGAGCACAGCAGTGACACTGACAGTGTAGTGTGTATGTCTCTTGTGTGAGACAGGCACAGCAGCTCTGCAATGCATTGCAAAAGATGGGCTTAAGTCAGTAACAAAGTTATCCTAACCACTAAGTCTTTCTAAGTTATCTCCAATGTTACCCTACATGCTAGGTGTTTCTAAAACAAAGTCCAATTTGAGCAGCTGCGGTGCAGATGTACCTATTAAACAGGCAATTCAAAGTACAAATGCTCTCATGTGCAACTGCTTTTGCATGCAAGAAGAGAAGATATTTTATTAAGGTATTCTGAAGAAGAGAAACTTTGGTCTAAACTAGAATGGAGACACTGAATCATAACCACAGCGTGAGTCAGGAGTGGAGGGCCTTCTCTCGAAACTGTGTGTAGAGGGATTTCCGAGCCTGTCTAATTCTTCCATCACAACGTACCACAAAAACAAAACACGCACTAATATTAAACGCTTCCTCAATACAGAGTCATTTCTGGAACTGGACTGTTCTGTTGTACATTAAAATATTAAAAATACTTTTAAGAGAAAATGCAGAACAATCTGTATCCAAAGTCAAAGTATGATAGCAAGCCTCTATGTCTTTGAAACACTTAATGTTGCAACATTGCTCTGAGGATTTGATTGCATTCAGCCATAAAAGCATTAATAATGTCAAGAACTGATTCTGGATCACCAATGCCACTCCAGCTCACTCCCAAAAGCAATGGATGGTAATCCATCCCTGCAATGTGTCAGTATCTGAATTCTCTTGTTAGCCTGGATGTCTGGATACTTTTGGACAGTTGTACTTTATAAAACTGATTGACTCTTCATAAGTGACTCATAAGAGACTGACATTTCACTTCCTATCTAAGGAAGGAGCTATGACTTCATATTTCCTTCTTTACTTGCAGAGACTGGACCATTGTTTCAGGCCTTTGACACAGTATGTGTCTGCAAGTTAAACCATTAAGTTACATGTTTCTGTATGATAAAAGGAATTAAGGGACATTAGTGACACTGATTTTGTTCTCTTATGAGTTGATCCAGCAGGGCCACTAGATCTTTGGAGAAATACCTTTTTCTATTATTAACCTTAAGGTTAATTTACTCCAGTGACTATTCATTAACTTCTAATAATCCAGTAACCATTATAAAACTGTAATTTAATCTCAGTTTGATAGTGACACCATATGGACAAAAATATTGGGACACATATTGGGACCTGTTGTTCAGGATTTGGGTTAGGCCCCCTACTTCTAGGGAACAGTTCTGTGTGGAAGAACTTGACTGACCCGCACAGAGTCCTGACCTCAACCCCATCCAACACCTTTGGGATGAACTGGAAGGAAGCTGGTGAACCAGACCTTCTTGTCCAACATCAGTGCCTGACCTTACAAATTCCCACAGAAACTCCAAAATCTTGTGGAAAGTCTTCCAAGAATAGTGGAAGCTGTTATAGCGGCAAAGGGGGACTAACTCCATACGTTTTTGACTGCAGTGTTATTAAAGTCCTTGTTGGTGTAATGGCCAGATGTCCCAATACTTTTGTCCATATAGTGTATTTGAGCTGGATGCAGCTGGAGTGCTTAGTTGTGACTGAAATATGTCTTGAAATTGGATGTTTTTATGCTTGGTTGTTATTACATAAAGCTGAGCAATGATGCCATTCTACTGGAGGGTGTGTTCCTATTGTCCTTGTGCTGGAACCGCGAGATTTGGGTGTTTTGGCACTTTGTGGCCTCCACGTGGCAGCTTGGCAGAGGGATGATCCATCTGTATTGACTGCATCAATGACTGAGTAACGGCCAGCAGTCTGAGGAGAGGGGTAGAGCCTAAACCCCGCACAGCAAGCTCAGCACTTTCAGCTATTGTCTCTCTGTCTCGCTCACACACATATTCAGAGGGAGTCATACAGAAACGCACACACACACTCACCTCCTCCCACACACACTTATTCATTTGCTCAGTGGGAATCACACCACACAGTGCACACGCACACACACACACACACACACACACACACGTATGCGTTTTTGTCAGTATATTTGAAATATTATTAATATACAAGACCCTCTGCAAAAGTTCGAACATCTGTTGTCAAATTACACGTGTAAATAAGTACACAAACAGAAGACACTTCACTGTATTTTGTGTCCAATAGGAAAAATAAAAACAAAATATTAAATGATTAATTTTATAGAATTATTTATACATTGTAATCATTTTCAAACTCTAAGCTTGATCTTTTCTCTGTTTTTCTAAGTTACAAGCTGTAAACTTCATACAACCCCCCAAACATGAAAGTATCCTCCTATTATTATTTTTCTAAGAAGATTTCAATAATATATTACAATCTTTACAGTAGTGATACTGTAACACTACATCTAAAGTTAAATGTAACACTAAAAGGCAATGCTTCTTTTATTTTAGTGTTTCCTAATAAAAGTGAATTTTTGTCATGTAAACATTCCTATTATTAGGAATACCTGTCATTTATAGTGTTCTTATCATTATTTGATTCTTACAAAGAGATACATAAACTTGCACACACACACACACACACACACACAGTGCCATTGTATTAATAGTAAGAGCAAAGTATGTCATGAGGAATGCTCACTGGCTTGACACTAAAGGCTTTACAGACCTGCAGCTGACAGCAGTTATTTAAGCTTCTACAGAGTATTTGAATATTTCTAACAAAATCATGTTTATATATTGCTGAATAAGCTCTTGGGAGGCACAAAAGTTGGTTTAACTATCGCAGGCACAAGGGGCCTGAAGAAGTGATTTCACGCATGATTGAATGGGTTTTTGCTGGGGAAGAGATGTGAAGCTGCATAGGCTTGGGCTGGCCTCTAGATTTCTTCTTGGAGCAATGGAAATTTACTCTGGCTTTCTTTCCAAAACCCAGCATGAATCCAACTGTGTACTAGCACATACCAATCACACATACAGTCCAAAAAGTGTGAGCGCACACGCACACACGCACACAAAAGCTGCTGTTTGAAACATTATTCTCAACGTCCAAAATACCATGACAATGGCCCAGACAACAGGCCTAGCCATATGAAAGCACTCAGAATTTTAATATATTGGAAACGTACATTCAAAAAGTGAGTCCTAAACAGTGAATGAATTGACTTAATTTAAGGTGTGGCACTAACCTGTGCCGCATGCTCTGACCATGTGGGCTCTGTAAAGGATCTGGAAGCCGCATTAGGACAGAATAGCCTGCAGATGCTTCTCCACTCTAATTTCCTGCTCATGACTTTGCAGCTCGTACGATGAAGCCACATTAATACCAGCGGCCGTGATGCCAGGAGAATAGTGTGTATGCCACGTTTCACTTAGGATGAACTCTGCACCGTGCTCAGCTTGCTTCTCTTGACTTTTGCAGCGAGGTCGGCCAAGGGCTGTTGAAGTGAAATAACAGTCTGAAATGCTTTTGTTCTGTCAGTCTCTTAGTTTTTGAAACAAAAGGGAATTTAAATTTAAAATCAGGTCAAGTAGGTATATTATCATTTCAGTTTGTATGGCTACAGTATTATGTATCAGGACATTTGTCATACGTGAACAGATACTGCATTCTAGCAGCGGAGTCATTGTGTATGCAAAAATGCAAACAGAGGTAGATGGCAATAAATAATAATTGTGCAAATAATAATAACATCAGCAGGACAGAGAATGTGCGGTATATAATTAAATAAAGCGTATTTGTTGCGGCATTTGGGGTGTTGTTTTGTTTACGGCAGAATAGTTCAGTGTATATGCATTGGGCTAGGAGAAGGAAGAAGCTAATTTCATGGGTCTATATGTTTGTGTGTATGTGTATGTGTAAGTGTATGTGTAGGTGTAGGTTTATGTTTGTGTTGAAATAGTTTATTCAGTTCTGATTGAGGCGTCTGACGGCCTGAAGGAAGAAACTATTTCCCGTTCTGGCAGTAGAGGCCCATATGCTACAGATCCTTTTGCCAGATGGAAACAGGGAGAAGAGGGTTTTGATGGGTGTGTGGGGTTATCCATAGTGCTTGTGGATGCAGCGTTTGATGTAAATGTTACTTCTCATCTGTATTCACTGTTCTTTGAAAGGTCTTGCAATCCAAAACAGAGCCTCCTGATCGCAGGGCGAACCACCTTACCACTACGCTACGATCTGCCCCTGTAGAATGGGATGGAACAGAATTCTCACATAAGTGCCCTTTTTTGTACAGGTGGGTGAGGGTCAGGAGAAGAGTGGTGATCAAGGGATCATCTGTTGAGCAGTTGGGAACACACACAAACTGCAGAGAGTCAGAGAGGGGTGCAGCTGTGATTTAATCTAATTCATGAGGAACCTGTCAAAGCACTTCATGATGATGGGTGTGAAGGTGGCAGGACAACAGTCATTGTAACATGACACTGAGCAGACAACCAGGAATCATGTCTGGTCTGGCAGCCTTCTGTGTGTTGACTCTAATCAGGTTTTCTCACACCAGCCATGGTCAGACAGACTACCTGGTCACTGGAGGGTGGGGGTGTGCTTCAAACCATGTGTAGAAGCAAGCCAGTGCATCTGAAATGGAGGCCTCACTGTCACGGGCAGGTTGAGATGCCCTGTAGTTGGTAATGGCCCAAATCGCATGAGCTGTAAGTCCCCAGTGTCTTGGATGTGGCCAACTTGCCCTGGGCCCTCTAAGTAGCGAAGTTGGCACTTGCTGTTCTCAAGGTGGCCTTATCACCAAATTCGATGGCACTCTCTCAGGTTCTCAGCAGTGCAACACACCTCTGCAGCCAGAGCACCTGGTTTCTGGTTTGGGAATGTGGAGTCATGGAGTGCAACCTCCGTAACCTGTGCCAGTCAGTCTGCTCAAAACAATCCTGAAGGTGGCTCAAGGGGGCCAGGTATTTCCCTGCTTTTGAATGGGCTTGGCACAGAGATGTGGTGTGAGTGGCTGAAGTGAGGGCAGGGTTCAACATGATGCCTGTGATGTTTGTGTGAACACAGCCCAGCACATTCACCCCCTCATCACAAAATCCACATACTGGTGGGATTTCTCCTTAACTTGAGATCTGCATGGTTTGAAATCTCTGGCAACAATAAACAGTCCATTTTCCGCATTAAATAACATGGACTACATCTAGCAGTCACAAACACCAGAAAGGAGCGGTAACTAGAGAGCTCTAGAAACTAGAGCAGCATTCACACACCAGTCAGTGTTGACGTAAACACATTATACTTCTCCTCAAGTTTTTCCAGTCAAAGCTATGCTTCTTTCTGAGTGGAACTTTAGTTGCTAATCTGGTTCTGGAACACTGTCACTGAGCCGTCTCCATAACAAAACCAAAGCAGTCTCTTAACTCACACTGAGTAGTTCACTGGAGTCCAGTTTATTTCCCCAGGACTAGACATTGGCAGGAAAGATGGAGGGGATAACTAACTGGCTGGCTAGCGTTAGCATGAACCCCTATCTGTTGTTTCATCACAAATCGCTTTTGATGTTTCCTCCCATAACCAATCGCATCAAGCGATGAGGGCTTGGTCCATGAAGCAAGCCGAGGTTGCATAATTCGTCCAGCAGTTCATCCTCGGGTTTTCTTGGTGATATCTTAACAGATTTTGTCAGAGAGAGACATGTATATCAAGTTGAAAGGTGACTGGAAAATTATACTTTTGCACCAAAGTGGTGGGCCCTGAGAGACTCCAGCAACTTAGTGTACTGCCATCTTGAATAGCATTTACTGCAGTGAAGATAGAACGAAATACAGCAGTATTGATTATAATAATATATTACGTTCTATTCTTATAAAATGACTTCCACATACTCAAATATATTCAGTGCATCACATATATCAGTTTAGGCGTGATGTGTTGTGCCTCTTTCGCACTGTTTTCAAGTCACCGCATCAAGTATCAGCCAAGAATCTTCTCCTTTTATTTGTGCCATGATGTGCAAATGGACACTCCACACACAATCATTTATGAGAAAAGGCCAAGTGAAATGACTGATGGCTTCTGTGGCATGGATGTTATGTTTCTGAATGGAAGAACTGTAATGTTCTCCAACCACTACTTATCTGTCACTGGTCTCTAAAAGAATGTACTTACAAACACAGTCACCACCCAAAATATTGTCAAAACAGTTATCATTTGAAGGGTTTCATAACTTGCAGAGGCATTACTCCTGAGATTTAGTGCTGTATTACATATATTATGAGACAGTACAGACAGAATTAAATATTGTGCCTAAGGAAGTGTAAAATTTATTGCGTACTATTTGTGAAGCATGTGCTCATTCCTGTTGAGAGACAAACATTTAGACCTCGCCTCCCAGAGGATTTATGTGTTTGGTCTCAGCCCTGTAAACATAGAAAAACAACAGACATCCATGATGAATCAAGAATGAGAGGGATAAGATTAGAAAAAGAAATGATTCGTTTTTCAGTGAACAAAAAAAATGACAGAAAAGACAGACAATACCTCATGCATGAGCTCTAGAGGCTTTGCTGAATGTGGACCTCAAGCAGGAGGTTGGATTGGGGCTGGTTTGGTACTATAGGGTCAGCGGAGACCCTGAACTCTGAGTAATTTTCTGAAGCCCACTGGATCACTCTATGCGGGTCAACCTTGTCTTCAGATGATTAACCTCTGACTCCGGAGAAAAGCCATGCTAATCAATATTCTTAGAGTCTTCGCGCCAGAGTTTTGGTTGCGGTTGATAATAAACAATATTTACTCCCTAACCTGTTCATGCAGATTCACGCGGGTCATATCTGCATAAACAGGTTAGGGAGTACAAGCAAATATTCCCCTATTCTCTAAAAAAGTGAATGCAATTAACTTTTAAAACTCACCTTTGGCTTCCAAATTGTGCTTTTTAAGTTTAGAACTAGGACTAAAAGACTAACATTTTGATTTGTCTACGGTGAGGACCTTGGTCTATTGGTTAGTTTTAATTATTATTATTTATTTAGATCCAAGACTATTCCTAAACCCATTCAGGGCTATAGTTAGCAACAACACCTACATATTTAAAGGAGCAATTTGGGGTGGAGGTAGCTCAGTGGGTAGGATACTTGTCTCCAGACCAAGAGGTCATGGGTTCGAATCCTGCCTTCAGCAAACCACCACTGGGTCCCTGAGCAAGACCCTTAACC
>JBBPDC010000109.1:4776311-4789092 GCA_037974485.1 Hemigrammopetersius urotaenia | reverse complement strand
ACGTGTCGGTTGGTTTTTGCGGGGGTCAGATGTCCCATTACTTTTGTTCATATTAAATACCTCAGCGCTGGTGTTCATGGGCGTACTGGCAATCTGTGCGTTCTGCAAAAAGGCCCAAGATGCGGCCGAGATGTGAAAACCCAACCTGGTAAATAATACATACATATATACATATAATTTATATATATATATATGCAATACACAAGTCCATATTTATATTTACTATTTGTATTGTATCACATACTTTTTATACTGTACTGTTGTTGTATAGTGGGACTAATAATGGTTTATCTTATCTCACATTTAGTTTGCTGAAATTTGTGATCAGTCTTTTCAATGCTTCATCTTTGTCCTCAGCTTTTTTTCTCATATGGTCCAGCTCCCCTTGTGCTTCCCTTGGGGGACTAAAATAAAGTCAAGGGCTTAAAACAGGGACAGGGCAACACATGACTGTCACACATCAGGGTGGGTGGATGGGTGGGTGGTGGTGAACCATTCAAGAGTTTATTTCACTGTCTCTTAGGGTAAAGTTAATAACTTAACTGGTAGGTATGTATTTATAATGGCTGTTAATTTAGGCAAATTAAAGAGATTTTTGATGCATTCATCATGAAATGTCTGCAGAATGTAAAGAAAAAGTGGCATTTCAAAATGGTGTACACATAAAAAAAGTCTAAAACAAAATGAGTAAATAGTGTGGCACAAAGATCTAGTTAAGATATAGTTTCAAGAGACAAGGCAAAAAAAGGTCAAAGTGGAAGTATGGAGCAAAAAAACACACAAACAAAAGTCAAAACGTATCTAAAATTAAACATTTAAACATTCTTCTAATCATAAAAACTGCAAATATTTTAACAGATACAATGAAGAGTCACCGTGCTGGACTGGCGAGATTTCCAGGTTTTGGCTGCTGGGATAGACTACAGCACCCCTACAACCCTAGTTAAGATAAGTGGATCACAGAATGAACAACCAAATGAATGAATGAATGAATGAATGAATGAATGAATGAATGAAGACACATATTTTTTATTGAAGTAACTTCAATGATGCACATAAGCTGTGTATAACCCAGACTAGCACATCTTGTCTGAATCCATCTCTTAATTGTAAAATCTCAGAAAAATCAAATATACTAGAATAAATCTGGCATGTCCACATAGTGTGACATCCACTGTACTGCAGCAATTAACTGTGCAGCTTATTGAATGAATTTGCATAGTTGAGGGCAGTATCATTTTACATGCATACAAATTTGATCACACCATTTACTAACAAAACATGTTTTAATATTGGGACCTGTATTAATTGTCAAAAAAAGATAAACATCTGGTGCTCTTTGAGATTTGCAATAAGAGGACTTAGAAGTATTTCAATAATGCTTCAGCAAAGTATGCATCTGCCAAAATAAACTAAAAATGCCTCTAAATAGATCCTATACAAAAAAACTAGCAGATTTAACAGCAATTAACAAGAAATCGACATACTTTTGCAATGCATGCATGTTTTTTTTGTTTTTTTTTACTTTTTAATACTTATTTTTTGCCCTAAATTACTTCAAATCTCACAAATTATTCTCATTGAAATCAAGTCTTTGGTTCAAACCTTGTTACTGTGAGGACTTCATAACCCTTTGACTCTCTGGGCCCTCAGGATATGAAAGCAAATGTAATGAAGAAGTGTTACTTTTTGGCAGACAGACCAGATGAAGATGTATGAAAGGGCACGTATTGATATCAAGGATTTATAAAGTACATCAAGGATTGAAGGGGACTCCCAAAGCTTTGGTTCATAAGAACTATATGAAAGATCTGATCTTGAGGATAAAGTGGCAGAAAATCCACCAATAAAACGGATATGGCGGTAATATTTTCTTTTCATAATGCATAAAACTGCAGGGTATACCAACGGTTTAATGAAGAAAGTGATATGCCATACGTGTGCTCTAAATCAGCCTGGCTCACACGCTGCTTATGAGAAAACGTGATTCCAGGTAATCCCAAAAAAGTGAAACTTACTTATAGACTTACCAGTGCAGCAGATGAATGTGCACCGATGCTTCGTTTATTGCGTGTTAGAATTGACAACTATAGACTTTAGATTTAGCAGAAAAGCCTGCAGCCGAGAATAGGACAAGTGGTTTGTGTAACCATCTCATGGGACTTTCAGCATGTTTACAAGTATTTGTTTACAGTGATTAGTTACATAGTACTGTGTGCATAAGGTGGTGTAAGAATAAATCAGTACAACCCTTGTCTTCACTTAACTTGCCTTCACTGCAATAAACAGCATACCACAACAACAAGGCTTATTACAGGCTAGATGCACATGCCCAGCATTTCACATTTCATCACATTTATGTGTGACATTTTGAGAAAAATGATAAACAAGAAAATACAGATGTTCCTCGGCATCTCTTTCGCCACAGAAATGGCTCGCGCTGTTTCAGAGGCACTACCCTTTTTGAGGGCATGGTGTACATCGAATGTTTCGTTCAACACAATTTTGCTCAGACACAGTCCAATGTAATTGTGACGCACAATAACTTACTAACTGCAGAAATGGCACAGTCAGTGCTAGGATCTTCACCTCATTTGGAGGTTGTGATGTGAAAACAGAATGAAAAAATAGAGGACAATCACATATTATCTAAACGTATAGGATATAGGAGGCATTGTGGGATGAATAAGGAAAAATTAAGGATGAATTGGCAAAAAAAAAAAAAAGCATTGCCTATGAAAAACACAAAAAAGTCTTTGTTTGTAGTAAGTGTGCGGAAGTGAGTCGAGCATCATACGGGACAGGATGGAGGCCAAGATTGTTGGACAAGGCCAGGGGCCTCACCTGAGCTCGGCGGTGAGTCTCTCCATGGCGGCTTTGCGCTCCTCTGCTTTCTGCTGGGAGCGGTGCAGCTTGTCCCGCAGTGCCTGCAGGTGGTCCAGTGTGTTCACCAGCTCGCCCCGCACTGTCTTCATCTGGCTCTCCAGCAGCTGCGTACGGTGCAGAGAGTTACGACGGTCGCGTTTACTCCGCTGGACCTTCTCCTCCAGTTCAGACACTGTCAGAGTTACAGCAAAATGATCAGAGGGAAAACTTTAGTTATGACTCGTAGTGCCATGTGAGTCACAGTTTATTTCACAGCTTCTATTCAAAGGGTACTTTTAATACTTTTCATTTTCCTCTAACCATTTAAATTCCTTTTTCGCTTTCATGTGTGAAAACATATTTATTTTGGGCAAATGACGCATTTCAGCATGAATGGAATACTTGTGTTGTATAGAAAACAATTGTGAATAAAATTACATTACAATAATTTACATTGTTACATGCTTTTCTTGTTCTTTTGATAGCTTTGATATGATGGTCTTTGTATCACCCTGCTATGTGTAATGCTTTACACCACCTAGATTCACCGCTGAAGAATGCAAGAAGACTGGAGCAGAAATATACTGCATGCATACACACTTAAGACAGTCTTTCAGCTTCTTAGTTCAGTCCTTAGGTACAAAGGAGCATTAAACAGAGAGAAGAATAGCGATGATACAGACCCATGGTGTCCCCACAAGGTTTCTTTTCTGCACTGATCTCGTTCTTCTTATCCAGCATGCCTTTGGTCTCTTGTAGCATCTTCTCCATTTGAGCTAGCTGAGAGGCTTTAGCTCCACTGGCTCTGCGAATTAGCAGCAATTCCTTCTCCCTCTCACTCAGCTCTCCACGGTACTTATTCATGTCCTCCTGCAGCTGTCTGCTGGGCAAACACCAGCACAGAGGATTCTAATCAGCAATCAATGAATTTTAAAAAATCTCCCACAATACTAGAGCAAAATGTGGATAACTCCAAGTGGAACCGCCTATAAAAGCATTTCAAGAATCATTTAATTATCATTTTCTACATAAGATGTAGATGGCAATAAGCTAAAGCACCATAGCATTTACAAATTACACTAAGAACTAGGACTGTCTTAGAATTCCTCTAAAAACAGGTCTTCATTAAAAAATTATTTCTTGAAATCCTCCCTTCTGTTGGGTTACAAAGAGGAGCATCATCCTTATATACCTCGAATCCAAGACAAAATAAGGCAGAAAACAGATAAACAAGCTGTTAATAGAGTCTAACAGTCATGGGATCTGCCTCATATCTGGCCTTCGGCTAAGTGGCCTTTTAGACTGCCGCATTTATCGAGAGAACACAAAGACCGAGATTACATCGGATACTTCTATCAAAGGTTTCACTATTCTCCCATTTTTAATCAATCAGTGTATCAGTGTATACATATGAATAAAAACAATCACCTTTATTCATATTTATACTTCTTCATAAGTTGGTAGTAGAGGTCATATATTTTTTTAATCCAATCCATACAGTGAAAAAGATTAAACAAATGGTTAACAAAGTGTATATATACTTTCATACATCCTAGTGTGAGGTTACAAGTGGGGAAGTAGAGAAATCACACATTTTGACATGCTCATTAAAGTATTTGCCTCATTTTTCATTTTCAAAGAGTAGCGAGCCTCACCAAGTCTACAAGCTTTTCTTGAGGGAATTATCGGCATGACCATGAAGGTAAGAAACTTGTGACTAGTTACCCAGTGTGATCAGACAACTTACTGTTATTTTAGAAGATATGACTATAATATTATTTTGCGGGGAAATTAGTCAAGTACATTCAACATATTGCTGCATGTTAGTGTGCTTTCAGAGAGGCTGTGCGAGCACCAGACACATGATCCACTATCGGAACTTCTGCCTGCAGGGAGGCTTTTAATTTTTCACCATCAAGAAGAGGATCTGGATCTCACAAAGAAGCTCACTCAGATCTGCAAATCTAATGCCTGATTAACCCACAGACACCACTGCATACATCTGTCCTCAAGAAACTTACCTAGATTAGTTTAGGGTCATGCACACACATACACAAACCAAGGCAAAATACCATATAGTGCCTATTGTGACTGCGATATGACTTGCAATAAATTTAAAACTGATTAACCATTAATACGACAAGATTAAAAACTGAGTTGAATTCATTTGGCCAAAATTGTTTTGCCTTTGAATGATGAGAAAACCACATTTAATGAATACAACAATGGGGCCACTCATCTGAGATGTGTGAAAAGTGGTTAAAATTCTCATTTTGAGTCTTACTTACATATTGCAAACGTACACTAGAGCAATTACATTTATATTTTATTGCTCTACTGCACACACGAAATACAGTTGCTCTCCATGACTGCAAAAAATAAACACTCTGCTTTAAATTTGCATTTAAAATGTTTAAATGTTGCAGTTTTTGTTTTTTACCTGCTTTTTGCATGTAACTCCTAAGAGACTCAGTATGATGTTCTCTATAAGTATTTGTCATCAATTTAAATAATAATAATAAAAAAAAAAATACTAACCTATTTGTGATGATCTACTATTTTCTTTTATTATGAGTTCCTAATCAAATTCTGTTGTCGTATTTTGTTTGTCAGTAATTTGGAATCTGTAATTAGGTTTTGGGGTTGCTTTACAATTTATTAGTGCTGTACAGAAGCAAACTACTTACAATAGGCACCATTGCAAAGAGGCACCATTACAAAACAGTATAAAAGTGGTAAAAAATCCTAACAAAGATACTGTAGGGAAGAAAATACAAGCAAACCTTTTACAAAGGATGGATGTACAAGGGCCAACCTATCTCAGGCCATCAGAGAAGTGATCCATGCACATGCTCAGAAAATTGACGGCCACTTCCAGGACACTGGGTACGTAGAGTCACGTGGCTGTGCATTTGGGTCACCGCCAACTACAGGGGATTTCCACCTCCCTGTGATGATGAAGCCTCCCTTTCAGATGCATTGAATTACTACTTTACACAAAATGACATGGCAACGAGGAGACCGCCCCGGCCCCTGATGACCACGGCTGATGTGAGGAAAACTCTGCTTAGAGTCCACATAAGGCTGCTGGACCAGACAGTGCTCAGAGGAGGGGCAGACCAGCTGGCAGATGTTCTCACGGACATCTTCGATATCTCTGCGCACCACCGTCATTCCAACATGCTTCAGAGGCAACACTTTCATCTTCCATGCCAAAGAAGTTGTCAGTATCCTGCCTCAGTAACTACTGTCCTGTCACATTCACACCAAATATCATGAAGTGCTTTAAGCATGTCATGAGGCACATAAAATCACAGCTGTCCTCACACTAGACCCCTCGCAGATCGCATATTGTCCCAACAACCCAATGGATGATGCGATAACCACCAACCTTCACCCAATGGATACCATACCATACCATACCACTTTATTTATAAAGCACTTTAAAACAACAAGAAGGCAGACCAAAGTGCTGTACAATAAAACCGAACACAAAAGCACAAAGACCCACAAGTCAATAGATAAAAGAAACAGGTACAATAACCATCAACCTTAACCATCACCCTTAATTAACACCCTTAACCATCACCCTTAACCATCATCCTTAACCATCATCCTTAATTATCACCCTTAACCATCACCCTTAATCATCAACGGCTCCTTAGTAGAGATCGTCCAGAGCACCAAGTTCCTTGCTGTTCTCTTAAAACCAGCTACTTGACCAAGAAGGGCCAGGATCATCAAGACATCCTGATGGTGGCTGAGAAGAGTAGATCTCACCACCCCAGTCCTCACCACATTCTGCAGAGGGACTATGGTTAGCAATCTTTATGGCTGCATCATGGCATGGTACGGAAATTGTTCTGTTTTGGATCACAAGGCTCCACAGAGGATAGTGAGTATAGTGAGAATAGCCGAGAAGCTCACCAGGGTCTCTCTCCCCTCTGTCACTAACATGCACATCACATGGTTCAACAGGAACGTTAATAACACTGCATTTAAATACATTGACTTTAATATAGAGTTGGTCCACTCCTTGCAGCTATTACAGCTTCACTCTTTTTAGAAAGCTTCACAGGGGATTTCACATCACATGCTGCATCCACAAAGCCACCAGTATTTTATATGAACCTTCACGCAACCTATTCTCTCTTTATCCATGTGGCAAAAGGTTCCATAGCACATAGGCTTCCACTGCCAGAACGAGAAACAGTTTCTTCCATCAGGCCATCAGACTCCTCAATTACAACTGAATCATAAACCGTACAAACATATACACTCCTGCTTCTTTCTCCTAACACAAGGGATGTACACACTGAACTGTTCTGCCTTACAAATGCTACAGTAAATACACTTCATTTATTCATTATATATTGCACATTCTCTGTCCCACTGCTGCTATTATTTGCACAATTATTATTAATTGCTATCTACTTCTATTTTTATATTTTTGTGCTCTTAACCAGTCCAAAACAGTCTCTGATATGATACCGTATTTATTCAAACTGTGCTGCAGCTGCTTTGCAGACAGCGCTGTATGTTGCTTTTGTTATTTTCTTGCACTCTCTCCTGCTTTCTTTGTACTCTGTGTAGTTTGTCTTGTCTGCCCTTAAGCAGCCTTGTGGTGTTTCTGTTTTTATTCTTGTGTTACACTTGGTCCTGGATGGAGGGATGTAGTTTTGTTTCATTGTGTACTGTGTATATGGCTAAAATGACAATAAGGACATGTCTTGCACTAGGATATTTGTGAATATGTGGGTGTGTTTATGCATCGAAACTGAATTTATCAGATTCAAATGTACAGTAATCCCCCAGTTTTACCTGGGGCAGGAGTCATGGATTCAGTCAAACTGACGTGGAAATCTTCACACCGCAAATATTCTCCACAATTTTTCGTTGCAATGTTTTTTTTAATTATTAAAAATATATAATTTACTAATAACAAATAGTAATCCAAATATAAATTCAGCTAAATTTCCAGTTATTGGCTGCTGCCCTCCTGTTTTCCTGTTTTCTTTTCAGTCTTCTAAAAGCCCTGTGCCGCCCAAACGCCCTGCACCTTCTGGAAATGCAGCACAGCACCTCGGGTAAGAATTATGGGCCGATGGGCGTGGTTCAGGGGGCTGAGACTTCATTTTAAAATCAGCTTAATACATTACCCTTAACAAAAATGTATATGGGGCACACTGGCAATATGTGTATTCTGGAGAAGTTCCGATGGCCGCTCAACCTGTATAAATTTTCGTTAAGGGTAATGTATTAAGCTGAATTTAAACCTCTCCCTCTCTCTCTCTGTCTGTCTGTCTGTCTCTCTCCCCTTCTCTCTCTGTCGTGGCATCTCAGCCCAATGGCAGCGCACCGGACAGCAATTCTGGACTTTTCTAGAATGCACAGATTGCCAGTCCGCCCCTGTATACATTTCCGTTAAGGGGAATATATTAACCTGAATTTAAAATGAAATTCAAGTGTTTCAAATGTAGTCATTTTTTCTTAGAACCAAACTAATAATTGTAGGCAAAAACCGCAGCAAATTCGTGGAAACAGCAGATATCCTCCACAAAATTTTATTTCATGGCAATATATAATTCTTCATGTATTTTAGCATTTTAGGATAGGGTTTATCTTCACGTTTTCTTTATGGGTAATGTATTAAACTGAGTTTTAAATGAAATTATTTGGAGCATATTTGGGGGCATATTTAGGGTCTACACTATAAAAATAGGCATTTTTAGGCATTTTTATTCCAAAACACAACAACGCGGGTGCTCTTGGAACGTAACCCCTGCAAAAAACAAAATATATTAGATCAACACAATTACTATCAAACGAAAGTATACCCATAGAAAAACTGCTAATGCAGTATGACACATTTATAATCAAATCATCATGTGAAAATGACAGACATTTAAATCATGTTAATCAAATGCATTCTTTTTTCAATGTGTGTCTCACATGATCGTGTTGGATAGCTCAGAAGCCTCCTTCTGGTGTTATGTTCCTCTTCTCTAGCCTTCAGGACTCTCTGCTCTGGAAGCCACTGTCTTTCCTTTCTCTGGCTGTCCGGGTCTCCTGACCAAGACAGAAGTCTGATTTATGCACAGCTCAAAATTATGTTTTCGAAAAAATCCTCTAATAAAAACACACTGGTTCAAAAGTTCTAAATTACAAGCTACTTTACCACACTTAAATAGCCCATATCATGGAAAACTGAATATTCGTCACTATTTTAAAGGTTCTTTAACTCTTTATTGACATAAAAGTATTGAAACAGTTAAAATTACTATTCACACCCAGTACAGCCCAGATGTTAGGCTGCAAAACCTACCTTTTCTGAATTGACAGGTCACAAAAATCAACAGAAGTATTGGGACACCTGACTATTACATCAACAGGAAATGTAATGACATTGCATTCAAACACAGACCTTAATATGCAGTCGGTCCCCCTTTGCAGCTATAACAGCTTAACTCTTTTTGGAAATCTTTACACAAGCAACCCATATACAGAATTCAAAACTTAAAGTGATGTGTTATATGTGTTCATGCAAATGGAATGACATTTCTCAAGCATCTGGATGTTTTTCAGATCTTTTATTTTTTTAACTTATCAGTAATATCCTCCATATATCCAGTTGTAACTCTTTGACTTAGGGCTGGGTGATTAATCAAAAAGTAATCGAAATCGACATTCAGAACCTATAATCGATCAAATTTTTCCAGGTTGATTATTTCAATTACTTTCCCTTTAAAAACACTGCCGCGTGTGGAGTCACGTGACCCCGCTCCGTTATGTTATGTTATTCCGCCGACATGTCGAGCACGGAGAGCTTAAACACTGAGACAACTGAGCAACTTGTCAGTGAACTATGAGGGTAAAAATAAATAAATAAATAAATAAAAGAATCGTTCATTAATCATAATCGAGATAAAATGTTCAATTAATCGAGATTTTGATTTTAGGCCAAATCGCGCAGCCCTTATTTGACTTCTTCATGGACACTTTTGGCCAATTGAAACCCATTAAAACTACGTTTTATAATTCCTTGTTATTTATACTGTTAATTCATACAATTTAGGTTCAAATGCTTTCATTCTAAACTTAACACTTGAGAAATTGAGTTTTTATTGGTTTCTACCAGATTATGTGGTTTATCCATTTTTGGCCAAATGAGCTAAATACCGATACTGGTCTTTATAAAACTGGAAATACTGTAATCAGAAAAGCTTTAATTAATTATAATAACATTTGAAAGGTTTCATTCATCTCATTCTTGTGGTGTTTGGTCACCACACTAAGGCTCTTAATCATAAATGATATATAGTCATACTGCACAAACAGATCTTACAACCACAATATAAAGGAAAGGAATCTACACACAGATCAGCGCACATTTCCTTCTCCACTCCTTAACTATTATTGCCTGCACATTATGTTGGAAAACACTGTTATGAAGAGAGATCATTTTATGCAGCCATCAGTGAAATGATTTATATGAGAACTGTATCTCTTTTCTCTGCAAAAACTAGCATTACATTTGTCACAAGGTAAAACTGTGTGTGTACATGTCTATGCCTGTTTAACCTGGTTAAGATAAACTATGTGGACAAAAGTATTGGGACGCCTGCCCATCACACAAAGTTTGCAGCATGGTGGTGTCCAAAATGTCTTGTTATGCTATAGCATTAAGATTGCCTTTCACTGGAAGTAAGGGGCCTCGCACAAACCCTAAACAACATGTGTGTCCCAAAATTTTTGTCCATATAAGCGTATGTGGGGGAAGCTTGCAGTCAGCTCTCCACTAGGCCTCCTGCTTCTCATACAGTGCTGCAGATAAAGCTTTCTCCAGTTCCTCTACCTGAGTTTGTTCCTGTCCTAAACTGACATTTAGTCACATAGAAACACAAGACACATACACACTGACTGCTTCAATCTGATGAAGCAGAACATAAAACAAGTTATCTAAGACTTTGTAACACCCGAACCAAAACACATGTGGCCAAGAACACAGAGATCTGATTCTTTGATCACCACATGATTCAGCCAGACTGATTTAGGCATTCTTACATAAGCTAAAGCAATTGTCCATGAGAGTCAATGAGAGAGTACAATGATGGACTGTCTCTTAGTGGGTGGAAAGGACGGGACATGCGGTCAGTATTCTTGTCCAAGTATTACAGAAGGTTGCATTATGCAAAGGAGATCTCTAACCAAAATTCCTGGTCTCTGGTCACAATCTCTCTTTATTGTTTGCTATGAGAATCTTGATCAATCACAATCTTGTTTGGCTCAGTTGAGGAATGTATGTAATTTCAAAAATGTTATATATACAGTTTATTTAATATACTGCAAGGCTATGTTACACAAATTAATTTGTATAACTGTATTTTGTATATACCAAACAAAAAAAAAAAAGTCATTATTGCTTTTACAACCTATAAACATAAACATAAATGTAAATAGAAGATTGCTGTGTTGAATGTGATCAAGCAGCTGTTTACACCTTACAGTGTTTTCTCTCTTTGACTCCTCCAGAGCTTGCTGGCAGTAGCTCTTAATTTCATGCAGAGCTGGATGCTATTACTGGTCTTCTGTGATAAACACACAGAGCCAAACAGATTAAACACATTATGTCGGCTGGGACCTACGCTGATTGAGTTATGAAAGAAAGTGAAAATCTTACCAGCCGATTTATCTCCTGGCTGCAATTCCTTGCATTTTTCTTCTCTAGCTGTAATATACAGCAAAGTCCAGCAGAGGGAATCATACACCTCCACTAGGTAAAGAACCAGAAATTGAATAAATGTAGACTGCACAGACACATAGTGACACAGAGACAATAGCAATTTAAAACGTAAAAAGTCTAAATAAATGCATTAAAGATTAGACAAAATGCTCTATGTAATGCACTAATGCTGTTCACACAAATACTGGGGTAAGAGACAGGAAATCTCATTCTCCTCCAACACCAGTGTATTTCTTAAGGAATAGAGCTCACATTTTAGCCATTAATTAATTACATGTAAACCCTAATTTCTAAATTCATGAATAGGACTAAAAGCAATTTATGAAATCAGCAAAAAAAAAAAAAATGTTTAAGAAATATGGAGTTTATTTTAGCTGTCAAAGTGAGTTGAATGGAGTTTGTAGCCGGTCCTTTAGACTGGCAGACGCATGCAAAATCTGTGGCTCATCTCCAGAAACGGGTGATTATTTTTATTTGATAGCCAGCTCTATTGTATTTATATTCCTGTAGTGATCGCAGCAAAATTAATGTAGCTTAGTGTTTTGATTTCTATAAGATACTGGATATTTAAATCGTGTATTTGATATCATGTTTTTGTACCTCAGCTCAGGTTTTACATGGAAAAACCTCTGGTCCACACCTCACCTCCAGCGAAAATGTACAGTCAGACACACACACACACACACACACACACACACACACACACATTTAGTGCCCCCCATTTTCAACAGTTATCTCAGTTTATTTAGTATTCGTAAGCTGTGCCCTGTCCAAATATGTGGGTACAGAGAGTTATTTCAAAGTTTCTTTTGTGTACGAGCCTTTGTTTGGACTTGTTCTGATTTATTCAACTTTACATTTTCTTTAAGGGTAATGCATTAAACTGAGCTAAAGTGTTCTGTGAGCTGTGAGCTTAGGGTTTACACTAATAAAATAGGCATTTTTAAACCAAAAACCAACTGTGTGTGTGTGTATATACATATATATATACTGTTGTATGATAGAGTTGCATAACAGGGACAATTAGCAATTTTTTAAAAATTAAGTCATTATTGCTTTTACAACCTGTAAACACAGATTGCTGTATTAGTTGAAAGTACGGTGGCCCTGAAGGGCAAAACACAACGACATTTCATAAAACACAACGACATTTCATAAAACACAACGACATTT
>JBBPDC010000109.1:4756858-4772056 GCA_037974485.1 Hemigrammopetersius urotaenia | reverse complement strand
GTGAGTGACATGGGTACTGTCCAATCACAAACAAGAAGTGTGGTCCTACCCTTTCCGTTTTCTGAAATGTCGTGTTTTCTGAAATGTCCTTGTGTTTTATGAAATGTCGTTGTGTTTTGCCCTTCAGGGCCACCGTACGAATGTAACCAAGCAGCTGTTTACACCTCAGTATTTTCTCTCTGACTCCTCCAGATCTTGCTGGCAGTAGCTCTTCATGCAGAGTTGGATGCTATTACTGGCCAAACAGATTAAACACATTATGCTGGCTGGGATCTACGCTGATTGAGTTATGAAAGAAAGTGAAAATCATTACCAGCAGATTTCTCTCCTTCAGCCTTGCATTTTTCTTCTCTAGCTGTAATAAGCAGCAAAGTCCAGCAGAGGGAATCAGTCCACCAGAATCAGAAATTGCATAAATGTAGACTGCACAGGCATATATACACAATCTGGTCATACGTGAACACACCACAGCATGAAATACATCCTCTTCATTTAACCCATTCACCAAGCAAGGGGCAGCTACAAACACAGCACCTGAGGGCAGTGTGTGGGACGGTCTCTTGCTCAGGGTACCTCAGAGGTGCCTAGCGGTCTTGGGAATCAAACCCATGACTTTCTGATCACAGGGCGAATGCCCTAACCACTAGACCACCAGCTGGCCCCACATATATATAAACTCCAGGTGAATTCAGCGAAGGTCCACTTATCACCGCAGAAAAGCACTGCTAATAGATGGGATGCTCTGGAGCAGCAGCACATAATCCAAACCTAATCAGACGGTACCCGATGCAAACACATACTGATGGTCACACTATGAAGGGTTAAACATGTTCGGCCACTAAAATACTGACCTACACTCTCAAAGTGTATACAATATGTCATATGAAAGAGTTTAATTTACTTTTAGATATCTGTGAATAGATCATGGTCTAAAAGCCAAAAAAATCAGGGCTTGATATAAAGTAATAGAACTTTTTGGTTTCTGACTGGCCCAGATCGATTTTCACCTTGTACAGTCAAGTACAACAATGAATTGCATAAAAGGGATCTTAATATGCTATATGTACCTATGCACAGACTAAAAATAGGATTGAAGCACATTTAGGAGTCTTTAGGAATCTAAGTATGAAATAATAGAACTGTATTAAGTCACAAAGAATATTCATTTTAAAAATAAAAGTCGTGGTCAGTCTTTTTTCAGTATATTTTATGTTGAATGAGTTATACATCTCACATTGTGGATACTGTAGTGCAATTAGCAAATGCCATATACAGTGAGGAACATAAGTATTTGAACACCCTGCGATTTTGCAAGTTCTCCCACTTGAAATTCATATTGTAGGTACATTGCCACGGAGAGAGATAGAATGTAAAAAAATATTCTGGAATTCACGTTGTATGATTTGTAAAGAATTTATTTGTATTGCGCTGCTGTACATAAGTATTTGAACACCTGGCAATCAGCAAGATTTCTGGCTCTCAAAGATCTGTTACTTAAGAAGTCCACCTCTACTCCACTTGTCTGAGCTCTTTAATGACACCGGTCCACCCCACAGTCAGTCAGACTCCAACTACTACCATGGGCAAGACCAGAGAGCTGTCCAAAGACACCAGAGACAAAATTGTGGATCTCCACAACGCTGGAAAGGGCCACGGGGCATTTGCCAAGCAGCTTGGTGAAAATAGATGGAGCAATTATCAGAAAATGGAAGAGGCTAAAGGCGACTGTCAGTCTTGCTTGGACTGGGGCTCCATGCAAGATCTCACCTCGTGAGGTATCACTGGTGATAAGGAAGGTGAGGAATCAGCCCAGAACTACACGGGAGGAGCTGGTCAATGACATGAAGAGAGCTGGGGCCACAGTTTCAAAGGTCACTGTCGGTAGAACACATCGCCGTCGTGGTTTCAAATCACGCATTGCATGGAAGGTTCCCTGCTCAAGTCATCACATGTCCAGGCCAGTCTGAAGTTTTTTCAGTGACCATCTGGATGATCCAGAGGAGGCCTGGGAAGTCATGTGGTCAGATGAGACCAAAATAGAACTTTTTTTTCTCTAAACTTCACTCGCTGTGTTTGGAGGAAAAACAAGGAGTTGCATCAACAAACACCATCCCCACTGTGAAGGATGGGGGTGTAAACATCGTGCTTTGGGCGTGTTTTTCTGCGAAGGGGAAGGACGACTGCACTGTATTCAGGAGAGGATGAATGTATTATGAGATTTTGAGCAACAACCTCCTTCCCTCAGTCAGAGCACTGAAGAGGGTCGTGGCTGGATCTTCCAACAGGACAGTGACCCAAAGCACACAGCCAAGAAAACCCAGGAGTGGCTCAGTAAGAAGCATATCAAGGTTCTGGAGTGACCTAGCCCGTCTCCAGACCTAAATCCAATCGAAAATCTTTGCAGGAACTGAAACACTGTGTAGAGGAGTGGTGGAAACTCCCTGCTGCAGTGTGTGCAAACCTGGTCAAGAACTATGGGAAACGTTTGACCTCTGCAATTGCAAACAAAGGCTTCTGTACCAAATATTAACATTGATTTTCTCAGGTGTTCAAATACATATGTGCAGCAGTGCAATACAAAAAAAATATTTTCAAATCATACAATGTGATTTCCTGGGGTTTTTTTTCACATTCTGTCTCTCCCAGTGGGAATGCACCTACAGTGTGAATTTCAGAACCCTCCGTGATTTCTAAGTGGTCGAACTTGCAAAATCGCAGGGTGTTTCTCACTGTACTTATCAGCACAGACATTACCCCTAGCCTGAATGAATGGGTCCTTTGCCTACTCTCGGAGTGGAAAGAAGCAACAGCCTCTGTCTCAGCAGTGTCTGTTTAAAAGCAAACCTGGGTGTCCTGCGTGACAGCAAGGGGTTTCATGAGTCTGGATCAAGGCACGTGCATCAGCTCCCTTAGATACAGATCATCACTTAGCAACACAACTGGAGATCCACTACAAAACTGTGGAAGACACAGGTGATAACACAGGTGATTATTCTCCCATTTTAGTATGTAAAAGAGTTACTTCTCTGCATTTTGGTTCCAAAATCAAGTATTGTTTTGTAATAACGTTTTGAGATTGCAGCGGCCCAACATGCTGCCACTTCCCGTTATGTAGACTGGCCCGTTTAATCATTCAAAACGGCTGACGACACAAAACCCATCAATTATCTCCATTTATGACCAAATATAATTAGTGTAAATCATCTCACCATAATCAAATCACAAAAACTACCAGACCAAGTCCATTTTTAACATATTCTCAAAACAAAAACTGCTGGGTGGAAAAGTACCCAATATGGCAACACTTCAACCCATCAGTCTCACCCTTAATTTTAATGTTAAATAAATAAAAGGACATTTCAATAAGATTAGACCTAACCTTTTATCCGCTATTCACTTTCATAATTAGTTTTAACATAAATATATTGTTGTTATACCAAGTTATAAACAAGACCAAGTATAACCACACATACTTTATTGTTTAAAGTACAACAAGAAATGTAAACACTAAACAGACTACATATTCCCAAACGCTTGGTTCAAAGCCACTGTCTAACCATCATTTGAAGACAGAACGAGCAACGAAAATGAAATATGCATCTTTTGTATTGTTTTCTACAAAGATTTCAGCGACACCAAGTAAACAGTTTTTAAAAAAAAAATCAACATGCAAATTAAATGCACTGAATCCATCAATCCGCTCCTGATAAAGTACCTCTAAAGACAAGTAGGCAGGGTGTAACTTTAGGCAAAATAATAAACAATCTGTGGCTGAAATGTCTCTTGAACTTTCTCAAAAAGAATTAGAAACATCCACACGCTATACAGAGGGAAGATCCAGAGAGAAAAAAAAAACCACCTGATAATCCTCAAATGCTGAAAGAATGTGACAATCCCTCAATCTGTCCATTTTAGTGGTGGGTCTCCAGCTCCACTATGGTCCACTCTCCCTGCGGAGAAGCAGCATCCTCCGGAGAGAAGCTGGTCACAGTGATGCTGGTGGTAGAGTCTTCTAGTGGAGAAATAAGCTCCGCCCACCGCTTGAAACTTTCCTTTTCGTGAGGCAGAAAGGCCTGTTCGTTTAAACAGTCTTGGGACAGTGACAGGGTTTGCTTTATCAGATACTGAGCCAGGTTCAAATCCTCTGGGACTGAATTGATGATGCCCAGACTAGAGTCCTGATCAGACAGAAGCTGCCGGAGCAAACTCCAGTCGCGCTCCGCAAACCTGCTGCTTTCGTCCTCTTTTTCCACCCATTCTCCGTCTTCCTTCCCTCGATGCTCTTCGTCGGTCTTGTCCGCGTCCAAACTTTGCTCAAAGGCCTCTCCCACGTCCAGCTCGTAAATGGGGGACAGCGCTTTAGACGGACGCCGGTCATGTGTGCAGCTTTGATCCAATCTGTCACAACCATCAAAGTCCCCTAAAAACAATTGACAATACTGCACAATGACCAAAGGTTTCATCCGTACGGCTTTCTTTTTTTGTATTTGTTTTAAACAAGACATTCGTTTTTTTAAACACTCGTTTCTGGATTTGCAAACTGTCTTAAAAAGTTTCACCCCTACAGCAACTGTGTCCTTCATGATGTGCTGGTTGTTTGTAGCCTATAATAACTTGTTGCACTCTTATAAATAATGGCTCCTAAATGGTTTATGGCTTGGATCTTGGTAAAAAAAAAAAAACCTTTATGGTTCTTTCAAGGTTTTTCTCAGTGACACACCTTATACAACATCCAAAAAGGGTTCTTTGCATCAGGTCAAAGAACAACCGATCAGTGAGTGGTTCTTTTAAAATGAGATGTGTCTGAAGAATGTTATCAAAATTTAAAGCACCTCCACGTGATGTAAAGGTTATAGGATAAACCTTTAAATTGAAACAGAACCTTTACCTTTTATCCACATATTAAAAAAAGCTGTGATAAAGGGTTCTTTGAGCGATGCCATAGAGGAACAATCTTATATCCCTAATAGAAATATTTTTGTAAATGTGTGTGGAGAAAAGGGCATCACATAATGTAAAGTTTATTCACCAATTTAAGAGTTCTTTGCATGATTTAGAGGTTCTTTAAACTTAATAGGTGCTAATGCATCTCAAAATGGTTATTCATTAAATAATAATAATAATAATAATAATAATAACAATAATAATAACACACAAGGTGCTTGCAAGTGGTTCTTCCACAGTATTGTGCACAGAGCGCTTTGTGGCACCTTTTACTTTTGATATGATACTAGTTCTTTAAAGCGATGATTCTCAAATCATGCCTCCAGCACCCCCAGAAACTCACAAAACATAAGAATGGAGGAAAAACATGGACCATCTAGGGATCCCTAAGGATTGCTTTAAAAAAAATTGCATTGAATTGAATGATTTATTAGGGAAGCAAAAGGGGTTCTTCTATGGCAAGCTCCACTATTTTTAAGAGTGCACTACATCATAGCCTACTCGTCTGACTTTTGTACATTTAAAAGCAGTTATTACTTCATTATTACCCCACTGTCATTTACTCAACATATCAGTGAATAAATGACTAGCGGCTTACAATTAAGCAGATATGCCTAATGCCAAAGTCCTGAGTGGAGTAGGCTGGACTTTGGGTGATGAGGATTGACAGCTGCCATAAAGGTGATGCACAGAGAGAAGTTTACACTGAATGTGTCTCTTTTATCCACAAAAAAATAAATAAAGCCATGCTTTTGCCAGTGCTACTAGGTATAACTTATTGTTGTTCAGGCACAAATGAGAACTGTAATCTAGATACGTGCAAAACTGAGCAAATCTTTCTTTATAGCTATAGAAACACATACATAAACAAACATGTAAATCTTATTTTTTCTTTTTACTTCAAATGAGTAATTTTCTCCTTATTGATACATTGATACACTGACAGTTATTGCAAATATGAAAAACATACTGGCAAAAGATAACTGTCCACTTGGCAACTGATATGCCAGTACGAATGTGAGCAAAAACCTTCATAGTGGTTGTAACTATGAGTGTGAAAAAAGAGAGACATAGCAGGAACTTTTCCTAAAAAAACAAACAAAAACACTGTACAGAAAAATCTAGAAAAATACTACAGTACACTGAAAAAAAACAAAACAAAAACAAACACAAACATAAAGCCAAACTCTACAATTTGAGAAAATGGTTACCTACTGACTAGTAACACCGTGCTCTAGTGGAAATGAGATAAGGAAAATAAATACATGGATTAACAAAAAGAAAACACACGCACACAAAATCAACACTGATGGGAGTTTGTAAATGACAGAAAACAACGATGAACGCTAGAGCCAGCATGCAGGAATTCTTGGTTTGGGTTGACTAACAACCAGACACACTGCAAGACTATGAGGATCAGAGCTAAATTCATTTATGCTGATCCTGAGTAGAGAAACGTTTACAAACCACTGGTCTGGGTCCGGTTGTACTACGGTCAAAGCAGTATGACCCCTACAGAATGGCCAGTCAGTTCAGGCTAGCACAGTTAGCAAAGGAAATCACTGAATGAGCTCAACTCCTGCAGGGCTTTTTGTGCATATTTATGTTACATTTTGACTGCTAAGTCAAAGAGTGCTTCTGTTTTTTTTATAGATTAAAAAATAAAAACAACAGAAATAAGTAAACAAAGGAAAACAGTTTTGGCCTTAGGAATGAGTTTGCTATATGCATGTATGCTTTATGGCTATTCAACCAAAGAAAAAGAGAAACAAATGCAAAAATAATAATCCCTTACTAATGTCAAAGTGCACTGGAACTAATGTAGCTAATGTAGCTCATGCTACTAGGCAGGTGGTCTTAATAAGCATACTGTTTACATATTGCATATTTACGCAGGCAAGTATGCTTTCATCGTTGCTGTTTGTAAACTTCTTATGGGCACAGTGCCTCAGAGTGAAGGTAGTCTAAGTTGTCAAGGAGTCTGACACCTGATTGAAATTTCAGACAGCAAGAGATCCTGATGCTTTGGTGAAGAAAATGGAAACAAAAATTAAAAACAGGCCAGGAATATTCTAGCATATGTGGTACTCTAGAGGTTACCAAAAAAATGAGCATAATCTAGGAAGATTTAAAGTCTACAGGAAGAGCTAAAGTGAGCATTTGCACAGAAGATTGTATTTTGCAGAAGAGAATGGTGGAGAGTTGGGTAACTTTCGTAGGGATTATGGGTGCAGGTGTATGATTTTGAGGCTGGAATTTGCAGGGAATTGGGGGGCTCTAATATTATACATTACCTGCTGGGGACTGGGCAGGGTGAGCAGGTGATGAGCTACCGGTCACCTGTGGCTCAGGTAAGTCTAGCCGCAAGTCTGCTCTTTTGCTGTCTGTGTGTTTAGACTGCAGGCCGCCGTACTGTTCGGCCAGCCTCAGGTCCAGGTGGCAAGGCCGTTCTTGAGGGGCAACCTCATTTACGTCCATGTCCATCTGGGACTGGCTACACACACGCTCTTCTTGTGTAGACTCCTGGACCTCTGTAAGAAAAATCATAGATTTGGGCTCCCCCTCCTGGAGGCTCCGGGAACTGCAGCCACCCTTTGACGCACTGTTGGGCTTTTGGGAGCTGCTGTTGGCCCGACCGTCATGGGGTTCGCTCTCAAATACGTCGCAAGGTGTGAGAGCATCTCCCTCCTGCTGTGGGGGTGTCTGGGTTCCCCCTTCCTCAGATCCCAGTTCTTCACACTCGTCCACAGATAGCAGCACTGACCGTCGGAAACCAGAAGTAGACTGGTACTCCGGCTGCTCGTTCTCCTGCTCCACACCATCTTCAAACGCCAGGTTCACAATACCCTGGAACTAAAGGGCGTAAAAACACGTCGATGCGCATTTCAACTGCATCCGTTTTTATGTTAGAACTGATTATAAAAGATAATATTGTGTATTCATTTTTGTGTGCTGAAAATTCTGAGGCCATATTCAAATGTATAAATTCCAAAAACAATAATCATAATCAAACATTATAATCACTGTTTATACTGCATTGTTTATAGTAATTTACAAAATAATTTAATTGAACCATAATAAAAATCATCACATCCAAATGAATGATCATTCGAATATCTTCCTGAAGAACTGTAGTCAAACTGAATCTTTAGGAGTTCAGATGCACATCCCTACCTGGAACTGGGGCGAAGGTTCGCCCTGAGGAGGCACGATCCCACCAGGCAGGACTTCCACTTCGGACCTTTCGTCTTCAGACTCCTCCTCCTCTTCCTCTTCCTCTTCAGATGAGAAGAGCTGATGGTCTGGCACTTTCTTTACATCCGTTACCACGGCATCCATTTCAGAATTCTCTTCCTTCACAGGTGCCTGGTCGCGGCACAGCCAGGATGGGGGCCTCCGACGCACCACCTCTTCTTCGCTGGTGGTCTCTGCCTCCTTGCCCCTGAGCCGCACCTCCACTCGTAGCCCAGCCCCACTCTCATACATTTTTAGCTCCTCTGGGGTGCTTGTGTCGCTGCTGCTGCGACCCAGGAAGTCAGGGCATCGCATCGTTCCACATTTAGATGTGCCACGCTCGTGGGATAGGCAGTCATCATCCTGGGAGCCACCTGCATCGTAGTCTTCGGATCGTGGCTTTATATCATCTGAAGAAGTTGTGGCGCTGGCTGTTTCTGATTCAGGACTAACCTGGGGGTGTATTCCACTCCATGAATCCTCAAGGGGTGTATCCATACTGCAGGGAGTGTCAGGGGGCAGGTCCGAATCTCTGGAAGAATTCTGGGTATTAGTTCCCTGTACTGCTTCCCTGTAATGAGGAGGATCTGGGGTAACTTTAGCCACACAGACCTCACTTCGCCTAGTCTCTGAATTTACAGATTTCATTTGGCATTTTACTGCTGCTTGAACTGGAACTTCTGTCTTCCCATCATTGCATGATTCAACTTGTGAATCGATGCATTTCTCAGTAACTGGATGCTCCCTGGAAGCCAACATTTGGGATGAACAATTCTGAAGTGAACTTGGCTGTTCATGTAAACTCTCCTGAGATGGAACTGGAACTGTGTTGTCTTGAGATGTCCTCTCCTTCTCACCTCTCTCCTTCACTTCTGTTGCAGCAGCATTGGGCTGCTGTTTAGAGTCTGAATGTTTTGGGCTGGGCACTGAATCCTTCACTGCAGTGGCTGGCTTTTTGGAGGCAGCAGGAGAGGACTGCTTGGATGGTGTGCCAGATCTTGGAGAAGATTTCCCAGTTAATGTTTCAGATGTTTTCTGCTTGGGAGCTACTTTATTTGTAGTAGCAAGAGATGTTTTTGAGGATACCGTCGATTTTGCTGCTTTGGTGGTAGGTTTGGACTCTGTGGTGCTCGGTCTCGTTAGTTTTTTTGTAGCTGAAAGCTTGGAACCATCTTTTTCAGTCTCTTTCCTAGGAGATGTCAGTTTTCTGGTGCTCAGGGCAGAGCTAGGTCTGGGTGAAACTGTTAACCAAACAAAGAGCTAAGTAAACATTTAGGATTTCTGTCAGAACAAAACCTTATATTTCCATAAAGGTGACTTTGCAAAAGAAACGAAAAATCATTCTAAACCTTCAATGTTAGTTTATGCACCAAGTTTAAGTCAGACTATTTGTATGGGCAGTTGTCATGGAATTCTGATGTTTTCAAATTCAGACATGGACAATATACTGTACACGCCAAAATATACATTCATGTATTGCTCATTTTTTCAGGGGATATGCTGGTTTACTGCTTTGCTTTGGGCCCATCTAATCAACTGTGTAACTGAAGACGAAGTCCTTGTATGTGCAAATCCTGATTAAGATTTGATTAATTATGATTCAGATTAATATATCATATAACAATAATCTGATTTAGCATGGAAAATGTAATACTGCTCCTTCCTTACAAGGATAATGTAAAAGGTTTGTGGTATTGACTGATCAGTATTGACAACAGTCTGACTAACGGATAATATATAGTGCTTAAATGTATATGAACACTAAATCACCATCTAAATGTCTAAATCACCATCTGAAGCTAGAATATCTCTCACCGTGGTTTTCTGATGCAGTGCTCCTGCTTTTTGCCTCTGTTCGAGCTGCAGTAGAGGCATTGCCACTTGCTCCGCTTCTTGCTGCAGCCTTGGGCTTGTTTGCTTTATTTGTGGGGCTGGGGAACATACAGACATATGTATATAGATATATAGATGTACATACTAATATACTGTACATAGGAGCCATTCTCATATGTTGCTTTATTTACTTATCAAAACATATCCATATCCACATGGGATACTTCTGTATACTGTAGAACTACTTCTAGTGAAAATGTACATAGCACCAGTGACATTACATCATGGAGTCAGCTGTGATTTAACTAAGTGTAAGTATATAACTTTTAAATGAGCTTTCCCTCAAATGAAAACCTTCTAATTCAGAACCTAATTTAGAACCCACACTGTATACACAACAAATGCAAAAGCAGTGTCTTATAATATTGCAATAAAATACCTTAAACTTAATGTTGAACAGCACAGCCTGAATGGCATAAACATCAGTGTACAGTTCACTGGGTTTTTGCATTCTGGACAACCAACACAGGGGGGAGCTCATGTCCCCTACAGAAAAATGACTAGACCCAGTCCCCTGCACCGCATAATTTTGCAATCTATCTGGTCTAACACTTCTAATTCACATCAAAAGAAGTGAGAATGTCGCTGATTAGCCTGCATGATAATATGGTCAAATTCAGGAGTGTGAGAGCAGGTGAAATGCAATTATGCAGTGTTGTGGGATCCAGGACTCAAAAAACACTGATTTTCAGGTCTAAAAGCTGTTTTCTCCAAAGGCTTGCTCACCTGTTTGTCTTGTCTGCCTCTGGTTTTTGGACAGTCTTGGTCAGAGGAGATTTTGTTATTGCCTTGGCTTGAGGTTTTGGCCTGAGACCTAGAAAGCAAAACAGTGTTGAACCTACAGACAGTGCACATACCAAGCAAACCATGACAACTGTAACTTATGTTTAGACATATTTAAGGACTGATTCAACTCACCATTCTGAAATAATATTTTTGCAAAACATGTGCCAAAAACATGACAGTTACATTCTGGACAGAACCAAGCTAACCACTGCCAACATATACTAGATCTTGGTTATATAACTCCACCTGTACTGTGAATCAGGAGAACACATTAGTCAGCATTAGTCATGTTAAGAAGCTTAATGATGAGTTAACTTTAGCTCACGTCCCGCTAAAACCTGCCATGCTGGTCAGAGAATCTCAGAGCGCGTGCGCACGCACGCACGCACACACACACACACACACACAAACTTAACGGGAGATAGAGAATTCGGTCCAAAAACCTTTGGATTGTTTCTATTGGTCCATTTGTCATGAACTAAAGATCAACAAACGTATGAAAACAATGGCATACACACACCACTCATTTTGCAATGAACAGAGTGGCAGCACATTGAGACAGAAAAGGAGAAAAGTACATGCCACATAGGAGTAACAAATATGACAATACTTAACATGCAGGTGTTCTTTAAGTCTGAATGATCTCCACTATATCCTCAGAAAAGCATCTTGTGAAGTAATTTGCCCTGTCTCAACTGGACAGTTTCTTCCACAACCTCCTTTTCATCTCTCTCTCTTCCTTTCCCTTTCTGTCCTTGCCTGCTTGCTCTGCCCATGTCTCCTCTGGTTTCCGTGGGGATTGGGGTGACTGACCGATGATCATTTCACTGGGGGAGAGTATTATTGGGCTCCACATAATTTCCTTTCTCTCTCCCTCTCACATACACACACACACACAGAGCATGTGGAAGAACACACTGACCAGTGAAAGGACAAGAGAATTAATGAATCACACTTTACTCTGTCTGTGTGCGTGTGTGTGTGTGTGTGTTTGACCTTCGGCTTTAAAGCACAGCTTGAATTACTGTTTGAGGCTGCCAACCAAACACACAGAACAAACACACACACATACATAGAACAACCAAAACAAATCCTTCAGACTCCATCATGCCATGCTCCATCTGTTGTTCTGCTGACTTCCTTCAGCTTCTGCCAGCCAAAATTTCAGTCCTTCCACACTAACAAATGCATCCAAGCTTAGCATGCCTGCCTCTGCTTTACAGTCTCTGGCATCTGTCTCTGCCTCTGCTGCTAATTGCAATTGAACAAAGGGGTCACTAGGCTAACACGTAACATAGTGACTGGGTGCAGGAGAACATACACTATGTTTTCTGACATTATGTGACACACTGTTCATTGCAAAAATGTAGACAGTGGCCATCTTAAAGCCAGAACATCCAAGCTACAGAAGGAAACTGATGACAATAACTGCGCTGGGCAATTATATATAAGGCAACGACTATATTCATTTGATTTGCTTTTGTGTGCAGTTGCTTTAAGGATCGGGCCACAGACCAGATGACAAACTACAGGCCTGTTATTCATAATTATTTATTACTCGAATATAATTTATCTTGAGATCTATTTTGTAACTACTATGATTGGTGATTACTGCAAAAAAATGCTCTCAATCTCATATGAAAACAAATTTTCCTCCTTAATATCTTTTCCTCCTTTTTCATTCCCCAGTAAGCTGCCTTTTTACACTGTATGAACATGTCATGATAAATGAACTAAAAGAAATTCAACTTCTTGTAATAATAAACTTTTTTATCAGTTTTATTAATGGGATAGGAGTTTTAGGGGCTCAAATGTGGCATTGCTTATTATAGAGGTGTTTAACACTGTACCTGCAGAAGCAGCGTGAATATTGTTGCGTGGGCTGCTCATGCTGCTCTCCGGTGATGCGCTTCCTGATGTGGAGGGTGTGGTTTGGGTACAGTGAGCATTCCCTGGGCTGTCGGAGGCAGAGCCCTGAGTGGAGTCCTTCCCTGATGCTGCACTTTTGTGTGTTTTCCCTGCTGTAACCTGTCCTACTGCTGCAGCAGACCCAGCGGTGGAAGATTTGGGCCTGGCCCCTGTTGTGGTCCTCCTTTCTGGGGCCGTTTTGCCTGTGGGTGATCCCCGGGAGCCATTAGCAGATGAATTCTCCCTCCGGGCAGCTGGGCCACTGTTACCATTCAGCACAGGTTTAGCGGCAGATGGTGCTTTCTTTTTTGCCGTGCCACCAGGTAGCTGGGCCTTTTCGGTCTTGTTGTTGGTTCCAGGTTTGGTTTTCGCAGGAGCCGTATGTGGTGTCAGATTGTCGGATTTCATCGCACTCACTGTTGCTGCTGCTACTTGTGGAACTCCAGTGGTGGAACGTGGACCCCTGTGGGCCTTCAGGGGCCGAAGAGTTGGGGGACTATCACATGGGGAAGACGAGCCTGAAGGACATTTTCCAAGCTTCTGTTGGAACAGAAAGACAAAACAATGAAAGAAGGCAGGATGTGCATGCTTTCTGCTTATTTGGCTACATAATACGCTCTAGACCGGGCCTCCCTTAGGGAGATCGGCGATCGCAAGGGGTGCGCAGTTATGTCTGCACTGAGGTTATCAAAATTATATTTGTACACAATTATATTTGTACACAAAATTATATTTGTACAATTATAATAGACATTGGGATTCTGTTTGTACAAATATATGAGAAACGTAAAAGTACCGGATGCTCATCAGTAGCAAAGAAGAATACAAGGAAATTTACCTTGATTTTGGTTTTATTGAAGGACAGGAAAGTCTATCTTTATTACTTTTGTAAGGTGTGTGTGTGTGTATATATATATATATACATATATATAAAAGAGTATAAGAACAAAAACCCACAACCGATATTTATTTTTTGCAAATAAAAGTTAATCACTTTTTTCCTTTTGAGCGTCTATGCGGGTCAGAGTTTGGGGCCCTGGCTTATCTTGGACACAGGCAAAGGGGGGCTTCAAGGAAATAAGGTTCGGAACCCCTGCTCTAGACAACCTAGTAGGCCAGTGCTAATACAAATCATTATCCGTCACATCTGTTTAAACGTGTTGAAAATTATTTACACCTAATCCAATAATAATTACAAAATCTGCATTTAAGGTCAACACTTGCATAATAACTAGATCAAGCTATAATATGGCTATATCTTTAAGGGCATGAATCCCTGCAATACTGGCAGTGTGAAACCTTAAGTACTTGGTATCTATTTGGCTTCCACCATTTGCACATTTTAAGCTGTTTTGGTTAAGAGCATCTGATAGATGAATACATGTAAACTGAGCCAAATATTTAATCAAACACAGGATAGAATAGCTGAGCCAGGCCCAACACTTAATTCAGTGAAACTCCCATTAGTCCAAGACCATGCAATCTCCATAACTATTTAGGTGGACAGATGGTGTCAAATAAAAAAAAAATACAGAGAGAACCGGGTGGCTCATGGAGACACGCACTATGTAGGAGGAAAACCGCTTGCCTCACGGCCTTCATTGATTCTCGTCGGCCACGACTGGGCTGCTGTGACTACGCCCCCCGCAAAAGGAGCTTGTGAGGGATTTGTGCGTCAGAATCAAATGCAGTCTTCCCACAGAACTCCTGCCTAAGCGTACACATGAGTCAAGAACTCACACATTATTATTAAAAATAACATCAGACCCGAACATCCCCTGAAGCATTATTTGACCAAAAAAAAATCCAAATAAATGCTGTCCGAGTAATAAAGCAGTAAAGGAAGCTTATACCTCTCCAACAAGTACTGCATAGATTCTGAGCCATAAGCATCATAGACTTTGCAAAAACTGAATGAACTATTTAATTCAATCACAAATAGCGATGTTTGTATGGTTTCTGGCACAATATGACACGCTTTCATCTTTAAATATGGACAATATTCAAGCTTAGGGCTGATGTTATTGTGGCTTGCTATGCAGTATATGTTTGTTCACTACAACAGGGGAATGTGAAGTAAATGCAGTATTTTCAGTTGGACAGATATTTCTCAATAACCAAGAAAGTAAAACCAAATTTACATTTACATTATTCTAACAACTGTGGCTGTAAAGTACTATTTTAAAGAAAGAAGAAGTAACTGTGGGAGTTGGTTAGGCCAAAAAAAATATTTATATGATGTTTATATGGCAATTGGTTTTTACTGGATGACTGTCTTCCATTATTTATTGGATATACTTGCCTTGTTGTGCAAAACTAACATTGCTCACCTAACTCAGGGTTTCTGCAGGATTTTTCTTATTTAATGCCTTTTAATGCCCTTTTTAATGCCATTTCTAACATTTTTAATGCCATACGCAACAAATAACTAAC
>JBBPDC010000109.1:4702082-4718890 GCA_037974485.1 Hemigrammopetersius urotaenia | reverse complement strand
CACACACACACATTTATTTCACATTTATTTCATTTTGTAAAGCTACTTTGTGACAATGACCATTGTTAAAAGCGCTATATAAATAAAAATGAATTGAATTGAATTGAATAAAAGCGGCAACAACCACAACTTTTTTTTTTTTTTTTTAGAAAGCTTTCCTCAAGATTGTGGAATGTTTCTGAGAAACTTTGTCCCCATTTAGTCAAAAGAGATGAGGAGAGACACTGATATAAAGGCTGGGATGGCTCGCAAACGACGTTCTAGCTCATCCCGAAGCTGCTGGATTGAGGAAAGTGCCGTTCCCAAACTGTTGCTCCAAAAGCATGTAGTAGTAGTTGTCTAAAATGAACCTTCACTGGATGTAAGGAGCTGAGCCCAGACCATTATTCCCCCTCCACCAAACTCAACTGTCCACATCGCCAGATTCATCAGTCAGACTGCCAGAGCGTGATTCACCACCCTTGAGAAAACATTCCCCGTTTGTAGTGATATTAGGGTTGTGTGCTGTAACCAATTGAATTAAGTTTCAGACCCACAGTTCTTGTGTTGAGGTTTCCTCAAGAAGCAGTTTGGAACTCTGTAGTGATTCATGAAACTAAATGAATATAATTTTTATTTTTTCATTCAACACTTTGTGGTAGAGCTGTTGATGATCCTAGATGCTTCCATTTCACAATAATGGAACTTAATTGACCAGGGAAGAGATTTTGACTTGCATAAAAGGTTTGGCTGCTATGATCGTGCCTCATTCAAATCCTCTGAACTGTTCAGTATGACCCATTCTACTGCCACTGTTCTGTGCATTATGCACTAACTGCCAGAAATGAAAATTAGTGTATGAAACATACCTTGAGCCATCTTACAGGTGATTGGAGTGTCAGAAGAAAACTGCAGTAAAACAAAACTTAAATGAAAATATTTTATTGATTTAGCTTAACTTTTAAATAATATATTAGTCTTGTTTCCCTTGGTTCCGTGGGATAGTAAAGTGCTTGCGTGGTGAAGTGCGTGTGAAGAGAAGCGCTGTAGAATAGACCATGACACGTCCAGCGCTGCACTATGTCCTCAAAGCCCAAACACTGGGCCTGACTAAAACTCAGTTATGGCCAAGAGAAGCTGCTAACTTCGGGCACTGCAGTGTGCCCAGTATCACAGAGAGATTCACAATGTAATGGCACTGTTCTTTCAAGAGAATGCAAGTAAACAATCATCATTCACTGAAAACTGACATCTGGCAAAACTATAACATCCATCCTGTGAATAAGAAACACTTATTACTTGAACAGAAATGCAAATACTTCCATATACACATTACCAACTACTACAAGAAAACAAAAGAACAAACCTTTGATAACACAAATAGGACAAATATAACTCATTAAACTGGACAGTCACTGCATGAGGGCTAATACGGTAAACAGGTACTAAAGTCTGAAAAAATAATAATTAGCTGTTACAGTTACAGCTAGTGCAAGAAGACCAATTACAACTGAAGACACACCTATGGAATGTGTCAAATGACATGAAGATGAAGACAAAATATTCTGTACAAAAAAGGTAGAAAACAGGTACAAAACGTAAAATATGGAAGCAAAATATATGAAGTGATGTGCAACTGCCATTCCCTATTCGCCTGTGTTACAAACAAACTGCCTTTCACAAATTAAGCAGCAGACTTAGTGCAGGTATCTCAGAACCAGAACCCAATAAAAAAACAAAAAAAAACAAAAAAAACAAAAAAAACAAAAAACAAAAAAAAAAAAACAAACAAAGTGTGCCTGGCTTCACTTACATCCTACTCTTTACAGTACTGTCTTTACGGTTATTTTTATTGTACAATATCCATTTCAGTATAAACATGCTAAAGTAAAATGAGGTTACCATACGATTTTGCCCCTGGTGAAGTGCTATTAACCCGTTTCAGTCGTCAGGACTTCTTGTACTGGTCAGTGGGGGGGGAAGAAACAGGCTGTTTTCTTCACTGAACAGTAGCATTTTTTTAACACACAAAAATGATTTATTTTACAGCTCTCTCAGTCCAGGTTCTTCTCAAAAGTCGCCATGATGTCACTCTGCATGGTCATGTCAATAATCCCAGACATCTAAAGAGAAAGAAAATAGGGAAAGTCAGGCAAAGCAACAACAGGCACTTTACCCTAAAGTAGAGAAACATCTTTGCTTGATAGAAGAAAGTGCCTGTTATAATGAACAATGTTGGTCAAAATCTTTGATGGCTTTTTAAACAAAAGGTGGAACAGCAAAGCTATTCTTTGAACACTGTATAAACAATGCCTTTAATATGAACAAATTCTTAGGCCAGCTTGGAGACACTGTTTTACTTCGCAGTAATTAATCAAAGTAAAAATACATGTATGATAAAAAAAAAAAAAAAGTGTTATACAAAAACACAAGCAAAAAGATCATGCGGTCAGAACTGAAACCCTGAGAAAAGGAGTGTAACTTACGGCCTCTCGTCTGCGCCTCTCCTGCTCTCTCTTGCGGGCCATTTCTCTGTCCCGGTCCACAGAGCTGTGTGCAGGAGTCTGAGGTGCGGGGGCTGCTGGAGAGCCTAAGATTGCTGCCATCAGAGGTAGCTCCGCAGTCTCCACCTCCGGCCTTGAAACCTGGCTCTCCAACTTGGGCTTCGCATGCTGCTGCGTCAGGCTGAGAATCGTTAAAAAGTCTGTCAGTACATCCACACAGCACTGCTGAACCTGATTTTTACACAGTCGTTTAGTGTAGGAGCCAGAGGGACCCAGAGCGAGGAGGTGAATTAATAACATGAGCAGCAATAGAACTGAAATCAATCCTTTGCTGCGCCAAGGAGCAGATTATAATAATGTATGACAGGCTAACTCCTCCTAAGGGTTTAAAGGATGGCATTACTACTGTTCCTAGCTTTCATTGTCTTTATTCTATATATGGTTTTTTTGGCACCACATACCCTCCAGGACTGTAAGATATTTGGCACTATGCACCATAATCAAGCATATGCAACCTTTCAATTGAATGATTGTACTGATCATTTGAAATTTGAATTCATAAATAGCCATGTGTATTTTGCTCTATGGCAACCTTTTCTCTGCAGTGTTTATTCTCTTTGTCCCTCATGCACGCCCAGGACATGGTGCTAATGTTCAAAAACTTAGTAAATGAATACTCATTCATGCCTGTCTAAATTAGAATAATGGGATTTGGGTTTAGCTGGACAACCCTATCCAGAACATGTAAAACAATAATAATAAAAAAAGACTTTTTCATTCCAGCATTTTGGTAATCATTCAAATGTTAAAGGGCATGTGTTATAAAAGTAATATAAAACAGTTGAGGAAAGCTGTCTAACTTCTCCAATATTGAATTCTGCTTCTCTCCTCAAAGAAGGGCACTTTTACATACTAAACAGTAACATTTTAATTACATTCACAGCTATTTAGAATAACTATTTAGAATTCAGAAAAAAATATAAGACCTTGCAGGAATTGACAAGCAGGACAAAATTGTTGAATTCAGTATATAGCACAGTATTTGTCTTGTTTTAACTCCAATATGAAACTTTTCAATTTTGAGCTTGTTTTTGTGCAGTGTTTTAAAAATGTGCACTGCTAAACTGTGTAATGTAGGACAACACAAATCAAATCTCAAATTGACAACATTCATGTGGTTCTGGCCATTTGCATAGTGCTGATTGGTGGTTTATAGGCCTTCGTTTCTTTTTAGCTACATTGGACTTCTACCAGCGCAAAACTGACGATACGAAACAAGTCAAAATGGAATTTTCAGAATCATCCCATGAATCTGGTCACTTTAGAGATTTGGCCAGGTTAGATTGGCAGGTTATTGTTAAGGGCTACAGTAGGTTAAAGGCTCCCATTCCTCCTCACCTGCTCTTCTCTGAGGAACTCTTTTCTTGGCCGCCCCCCAACTGGAGTTTACGGGCCCGCTCTCGCTCTTCCTTCTCCATGGCAACCTTGCGGAACTGCTGGAAACTCTCCTTAGATGACCGGATGGTGGAGGGCGTGACAGTGGTCATCTTGCCCAGGCTTGCCCATGAGTCTGCATTCTTCAGAATGATTTCCTGCAGGAGGAAAATGCTAATATTTGTGTGTGGAGCTAAATTTCCAGCAATACTAATACTGGAGTACAAGCACTAGTACTTATGCAAAATACATCTGTGGTGAATATCCAATTTTTAGATGCATAGGAAAACTGAATCTCTCGGATACTGAAATTACAGACACTGATTACAACTGACAACTTGGCACCCAATTTTTGCGCTTGCACTAATGTGCATTTTCTAAAACTGTTTTTTTTTAAAAAAATAGCACGTTAGATTTAATGAAAACTAGCCCCAAAGGTTCATGATGTTTAATCAATAGATAACCACTATTTTAATCTCATGTGAATTGCGGTGAATTAAGTGGGAAGGCAGTTGTAGTGGTATCAGTTTTGGCTTCGTCAAGGTGTTAATTATTGGATCTCGTTACCTGCCCAACATTTCTACAGAGCAATGTAAAGTACCATAAGCACTGAAAGTGTGTTTTTATAAGTAGCAATAACCACCTATTTAAATACAACAGCTTACAACCAAAAAACATAGGTTTGCCTGCATAAACCACACATGCCAGTTGTGTCAAAGTTGAGATCTCTCAAATAAACTTGATTATAAACAGCACAATGAAGATAGCAAACGAGAGATACCGTTTTAGGAGCAATGGGCTTGACGTCTTGGTTGGATTTGCTCTGATCACCTCCTTCAGCAGGTTTAGGCCCTGTATAAAATGTGAGATGAAAAAGTGCTCTACTGAGAAACATTTTGTTAAAAATGAGGAGTAGGAGGAAAACTCTTGTGGGGTGGGGGGGTTGCTGACCAGGGGTTTTATGCAGTTGAGCAGAGGGTTCTCTCAACGCACCTGAATCTCCTCGCTCCTCCCTTACATAGGCCAGGGGGGGCAGTACTGGACACTGCTGCAGAGAGAGTGAGTGAGAGTGAGAGGGGAAAGGAAGGTGGGGGGGTTGCAGCTTCACAGCTGAGTCCAGTTGCAGCATGACAAACACTTCAAGCCTTCGACTTTATCTTCACCAAAGACTTTGTGGCTGGCAAGTGCAGCTTGCAAAACTGTAGAAAAGGGAAACTGGATTTACCTCAGTCTTGCCATTGGGCCAAGGTCTTGCAGATAGGGCTGGGTTTGTGGAGGGCAGCCCAGGGGGAGATGTGAGTGGAGAAAGAAGAGTAGGGAAACCTGATTTACAAAAAAAAACCAAAACACACATTTATTTTGAGTCATGAACAAACATGATCTAGTGATCTAGCATAAGACAAAGCAATGCAGGGTAGCCAGGGTACTTAAGGAAAATAAAACAACCCTTAGATGATAATGCATGCAAAGCTAATCAATCCCACAAGGATATTGTTTGAGGGCCACAGGAGAATAAGACAAGGGACGGCAGTGGGCGGCGATTACGGCGATGCGGAGCAGCCTCTTACCTTCCTGCTGAGCCTTCAGCAGAGGCTTCTCTGAGGCAGCAGGGGAGTTGGCCTGGGGCTCCTGCTGTATTGAGTGAGGGGGGCTTGGGGAATCACGTGTGAAGGAGGGATCTACTGCACTCTGGGGTTGACAGGGAGAGGCATATGGATGTTGACAGGCCGTGGGGGGGTGGTTTTTGACTGGGACTGTTATATGGCTGCAGGGGGAGGTGGCAGGAGAGGAAAGACCCTGTTCTGGGGGCACAGTAAAGGGCAGCAGGGGGGCTTTCCTGGTTTTCCGAATCAGAGGATCTGCTTTTGCAGTGGGTCTTGAAGGTTGAGGAGGCAGCCGGCAGTGCAGAGCTGAAGAGGAGGGGCGTGGTGAAGGAGGTTTAACAGAAGAAAAATTCAAAATTAAAGATTAATTTCTGATATACAAAATGAAGGGGTCATTCCAGTCAGGACTTCCTAGTCATCCACATCGCAAATTCAAGCATATCCAACAAGACAAGGCACGCATTCCTACTTCCTATTTACGAGTTTAGACATCCGGTATAGTGCTGTGAAAACCACCCATGGCCAATGAGCTTTTCACTGCCTCAGGAAAAAATAAAATCTTTAAGTGAAGAAAAGACCCAGACATTTAACAGTTTTCAGGATGAATAGCTACATAATTTGGCCACACCAGCACACAAACACACATGTAGTATTTGTGGTTTGCACTGTGATCAGCAGCCCTGCTCTTGAACATTTTCACCTCACACAGCCAGATAGTAAACTGCATTTAACTCATCTACAATAAAAAGAGATGAGGGGCATCCTCACTTTTACCAAGTTATTTAGCTTTCTAGTTAGTGACAAGTGCAGGTGATATAATTGCAGGAATATAGATATTTAGGAGAAAGGTTGTTGACCACGGTACACTGAGGGTGAGCAGATGCAGTGGCCTAACCTGGTGGGGATGAGACAGCCTCCTCAGGGGGTGGCTTGGCAACCTGCTCCAATTCTGTCTGCACAGACGGTTCTTTGGAGTCTTCTGCCGGTCGCCCAGACGGAAGGTGCGTCCGGCAAGGTTCCTTCAGCTCAAGGGGAATTCTCCTCTTGGACGCCTGATCACGGGGGGAGGGGGAACAATGGGCTGTATTTCACTCCAGATTTACTCAGTGTGAAGTGAAATGCTCCATGCACAAAAAAACAAACTTGGCAACAAGATAAGTCACAAGCTCTAAACGTTTTAACCTTAAGTTAAAGTTAAGTTTTTTTCCATTACCTTGTTTTTACTTTTGTTGCCATGACCAGGGGCTTTGTTTTGCTTCTTCTTAGCTTTTTGCTCTGTAAGACATGCATAATCCTGGTTATTCAGCCAGAGCAGACGTAAGGGCCTAGGCCAATCTTCAAGTCTATTGTGTTCCTTTCAGGACTGAGTATTTTTAACACTACAATCCAGCTGACTGAGCATGACAAAAACATTCGCATACAGAATTGGCCAGTAGAAACATGAACTGCTACATGCGCAGAACGGAACAATACAAATGAAACATGCTAAATACACTTACAAGACCACAGAGCTAATATAACTAAACACGTAATTGAGGAGGGGGCGGCATTCTGAACCAATAGGGTATCCTGCTTTTATAGTGACACGTATAGTGATAGACACGTGCTTTTTCAAACTTGGCCATACGTGAGTAAAAGGTGCATGATTTCTGCCCCTACATTTACATGTGATGGTGAGTGAAAGTGAAAGTAGCATGTGATGGGGGAAAAAAAAGACAAAAAAACAAACACACCACTAATCTTCATGTACAACAGTCATCTAGGAAAATGAGTTTTATTTGAACCTGGGGTGTCAAACACCAAGATCAATCAGCAAGCTTTATACCTGTTTAGGTAAATAAAATTTGCACAAAGCTACAAAAGAAGTAATGCAGTGGATTTTAGCAGGACAGATGGCTGCCTCCTACGACAAAGCTTTGTTTGGTCCTACCATGCCCAAGCCAACTTAGTATACAATCTGGTCAGTACCATGTACACAACATTACGGAGTATTTTAATACAATCTATGTTTAAAGATTTTCTTTAACATATATAACTTTACAAAAAAAATCTTTCATATGTACAAAAAGGTGAAATCACAATCTAAACCAATGCAACAAGAGAATAACACAGTAATGAGCTAGAGCTGCAGTTTCAAATGAGGGCCAGCTACAACTCAATATGGCCAAAATTTGCCTCACAAACATCCAAGGAGCAGAGTTTTGTAACATTGTCTTCAGTACAAACATGTTGACATGTTATAAATCCTTTTAAAAATTAAATAAGAGGACCCATTCTCTCAGTGTTTGCCCAACTACTGAAGCTGTTTTATGATTTATTTCCAATGACACTTGGGTCCTAGCTTAGGGTTAGTGCTGGACACAGCTCTGTTTAGGCTTCGGCAGCTCAATGATGAATTATTGAGGTGTCTTTTTAGTAGGAATTAAGGAACTAACAAACAGCTTGCTAATTTACTTGCATGTTTTTGTGTTTTGCTTGCTCAGTTTTACAAGCTAAAACATTTATGTACAATTAATGTACAATTTGATAGGGCTTGGAAATGTGAAAGGTGTGATACTGGGTCCCAACATTGAGCACTAACTGGCCTCATTTCGAACTACAGCACTGTCTTAAAATGACTGGACATAAAGTGATTATGATTAAATGTGAACAGAATTATCAACATCTAGCACAATAGGACAATAAATAGTACCTGACAAAAACATGAGCTCTTTGTGACAGGACTTGTTTAAAAAGGAAAAGTGCACAAAATATACAAAGGGAAAAAAAAAAGCTTACACTCATTTAACAATCTGCAAACAAAAAACTGAACTGAAGTATTGGCCGTTCCAGTGGGTGTTAAGGTGACATGGTTCTACTAATGGCATGACAGAGCTAGGTAAAGCACTTTTTGGTTTGTCTCCTGTTTGTCTTATCTTCCCTTCAGTTTATCAGCTGGGGGGGGGGGATTCAGCCTTGCCCGAGAGAGGGTTAAATAAGTAGGAAAGTGGGGAGAAAATGGAGAGAGTGCTTGTGAAGCAGCTAACCTGAATCAGAGTCACTGCTATCAGAAGAGCTAGAGTCAGTACTACTGCTGTCTGAGCTGGAGTCAGAGGTGCTGCTGCTGTCACTGAGGCGGGACGGCTGTGCCAAATCCTTCAACTCTGCTGCATCACCTGCACCAAGAAAGACACCAACAGGTGAGACAGACAGCAGTAGGTCATCCTGTAAGCTTTCAGATAAACTTATACTCATCTATCTACTAAAACACAACCTCAATTAGCTATAAAAAATGAAAGTACAAAACAAAAATAATGCTTACTCTTGGCCTTGGTCCTCTTAGCTGAACTCCGCTCTTCATTGGTATTCGGTTTCTCAGTCTCAGTTATCTTTTCCTGTTTGACCTTTTGGAGCTTTTTCTCTACAACAAAAAGGTGTTAACAGATGATACAAACTGCATACAATCACCATTTACATTACATGAAAAAAACAAATATCTTGCCACTCTAAATTGCTGGTACATTTGGAGACTGTAGCCATTCATTAAAGGTCAGTTTCTGATCGAAGAGTGACCCTAATGGCTTTAAAAACTCCAGCAAAACGACTGTTCCCAATTGTCTCAATTCACTGCCACACACAATGCCATTACCACGCAAGTGACTCTGCCACCACTCAAACAATATGGACCGTGGAACTGTGGCGAAAGATCGGCAATGACAAATGTAACTGAGGAAGACTTAACAGATGGGCTGCTGTCTGTAACTGTACACTTGAGTGTGTACATCTGCACACAAATTCTTTATAAATCTTGATCTGTACTCTACTCACGATCAGGTTTTTTGGGCTTCTTCCTGAGGCAAGTCACGACAAAGCTCTCCAGTGCTCGAAGTGTAGAGGGCTTGAGCATCTCAAAGTCAATCTCAATCTCTTCAGGGTCTGTGTCTCTGAGTGCAGGCTCTCTGGCCTTGATGATGTTTACTACTTTGCCTAGTTTGTCTCCAGGGAGCTTGTTGATGTCCAGACTCAATTTTCGCTTCTCCTCATAGGACATGGGCAGAGAAGGCTCTTCCTCTTCAGATTCATACCCTCTATCTTTATTCCGCCTAACGACAGCAGAGTTTGGATTTAGACAGTTCAGAATGCTTGCACAGGTTAAAACATCCCCATGTGTGAATCTGTGTGTGTTTACCCACCCTGAGGACTTGCTGGTCACTTGCAGTTTTGATGGAACTGCTTTCTTCATTTTGCCACCCTTTCTCTTGCTTTTCTTCTTTTTCTCCTTCTTCAACTTCTCCTTTTTCTTTGGCTTCAGCAGCGGTGTTTGGGTCAATAACTGCAGTTGTTCCCGCACTGCTTTCAACTGTTGGCACAAATGTGACAATAATAATAATAATAATAATAATAATAATAATAATAATAATAATAAACAACAACAACGCCAACAGTTTCATACAAGTTTCTGTTCAATACCTGCTCTTCTAGATTAACCAAACGCTGTGCTCTTTCCTCCTCATTTTCAGATTCTGAGTCAGATGAGCTTTCTGACAAAGATGATTCTGTGTCACTGCTGTCAGAGCTGGATGGGCTTCCTGCTCTCTCTTTTTTCCCTCTCTTGGGCACGTGAGGCTGGCCTTGACCCAAAGCCTTTGGCTCATCTGGGATCTTGGCAAAGCGTGACTCAAAAATGTCCTGTGCAGAAAAGACCGACATTTACGGTCAGAAAATTCTGCTTTCAAGCTCACCAAGAAGAGGTATGACCCTAAAACCTTGGCCCCAACACTCAGCTCTCATATTTCCATGTGAAAGAATGAGAGGAGCTGTATTTTCTGCACATAGCCAGCACACACCTGGAGTTTTCTGGCCATGGCCACAACCTCATGGCTAGGTGGGTTGTACTTGTAACAGTTGGAGAACATCAGCCGCATGTCTGCAGCAAACTGTAATGCATCAGTGTATTCACGGTTCTCCATCTTTTTCTGAGGGGAAAAAAAACACATCAGCCTAATAAAGAACACTACAAATCAGTTTTTAAAAATCCAGAACTGTGATAGAGACCTGTCCCAATGATCAAATTAGATACAAACACACACACAAAACATTTAGGTCTAATAAATGTCTATAAAACCATTTCCAGTATTTGGAGCAAAAAGTCTCTTACTTTAATGGTGCTCAAGTCCATGGGCTCATGTATGATGTCATGATAGTCATGAAGGCCAAGACCTTCTGTGTCCACAGGTTTGTAGAAGGGCCAGGCATAGAGGGCATGTTTCTTGGCAAACATTTCCTTTAAGATGCCATTGCAGTATTTAAGTCTCTCTGAGAGTTTCACCTTCCGCCCCACCTGGTGCTGCTGGGGGGACTCAGGGAGGTCTTTGCATGGTGGTTTGATAGGCCTACCGCTTCCTCGTCGGGAGAACAACTTCAGAATCTTAGGCTCTGTGACACAAGGCGACGACTCGCTGCTGGTTATGGAGGCGGTGGGGGTTGTGGTGTCTGCTTTTCTTTTCACGCCTTTTTTCAGCTGGAAAAAGCATGGAGTCAAATATGTTGAGATTCCCGTACATCCTTACGTAAATATTGTACATGTATTTAGATAACTTCAGTTTAATCAATAATACTGGGTCCATCATGATTCAATATTCTCCAAGTATTTTGAGGGAACAAAATCTGTAAAGGGGAAAAGTGTCAGTGGCACTTGACTAATGAGCCTAGTAATAAACTGACTAACTTGCTGGTGTAGAGTAATTTGAACATCTTTCAAACACTGTTACAATATATGGCAATATACTTGCTGGAATGCAGCTCATACGACCAATCTCCATTATGCTTTTTGTCATGTTTTTGCATTGCAGTGTATTATATATTATTATATATAATATATATTATGAGAAGGACAGACCTTTGCTTCAAGATGAGCAGACAGGGGAGTCGAGCGCATGCTGTTGAGAGCTTCAGAAGGGATGACTGTCACAGTTTGCTGGAAGACCACCTCAGACACAGGAGACTGCGGCCTCATTTTCCCCAATGCTGCTTAATGTATAAATAGCGACAAATACAAAAGGAGACGCAGACATTCTTTGAGACAATGAAGAGCAATCAAGCATTTTCTTGTACTAAATAGCAATAAAATTTAAATCCCTAAAACTGCTACCACGGCATGTATGTGCAGAAAAATTCTCGTACATTTTTGTATTCTCATAAACCGCTGCTTTTGATTCCTTAATCAATACCTGTGGATGACTTCCTCTTTCCTTTCAGCGGTGCCTTGTTGGTGACTGTGGTGATCTCATACTCATCCTGGGGCATCTCAGCCACTTTCTCCAGGAACAGCTTCTCAAGGGCTTGGGCCATTAACACTATATCATCTCCTGGCTAAAGCAAAACAATGTTTTGTTTAAAATAAAGCTTTTAACCCCCTTAAGAAATCAGATATCAAAGAAATTGAGCTCTTACTCGATTGTAGACATAGCAGTTTGTGAACATTGTGTTGAAATCTTCAATACATTCCATTGCCTTCCAATAGTAATTATTCTCAAGACGCTTTTTGATGGTGTTCATGTCCATTGGGGTTTTAATGATTGTATAGTAATCCTGAAATCAAAACCAAACACTGAGGTCAACATTACTCACAGCTCTCAAAGCATGATTTTTGCAGTAGATTTCCCTCATATAAATTTACATAAACATCTCCCTGTGGCCAAATGAAGGTAAATTTAGTGCTTTTGAGCTTTAGAAGTAGTAGTAGTTAAAGTTTAATGTCACATCATCAAAAATAGGTATATAATTTTAAAATGTGTGTTAAGATATATAAATTATTTGATAATACAAAAATAAATAGGTAAACAAATAACCTAAATAAGATTTTTTTTTAAATAGACATTTAATCAGAATTCCAAAATTCTGTACCTTATTAAAGACATCTGCCACACTATTTTGCCAATAAAACTGCTGCATTGCGTTACTTTGAGAAGACAATGCAGGATATGCTATTGTGCTTTATCAGGTCAACAAATCAGTTAAACATTTCCTTGAGTTAAATCCAGAAGTGCAACTGATCACTGTCCTGCAAAAGGTACAGTAAAGCTAGATTGCTAAGGATTAACATACTGTATGTGTATAAATAGTTCTGATACGGTGTGCAGCATCACTTTCATATCTACATGCTTGTCTGGACAAAACGGCTTTAAATTATATTTATATTTAATAATTATATTTTTTAAGATCGAACTTTTGGGACTGAAGGCTTTGCTACTGTATTTTGCCCGTTTGATCTGGCGTGGCCCTCCGGTGCTTCATTAGACTCACAGGCAGGTTGAGCTGAACAGCATCCACAGGCTGTCTAAAGGGCCAGGAGAAGTGATGCTTCCAGAGAGCTCGAACCGCAGCCTTCTCGAGGTACTGCAGCTGATTAGTAAGCCGGCCCGGCTTTTTGGGGTTCTTGTACTCGGGGGGAGGAGGGTTCCCCTTCAGGGCGAGGTACGTGGCCGACATGGTGGGGTGGGCTCTAAAGAGCGAGAAACGCAGAGAGGACGTCGAGAGCTCCGTCTGGGCAGTTCAGCACTCATTACACATCCTCTGCTTGAGCCAAACTGTGGAAAGGGAAACATCTCTTCAGCACAGCACACAGAGCAAGACCACGTGGCTACAAAAACGAAAACTGTTGCAAGGTGACATATCAAATAACACTTAATTTGGTGTTATTACATCATACGGCGCTGCAAGCAAATGGTATAAACGAATCAGATCTTGAACAAATAGAAACCTAGGGCACCTCCAGGTGAAGATATCCATTATAATTTAAAAAGACCAATCTCCAGAATAATTATCCGCTTTTACTAAAAAGCCTATGCCTGAGTCACATACAACTGAAAATTTACAAGTCGTGGCATTGTGGAACTACTGCTCGTGTTTTCTACACCATTTTCCCCCGTTTTTTTTTTTTTAGTACTGCCTGTTGAGCGTGAGTCTACACTGCCCCCTGTTGAACTGAACAGCAGCAGTGCTTGTTTCACTGACTCCTTAATCGTTAAGGGTGAGAATATCCTGGGGTGAAAACAGCCAACAAAGTAAACTTACTTTTGCCACCAACGCCTCATGGAAAAAAAGATTTAAAAAAAAACAAAACATTGCCCTCTGACGTTTGTCGACAACGTTGTAGTTACATAAACCTGCGTTTTCCCGTCCACACACTCGATCCGCTTAATGTAGCAATACACACAAATTACAGTTCCAAGGATCTCGGATCAAAATCCTACTTTAATGTAACCAAGACAACTGATTCAGGTCTCGTGACACTCTACAGCAGTTCTGGCTGACAAACTTTATTGTGCAAACGCCAAAAGCAGCAGTTTTATGTCACAGCTAAGATAAACAATGATCACACTGTCATGTGTAGAAACGAGCAGTTGTCCATTTCTAAATATTTAGCTGCTTGAATGCATAAATCCATGCTGCACCTACTCTTCAGCACTTACCAACACTTCATGTCTTCTCTCCAGTAGAAAGGTTACATTACAAATAGAGCTTTCTGTGCACTTTATTCAGAAAGTACATTTTAACAGAACTATACGACCTGACAATGGCTTAGTTTTTACATTGAAGTGAACAAGAGTGGAAACATGTACAAAACTTGATAAAATATCCATAAACAATACAACAGAATGCCAGATAATTCAGCTAATTAGAGAATTTTCATTTGAAAGTCCATTGGGACTCGAAAGAAAAGAAACAGAAGTGGTAAACTGCAGTTTATTTGCCAATACTTGTACATTTTATTTACAGAGATCTACAAAGTTTTAAAAAGATGGTTAGGATTTAACAGACGTTTTTTGAGCTGAACAAATCTGCTTCAAAAACTTTGAGGGGAAAAAAACAAACACGTTTGCACATAAGATCATTACTAATAACATGCTCAAAATGAGCATAGTCGGGTTTAGTTTAGAAAAACTAGCTAATTTCGTGAGCTATTCAGTGCGTGTTTAAGATCCTTTGACTCCCGTGGACACCACGCTGTAGTTACATAAACCTCGTGATCTCCGTCTGAATGATGTAATCGCCCTACACGGATTACACACCAAAAACAGGTCAAACAGAGTCACAAAGTAGCACTTCTCACCTTTTGGGGTTTTTTTTTTTAAAGAGGAGACAAAAAAAACATTCCCATATTTACGTTTCTGTTGAACAATTGATAAAACGGTGTATAAAAACAACACGTTCTTTATATAACTTGGCAATAAAATGGCGGCTGCGCGGCCAAAACAAATGGTCACGTCCCAATTGGTAGATACGTACTAGTTAGTGTCCACTAGCGAGGAGGAAGCGAGCAGAGTTGCTTGCTAGATATAACTAGCGTTCTCAGAAATACCTTTTTCAACAAAAGATAGAATAAATGGGCGTCTAGGTAAATAAAATCATGCAGCCATTCGCGTACACTCATTATAAAACCAACATTTCAAGAATACATTTGTAAAACGAAGCACGCACCAATTAACTTTTTGGCGTGTTCAAATAAATATAAGCACATGAAATTCCGTAGCCCATCAAGTACACTAATTTTAAACGCACCCAAACTCACTAGTTAGAGTCCCTAGTTAGGAATCTACACATCGTATTGGAACGCTCTCCTTTGGTTTCAGTCTAGCTGTTCACTCTAGCCCTGCTTTGCTAAGCTGATCTCTCCCGCCCCCAAACACATGTAAGATAGTGAGCAAGGCGTGAACTCGCATGATTGCAGCCTCCCCGACTGTCTCGCTCACAACCCGTGTTACATCGCTAGCTTAACAACAGGAGCTAGCTCAAAATGTTTTACCTTTCCGTCTCTGGGCACAACAACGAGCGTTTTAACCTGCCGACCCTGAGACAGACTGTTCAGTGCCGAGGAGCTTCTGCTGGAAAGATGGTCAGAGAAGGATCTCGACGTTTCTACGCCCGGGATACAGGACGTCTACGTATACAACGTCTCAAAATAAAGTCTTAAAAGCAAACGTTTCGTTTTTATTCTTATTTTTAAGTTATCTTCCCCAAAATATGCGGCGTAAGCGAACTCTTCAAATGGCGGACCAACGGTTCACGCTGCAGCCCGCCCGCTATTTATACCCTCCTGCCCGGAGCTCGGGCTCCGATTGGTCAAACGCCTTCACGTGCTCTCATTTTCTCGTTTTCTTTTCACTCGAAGGAAAAACACTACGATAACGACCAGAACAGTCAGTCTATAAGGGCCTTTTATCCCCTAAATGGGCACTAATACCGAAAATAATAAATTAAAACAAAAACAAAGACGTACGTCAGAGTGTTTTTTTTAAAAGTGCCACATAACTGGTCTCTCCACATCACATGACCAGTTCTAGAACATTCTCTCGATCTGTCACGGACTCAGTTCCTCGTCCTAAAATGCAGTTTGTTGCTAAAATGCCTGCTCTCTTTCCCCCCTTGGCTGTTTGCTTTGCGCCAGGTTTCTCGCTTGTGTCTGATACCGCGGACCGCAGCAGCTTCAAAAAAATCTAACAAAGAGAAGGACACGCACGGTAAGAGGAGGGGGCATAAACCACGCATGCGCGGGCCATGGCAGCAGGGATTGGCAAAGGAACTGACGACTCACTGACGTCACTCTCTCTGTCGGTCTCTTTCTCTCTCTCTACGTCTGTCCGTCTGTCTCTCTGCCTCTGTCACTCTGTCTCAACCTCTCTCTGTCTGTCATGTTCTCTCTCTCTCTCTCTCTCTCTCTCTCTCTCTCTCTATGCCTGCCTATCTCTGTCTCTAAGCTGCACTGCTATTGAGGAATTAGGAATTTAACACAAAATAATCATTATTAGTTACGTAGTGATGAATAAACATCTTAAGAACGAGGCATCGGGTTAGTCAGTTGGGGCTGGTTTGAGAATTTTAAAAAGATGACCAGCAAACGCTGAACATTATACTTAATAAAAACAGTTTATTGCATCACATTTTATTGTATAATAAAGTTTTATATACAATATTCGTTGTATAAAAGCACAGTTTCTTATTTTAAAACCAAAAATGCGATGTTGTTTGAGGTCTGATATGGATTAATGGCTTTTCATGGAATGAATTAAACTCAAGGTACCACTGTATTTATTACCACAAAAAAAGCTAAAAAAGGCGGAGGATATTTGCAGTTTCCGTGTTATTATGGGGATTTCCGCGTAAAACTACGAGTTTGGTTCTCAAAAAAAAATCTGTGTGTGACTGAATCCGTTACTCCTGGTCTGTGTAAAACTGGGGGATTACTGTGTATGAATATACAGATTCACTGTGTACACACAAACACACACACACACACACACACACA
>JBBPDC010000109.1:4658395-4669507 GCA_037974485.1 Hemigrammopetersius urotaenia | reverse complement strand
TCTCTCTCTCTCTCTCTCTCTCTCTCTCTCTCTCTCTCTCTCTCTCTCTCTCTCTCTCTCTCTCTCGCTCTCGCTCTTTCTGTCTCTTTTCCATTCTCTGTCTCTGCCCCCCTTTATCTTCATCTTTACCTCTAGAAAGAGGCCTCTTTTATTCTGCTGCACTCATCCAGAAACAACCAAGATGCTGTCTCACTCAAACATGACCCATTATGACAAACACACACATACACACCAGCAAAGATGTGATACACATGACGGATAATTGGTTCAGGCATCATGCACGCACAAACATGCAGCAGTGATTCTAATCTGAGAACGCAGTCCTGTTTCACCACAAACACAACTTTCTGCTTCACTCAGAAAAGCATTTCCCTCAGAAAAGTTGGAGGCATTTTGCTTCTTTTATATATCAGAATCAAATTCAGATTTCATAATTCATACCCATATATTGGACTTTTTGAGGTTCGTAGCTGTGTGGGTCCTGTCTAGGCCCTGCATACATGGGTCGTCTCTTAAAGCAACTGTTGCACAGTTAGAGTTTTACAAAACAGTACACCTGGTGTGTCCTTACAATGTTATATTTCATGCGTTCTATTAAAAAGGTTTGTGCAACAGTTTCTTCATAGGTTGAATGAGATGCAAGTACCTTCACAGTTGCTGTGAAAGAACATATTTGCTTGGGCCCTGTACAGGATGCGCATGTCCAACATGACTACAATACAGGAAAAAAAATAGGTCTGTGCAAAAAGCAGAAAGCACCGAGAAAGTACAGCACATACAGGATGCAACCTGCAAGTAGAGTTAAGAGTTAATTATTCATGTCAATGAATTGACAAATAATAGATTAATCAACCTAAATGTGGCCTGTAAGAATATAAACAATTAAAGAAAGCATATTATGAAGCTTGATATGGCATTTACTCCCTAGTCTATACAATCCATATATGCAAAAACAGCTGTTTTTAACTCACTGTTTTTGTGAAGTAACCCAAAGCATTTACGTACACCCACCTATTCAGCCTATAGCAGTTTAGCTCTGCCTAGTGTTTTGGTCCCAATTGATTTAGCACCATGCGTGCCTGCCCAATGGCATAGAAACAAAAATGTCCTGTTTAGTTTTCAGGAATAAAGAGAAACAGGGAAAATCGGCTTTTTTGAGGAAATGCAACCACTCAAATATATATTACAAAGACGTGAGAAGTGCCTGTGAGGATTGTGACTAAGAGGCAAAGTGCTGTGTCCCAACCTGACTGCCTGTCTGGTCTTAGCATGGTGTAACGTTGGGTACAGTGATGGAGAAGTTTTGTCAGGTTTTTTCTGCAGACCTGTTTCCTCTCTGTGAGGGAAAAATTAGCCAAGCTGCGCTCAGTTCCTGCGCCAACAGCTTCCCAAAGACATCAATTTCCCCTGAACAGTGCCAAGCACACTGTTCTCTCTGGGTTCACTTCAGTACGAACCCTTTCCTTTCCCTTTTCTGCCAGGTTCTAGGGTGTCATTCGTGCACACTGTCATTCTGAAGTCTCACAGTGTGTGCGGTGGCTATTTGTCACTGGGCACAATGTGTTTTGCTCGATTAGCTGTAGCACAAGGCTAATTGGAGGATGTTTTTGAGTTTGTGGGGGAATCCGTGAGTGTTGTCAGTCACGTAATGAACTTTGTCAACAGAGGAAACACCCTTTTCCTGCAGGGTGTGTGAGGTATCCGCAGTCAGCAGAGAGAGAGAGTGAGAGAGAGAGTTTTATGGGATGATAATTTATTTTTTACAGAGAGAGGGTATGAATCATAAAGCTGAAGGTTTTACTCTTGCAGACTCCAACAGGCAGTCCAGGTCACTGCAAAGGAACGGCTGTGTTTTTTTTTTTTTTACATTGGGCATGAATTAACCATAATGAAGCGCAGGTGTGTGTGGTGGATTGTGTGCACCTGGGTTGGTTTTTTTTTCAGTAGGCTAGACTAGTTTTTTCAGTAGGCTAGACTAGTTTTTTCAGTAGGCTAGACTAGTTTTTTCAGTAGGCTAGACTAGTTTCTAATGTACAAGAGAAATATGGAGCATGATAATTAAGAGAAGGTTTACAGAACGCTGACCAAATTCCCTCTGGATGCATTCTCTTTGGACCTCATAGCCATTAAGAGTCTGCAGACCACACATCACCTCAAAAGAAATGGCAGGCCTACCTTTGTACTTTAACTTAAATCTAAATACACAGAATGTATACGTGCCACTCTTAATTAGGCCTATGTCTAGTATCTGGGAATGACACTTTATAATGGTTGCAAATGGAATAAATGTCCATGTCACGCCAGCTTAAGGCCTCTTATGATGGATTGTGATTACTGGCATTTGCTGTTCGTGAGTACTCAAGTGTTACATTATAAATCACATCAGTAATTCTGTGCTTAGGCGTTCGTTCAGGTCAAGATAAATTGCCTTTATGTATCTCATGCCATAGACTAGCACAAAATGCTAATATTTTGCTAATCCAGTGCTAAAGATTGTGAATTGTAGTTGTGATACCTTGTGATACACTAAAAACACATCAATGAATCAGTAATGTGATATTCTACAGTTATGGTATTGCATTCTTTTCCTGGATTGCATAAATACCTCAAAACATCCACAGGAACACTCTTCTAGAGCTAAGATTGGTCAGGATGCTCACACACAGTAACCTGCTGTGGTCATTTAGAGAGCTTTTTAATGATTATCAAACATCAATACAGTCCTTCTACTGACTGAGACTCCGATTGTTGCAGACTTCAGTTTGTGTTTGTTTTGTGTATTTTTTCTTTATTTGATTCTCCTTAGTGACTGGTTCATGAGTTAAGCAGATCGTTAACATGATGGACAGCCTGGCATTGGCCAGGTGGACGTGCTGAGTGGGCTGCAGCTGTTTGGCTGTTGTGTGTTTCAGTGTAACTCAATCAGTCCAGACAGACCCCTGTGTCTCACCTTGTAGACACACTTTAACACCACAGGCGGGCAAATAAAGACCAAACACACACCTGCCCACACCACCCTGCCACACACAACAGCCTCACACTACTCTATTGCGCTCTCTCTCTCTCTCTCTCTCTCTCTCTCTCTCTCTCTCTCTCTCTCTCTCTCTCTCTCTCACTCCCTCTCTCTCTAGCTCTCTCTTTTTCTCTGTGGCTCCCTCTCTCTGACTACAGAATGGCGTCATGTCTTCAGAGGTCTAGGGAGTGTGTGTAAGGCTGATGGATTGAGTTCATTGGTCCTCAGTGAGTTGTTTGTGCTCATCAGTACCTTGGAACATGTGTCTATGAGAGGGAGAGGTGATTTGCTTCTCACTTTTCACCAGCCGTTTTGGCCCAACAGGAGTGTGTTTGTACCGCAGTGTGTTTATGATTTAATGACTCAGTCTCTTTGGAGTGTCTCTATCTGATTCTGAAATTCCACAAGTTTTACAATCAGGGGTGTACCATTGTGTTTGCACACCTCTCTCTCTCTCTCTCTCTCTCTCTCTCTCTCTCTCTCTCTCTCTCTCTCTTTCATTCATTTTGGTAATTCTCTCTCATCATTTGTAATGTCTCTCTCTCACACACACACACACACACACACACACACACCATATATATAATATATAAAAGCAGTATATATATGTGTGTGTGTATTCTCTCTGTTGGGGAGAATGTACTGATATCAGATGCTTAATGGAGGTTTTCCACTGACGACAAACAATGATTACATGAAGACTGAAAAAAATGGAGCGTAATGCTTATGGGACCCCTGCTTGTGTGTGTGTGTGTGTGTGTGTGCGTGTCTGTGCCAAACCCTTGCTGTGATAAGCACCCTGTAATTTCTTCCACTCTCCTCTCTCCAAATTTCTCCCGCTCTCTGTTATGATTATTGCAGCTCTTTTACGAGTTCATTGCTAAACACTCAGATTTGCTCCAGCCCCATTCCTACACACACACACACACACATTTGTGGGGAGACACTCATTAGGTACTCTTGAATATAGATCCATAAAACTTTTCACAAAGGGCCCAGGTTAATCCAGCTGCCAAAAATGTGGTGCGCCCCCCCCCCCCCTCTTTCTCTCTCTCTTTCTCTCACTCTCTCTCTCTCTGCCGTCTCTCTCTTTTCTCCTCTCTCCCTCTCCTCTCTCTCTCCATCTCTGTCTCTTTTCTCTCTCTCTCTTTCCCTAGCTTTCTCCCCCCCCTCCCTCTCTCTCTCTGTCTTCTCTCTTAATATTGTGATCTTTTACATTATTCTACATATAACACTCACACAAATACTCTCATATATGAGTGTGATTTTGTTTTTTGTTTTGAATAATCCTGTCTTTAATGTAATTTTAGACATATGTAGTCTTTATAGTTAATAGGTGGTGGAGTTTGAGGATATGTGCTGTAGGGTTTGCTCAACTGTTCACTAGTCAACTAGTCATTCAGTAAAATAGCTGACCAGCCTCCCTTTCCAAGCTTTAAATAGTAATAATACAGGACATATTCTGTTAGAGGTTTACTAATTGACAGTTGGTGATGATACACATTAGAGGAGTTTTATTGTATTTCAGGAAGTTTTAATCTCAGACACCCTAACCGTGGGCATAGAGGCTGCCGGGTGTAAACTGCGGATCTCAGAATCTCACCTCTCATCTAATTATTCTGTCAGGCTATCCTGTCCTGCTTATAGAATGTATCAGTCAGATAATAATAATGGATAATGAATGTATATCATGCTGAATGCTCTATTTGCACACCAATAATCCCTTTAGAGCAAAATAAAGTTGCTCTAACCAGAAAATGATCATTCTGACCATGGGATATTAAGTAGTTACCCCCACTTTTTGTTTAAAGCTGTGAATATGAGGTTAGTAAGACATTATTGACATAAGACATTATATGGGCAGGATGGTCTAAATGTTTTGCCGTTTTAACCTCTGCCACTTCTGCAAATGTTATATTGTCTGCCTGAGTGCCCTTGTTGCTGTTTGCAATGTCTAGATTGTGCGTGTGAGGAGTGATTCAATTGATAAAATACTCCAGACTGAAGAGGCTCTTGTGTGGATAGATTCACTGATGAAGCTGATTGATGTGTGTGTGGGTTTAGTTAACCCTTCAACATTATTAGCGTGAGAAGCAGCTCTGTGGACAGACAGAAAGAGGACCTAGCATGAAAGAAAATTAACTTGTGAGATAGTGTTGACCTTTTCCCTTCTCCATGTATCTGTCTCTGTGGAAGTCTTAATATCTACACTGAGGTTTGCACTGGTGCTGTGAGGCTAAAGCAGTTAGCAAACTGCAGGCCTATATCATCCCACATCCACAACTGAGACAAGCTGTTAAAGGAAAACTCCACATATATATAATAACCGTCTGTGTAATTCAATCTATGAGATGTGAACATGTTCAGTTAGAGCGGTTTGATTGTAAAGAAATGTACCCTGTTAACGCCAGTGATGATAGGAACCTGGGGCCTTGATATCCACAATGCAAATCTAATATATCTTACTATAATATATATTGGAAATTGCCTGTGAATCTGCTAAAAATGTCTCAGGCATCAGGCAATATATGCGTAACCAATTAAGGTAAATGCTTTTTTAATAAGCTTCTCAGTTTCGGTCAAATGTGCTTTTGTGTTTTCTGATACTATATGACATACTGCCAACAGTAGCAAGCATCCTGAATTCTACATTTGTCTATATCTTTCTCTGTTTGTGAGGGTATAAACTGCCTGTATTTAGCTACAAAAGCTTCACATCTCCTGTATTTGACTAAAGAAGAACAGCTAGTATGTTACGACTATTTATGCTTGTAGTGAAGAGGTTGTGAGTTTCTCAGGGCGATGGTTAGAGGGGGTAAATTAATGTGTGTGTATCCGTCCGTAGTGAGCTGGTGAAGTTTCATAGCAGGCCTCAAAGTAGCAACTGAACTTGGTCATGAAAGCTAAGACAGGACCTGTAGCTTGTACATTCAGAAGCAATACCCCCTTTCTTTCTCTCTCTTTCGCTCTCTCTCTCTCTCTCTCTCTCTCTCTCTCTCTCTCTTTCCCTTCTGTTTGCTTTCCTCCATTGTCCCTCTACCCCCCAAACCCCCTCCCTCTGGTTTTCTGTAATTTTTTCAGCTTCTAACAAAAGATCCAGTGTGTTAGAGTTCAGATGCCTTTGAGCTTCCAGCATTGTTTCTGCTCTTAAACAGCATCGCTGACCCTCAGCCACCATGACGTTTTTAATGTAAACAACACAACACTTTCAGATAAAGAGCAATAATCAGTGTGAGGAGATTAGACCGACTCAGGGGAGAATTATAACAAGCCGTACACTGACATGGTTGGCAAAATGCAAGTATTCATGCGTTTATCCTGTTTAACATCAAAAACCATTCAAATATAAATATTAGAATCATAGTAGTGATGACAAGCAAAACAAAGAATTGTATTTCAGAAAAGCAATAAATAAAAAAAAATGAAATGTAATATAATACATATGTGTTAGATTTTGTAACTTATAATTAATTATACTCTTTTTTTCAGTCCTGCTTTTTTATTTTTCTGATTGTTGATTTTAATCGATCCTCTCCTAATTCTGCTTCTTCCAGGTTTCACTGCATCTGAGGCCAATCCAGTCCCTTCCTGTCCACATGAAGCCACTGGTGTTCATCCTCAACTCCCCACAGCCCATCCAGTGGAAGCTTCACACCGAGAAACTCGTCCCTGGAGTCCAGCGAACCTTCATTGTGAGTTTGACTTGTCTTAGACTTGCCTTCTCCATTCATCAGCAGGAACCAAGGGCTAATGGAAATGACCTCTTCAAGCTCTGCCCACAGACACGTTCCCTCACAGCGACCATTCAGCACAACTCAGCCTTTTACACACATATGAAGTTAGAATTATCATTAAACTGAATCTGATTATTGCCAGGATTGTTTAATGCTTGTCCCACTAGGTAGCAGCAGGTATGAAAGAAGATTTATGGGCGCAACATTATTGTAAATAAATTCTACATGATCATAATTCATGCCGTAATGACTGACTTATAAAAAGTTACTTACTTTTCTACTTACTTTTGGTGGGATGAATACCAAACCAACATATGTCAGGAAAGAGGGTTTTGCAGACTAACACTACAGATGTTTGCAAATATAAAGCACTAACAAGTACAAGTACTCTAGGATTATGCTGCTATGAGCCTGGACCATCTGATGAGTGTGTAAAAGGCAGAATTAGGTGTTTATCTCTCCAGCTAGCTGCCTAGCTCTCTTTCCATCCCATTTATTCTGATCCAAAATCACTCTGTAATGAATATTCAACACCGGCTCATTCCGGGACAACAAACAAACTCAAACACTCGACCCTTTTACTCAAGTTTGTCTTCCCCAAACAAACATCAGCCAACACCTGCCCAGAGTCTTTCCACTCACAAAAAAGATGCATTCAGGTGTGTGTCTGTGTATGTGTGTCTCTGTAGGAAAAACACGCAGAGATACACATGCACATACACACCATGCCAAGGTAACCATCCCTTTCATACAGATGGGTGTGTAATTGCATCTGGCTGAGGCTCACAGGTTGGTAGTGACTGCTGCAAGTCTGCAGACGGCAGCCGGATGTTTGGCAGTCAGACGGTTCTGTGGAAGTGGTAGCGATTAGTGCAGAACTGAGGTTTAGCTGTTAGCCACAGCTACGCTCTGTTACCCTCTGTTTCTCTGGCGCTTTTTCTGCCTCCACCCTTCTCCAGGACCCCATGCTGCTTCGCCTCTCAGCTGGAAAACATCAAGCCAGCGCTGTTTAACTAATGTTTGGGGAGCGTGAACGTCTGTAATTGTGACTGTGTTGTGTTTTCGCCACATGCAAACACCTTGGCGTGCCATTCTGATATTTCCATTACCAGCAGCCTGAAGACTTTCACAGTCTATCTGTAAAAGACAGTGTCTCGCCTGTGGTCATCATGGTGGCTGATTGGAGGCTGTTTTGTCTGAAGAAACCACTTTCACACCACTTTGGATGAAAGCAGAGTTGCCTGAGATATAAACTAGGCTGAATGACCTTATCAGCACCATTCGCTTTTCAGTAATGACATTAAGCAAAAAAACAAAACCCAAATACAACAACAAGGAATTTCCTCTGCTCTTTCATTAGGAAAGCTGCAAACCGTATGTAGAAATGTAAAAATAAATAGTTCAGTGAAACTATCCGTACTTCTCCTGCCCAAATGCTGTTGTACCCAATAGGCTACTACCACACCACTAGGATTTGCCACTAGGGCCCACTAAAAATATGTGCCAAAAATGTGCCAAATTCCAGCTATGATAATAATAATAATAATAATAATAATTATTATTATTATTATTATTATTATTATTATTATGATGATAATAATAATAATAATAATAAAAAATCATTAATAACAACAATGACAACAACAGCATAACAATTATAACAGTAATAATAATAAGAAGAAGAATAAGAATAAATAATAAGAAGAAGAATAAGAATAAGAAGAATAAGAAGAATAATAATAATGACAACAACAACAATAACAATAATAATAAAAAAGAAGAAGAATGATAATAATTGCAATAATAATACCAATAGAAACAACAACAACAATATTAATAATAAGAAGGATAATAAGAATACTACTACTATTATTATTATTATTAATAATAATAATAATAATAATAATAATAATAATAATAATAATAATAATAATAAAGCAACAACAGTGTGAACAACAGTGTGATAGTGTTTTAATTATGACTAAGTTAGTCAGGCTAACCATGATTGGGTCAGCTCATCATCCAAATTCAGTTGATCAGGCAAGACATGTGTTCAACATTTGCTTCTTTAGTTTTGCCCTGAAGCAACAAGGGTAATGTAGCTAGCAAGCTTTTGGATGCCAGTTTTTTGCACAAATCAAAAGAGCCATGCTGTGGTCAGCAAACACATTTTGTCAAAACTGTGTTGAATACAAGATGACTGCAACCGTGCACATTCCTCTGATCGTTATGGTTTGGGTGTCCTTTCTCTTAATAGTTTCAAAATCACTACTTAAGTGCTAACAGTCCCCCGCTAGTAGCAGAATCTGCTATCACGACTTAAATTAAAAACTTTTTGTGCTATGACAATTTCAGCCTTTGTTTTTAGCTTTACATCCAGTCCTGCTCTCTGTGATAATTCCATGGTATAATCTGTAGCAGACTGAGTTGAGGGGCCCCAAACCAGGGGGCTTTAGATTGTGGTTTTGAGGCAAGCAACCCTGAAATACCCCACCATATTTAGTCAGGAAAGCAGCAGATCCTTTATAGAAGCCTTAATGGCAAAATGAAAGCTGACTGGCTTGAATCTCCAAGCCTCAGCTTTGCCACCATCAGAAAATTGCATGATTTAGCCCACTTTTAATCCCACTTTGGGCCTGCTTCCCTTTATGCCTGCTTGCATGTTCTTCCTTTCTGATACACATGGCTGAATGCTTTCATGTAGATTGCGGTTCAATGCAATAATCATTTTCAAATGTGCCTTAACACCATAACATTCCTCAAGAATGTAGCATCAGGAGTTTGTATTATTTCCATATGTGACCATGCGTTCTGCTTCACCCACTTGTTTTGTGGATGCGGATCAACTTTCCTGGAAAACCGGAGGCTATATACCATGCACACGTCATTCTTTTATGCACACACACACTCAGCAGCCAGTATGCACAGTAATATCTTCCTAACATCTTTACTGACTAGTGAAAAGGGATGAAACGTGACTACACTCTTGCCTACATTCTGAATGATTTCATTTGACTTTTACAACAAGAACTTTAGATTAGATCTTTCCATGCACTCTCAGAGGCATCAAGAATCCTCACTGGGTCACATAGCTATCCCTCATCACCCAAATGCGTATGTATGTGTGTAGGGGGATAATATTTGGATATAGGAGCCTGTTTTCAATTCCATTCCCCACAGCACAGCTCACAGAGTAAAACGTTTCAGACAAACCAAACTCTGAACTGCAGTTACTCTCTGTCTGTAAGGCTCCAGTTACAGAGCCCACTGTGAATAAGACTGTACAAGCAAAATGGAGGGAATTAAAGACCGCGCTACAATGCTAATTGCACTATTTCCTGTTCAAAGTACATCTTTTTCTATGCAAGATGAAATCTGGGATTGCTTTACATGTGAAAGAGAGCACTGGAGACTGTAACTCTGGAACACTGGAAACTGTAGAGAACACTGTTTCCAAAGGATCAGTTTCCAATACTTGACTTTAGGGCTGTCACTAGTCTAATGGTTGGATCGATACTCAGATAAACTATCGATTATTATGATTATTAATTGGGTATATCTTTTGTTTAACCCTTAAGACCCTAACAGCACTATTCTTTCTGGCACTTTTTAATAGGCAAAAGGAAATAAAATGAAGGGGAAAATTATAGTAAAGCTGTATTTTATATATTAAAGGGGAGTCCAGAGTCCAGTGCTGAAGAGGAAATTAAAGAGCAGGGAAATAAACTAACAGCCAGTGACGGCTGCCCATGATATTGGATAGGAGGGCTAAAGAATACGTCAGTAATTGACACAGTTTTGCACCACATGTGAACATTTGAATAATGTTGTAGTATTTAATGTGATCACCGTCATGCACACGTAGCTTCAGCTAGAGTTTCCGCAGCTGGAACAGGACTCTCTGCAGCTACAGTCTTCCTGCTTACTTCTAAAACTAAAGTAAAAGGTTTTAAGAGAAAATGCAACGTACAATGTAACAATACTGTTATAAATGCTGGGGGGAAAATGAGCTTGTGATTTGATTGTATTAATAAAAATGTCTGAGGAACCGATTTCTGTTCTGCTGTTGGAATGGCCTCTAGGAAGCCTGCAGAAAAAGGCTAAATATTTGGAAAATATACCGCTGTAATGGAAATGGGCCCAGCAGTCTCAATATCCAGTACTTGACTAATTTGTTAAAGATTTTTTGAAACTACTGACTGTTTCATACTTTTGGTTTGTAGTGCATGTCCAGTTTATTGGAGTGAAGCATATCCTTGAGGACATTAGGAGAGCTTTTCACCATGAGCAACAAATACACACACACACACACACACACACACACACACACACACACACACACACACACACACACACACACACACA
>JBBPDC010000109.1:4645961-4656673 GCA_037974485.1 Hemigrammopetersius urotaenia | reverse complement strand
ACACACACACACACACACACACACACACACACACACACACACACACACACACACACACACACACACACACCTCCACAGCCCTCACAGTTAGCTTGAGCTCAACCAGAACAATGACCTCACACAATAGAAAACTTCATGAGTAGAGTTTCTCCATGTTCAGGCAGCACCCCCCTACCCACACACACACACACAAACACACACACACACACACACACACACATATACACACTCACTGTTCCATGCTGAAGCTGCTTCCTGTGCGGCTCTTCTCTGACTGAGGAGAGCCGAGACTTCAACACATTTTTCTTGCAGAAGGCGGAGGTATGAGCACGCTTGGGCCAAAACTAGCGTGTGTTCAAAAATCAAAACATTTGTAGAGGAAGTGGAGAGGGCTTAGAGCTTCTCACAGATTCCCTGACACAGTCAACAGGACTGGTTTGTGAGGGCTTAACACCAAAAAACCCTCAGACTTCTCCTGGGGCTTTCCTCTTGCTCTTCAGCACAGTTTTTCTGGGGCTAAACATGTGGGCTAATGTTCATTTAGTGGCCCCAGTCCACAGAAGCCCAAAGACGCAGATGGGTGGACTAAATCTCATACAGGCCCGGTGAATATGGTGTTGATGTTGGACATCCTTTTTCAAAACCCACAATACAGACCATATACTGTAAATCACGGTCCACAGACCAATCTGTCAACTGGTATGGAGATGCAGATGCAGAAATCGTGCTTAATTGAACATTGTCTAAGCCAAATGAGGTGTAAATGTGGGACTCGACTCGCCTGAGCTGGGATTTACTGGCTACACAACCGGATGGGTTTTGCTGCTTTCGATCTGGAAAACATCTTTGAAGGCATTTGATGGAGCAACATAATATTTCTTAAAAAGTTTGGCTGCTGGAGATTTTGCGTCTCTTTCTGTCTTTGCCAAGTAACTGTTTTCTTGATTTTTTTTATTGCTGAAGTTCACAGTGAGAGTCCCTCTCTCCCTCTGATTGTTAATTGAAACCATGGCGGGAACCAATATTGGTTATTGCTGTGGAGAGATGTTCTTGCGTACAGATGGTGTTGTTTTCTACTTCTGATAGGCCTCTCCAGTTCAGGGGGGAACATAAGCTTGAGTCAAAGCCAGAGACTTGATTAGCATTTTTTTGGAGTGAGTGGAACAAATCGACCACAAATACATTTACTGCCTTCGTCTCTCCAGCTTGTTGGGGCACGTTTGTCCCATCCCATGAGCCTGAACCAAATCCCCTTCCCTAATGTCTGTCTCAGGCACTTCATCACTTCCTTGAAACGTTTGGTGCGCTCATAAGCAGAGGGCGTCTCAGTGCAAGCAGTCACTGCTGGGTGATAATTGATAGAAGCCATTTGGCATGGCGTCGTCTCCACTTCTCTTGCACATATGGCAGTAATATGTCGATGCTGATAGGCAAAGTCTTTGAAACCGCACTGAATTATGCTTTTTAACTTGGAGCTTTGCAGATTTGTGTTTGCTCTGTAGCTCATGAAGGGCTCTCCCCTTATAAACATGGGCAGTCAAAAATTGAGTATACATTTTTTGTAATAATCATTAATACACACCAATAATTAATAAAACTAGTCCGCTAAGAGTGTCTGTCAGTGTTGTAGAGCTCCTACTTTACCCTCAATGACCACTGTATCTTGCCTCTTTGTGCTATCGTAATATTTGCAGTCAATTCTTAGCAAGGTTTCAATATACGGTAATTGTGCGACTTTGATATTCACCTGAATGCCCTCAGACCACAACCTCTCTTCATGAGTGGGATAGCTTTTTTCTGTTGTGTTGTTGCAGTATCTAGTCATTAGAGCTGTTAAAAGTCTAGTATTATATCTAAACCTAGCATTGTTTAGAAACTTGTCATTTAAAGAGGAGAATGTTGGTCATCTGGCTGCAAAACCTGACTGCAGATAATCCTTATGCCTACAATTTCCTCACTCTACATAACTTACACATCAGTTTTTATGGATTATAGAATAAGAGGAAGAAAAATTGAACAATAAATCTTAAAATCAATCACTTAATAAGCGCACAGTTTAAGAAATAAAATCTTTGATGCTGGGAGTAACTACTTATCTTCATTGTGCTGCACTGTTCACATGTGAAGGTTCACAGGTTCAGGTAGTAATAGGCGGTACCAATTGAGAACATGCAAGTTTTGTTATAACCTTTATAATTAAGTTCTACAAATATGTGCAGATAAAGCAACATGCATTCATATCTCTAGATGAGTCACAACGGACGTGCAGCAGTACCTCCAGCTGTGCAAACACAATATAAATTGCAGGTTAAGATCCAGTTTGTGGTCAAAGGAGCAGATGAATCTCATATGGTTAGCCGTTATAGGTTAGCCAATAGCTGACATGAGCAGATGCTTGCTTGATGTGCTGCTGTGGTTTTGTGAACAATCAGCATTTCACAAGCTGAGATGCTCCACAGTTTCTCAACATTCCTGTGTGCTTACATTTTTATCTATTTTGACATCTATCTATATATTGCTCAGTTTTGGTTTCATTACTTTGCTTAGTTAAATAAAAAATAGTTTTACATTTACATTTACATTTACAGCATGTAAACATCAGTGTTTAAGAAGTCCACAACTGTTTCTTACCTGAAAAACAGCTTAAATCCGAGTCAACTCTTTAACCAAGATACTGCAGTCAGAGCATCTATACAACAACTGTCAAATAATAATTAGCCAACACCTACCTCAACAATACATAAGCCATAGAGAAGAACCTCATAAGCCATAGAGAAGAACAGAGATCTAAAGAGATGTAGAACAAAGAGATGTCAGTAGATGTAAAAAAAAGTTTACTAAATCTCCTAAAACCCTTCTATTTGAGAAACCTCTTTAACCCAAACGTTTCAAACATGTAATTATACCTTGATATAAACGTATAATCCCACGTTTTCTTCTTTAAGCTAAACAGAACTGTTCACAACAGTTCCCTTATTACACTCAGATTGTAGTAAAATATGAAATATAAAACCCTAATGCCCTAAGTAGGCATTAAATGTTTAGAATAGATGCTCTTGAAAAAATTACTCTGCTTTTATTAACATGAGCTACAAGTAAGAAATCAGATTAGAACATGCTTTTGTCATTGCTGACAAAATGACTTTCACAAGGCCCCCCCACCCCTCACCCAGCAGTGATGTGGCCTTTAGCAGAGCGTGGATGTGTGGTGTAGCCGAAAGCCAGACCCAGTTATGATTCGCTTCTGCATTGTAAGCACCTTTGAATCTGGGATACGCCTCTAGATGTTTATCTGAATGAGAACACGGAGAAGGGTTGAGGTGTGAAATGTGGCTTTCTATGGCTCTGAGCTCAAATTTGCACCACAGAATCAACAGCTGCAGTCTACCTTTTTGAAGATGGAGTGTAATATTTCATAGCCTCGTATTTCTTATTTGGATCACTCTGCGGATGCCAGATGTCAGCTGTATTTGCTCTTTCAGCAGTAGTGGATCGTGAAACACCTCCTTGCTAGCGCTGGAAGGCCTGTTTGTGTGTCGGCTTTGCTGGGGTTGAGAACTCCTCTCTGGATGCTGCTGAACGTAGGCCTTTGTATGAGATCAGCTCACAGAATGGTGCGAAGTTTCCAAGCCTCTCACCTCTTGGAGACAGCAGTTCTGAGTCAGAGGCCCCAGAGAGCATCCGCTGGACATTAGCTCATTGCTCTGAGCTAGCCCAGTGCTAAGCTGCTGTCTGGACCTGTTTACTGCCAGATAAGGGATAAACAGGAAGATTTATATAGCAGCATAAGCACACAGAAAGACTCCAGACGGTTCCCTCTGAGTATGAATGGAATAAGAGCAATCTAGTGTGCACAGAGAAATGAAGACAGTCAGAAAGCATGAGCAGATGTCTAAAACATGGTGGAAAAAAGGAATGAAATTTCTCACTGGATTCTGGCATCATCTGTTGTGTAGCATGTATAAGACAAGTGCCCTCGTCATAGAACAGACACCACGTGAAATTCTTAGTTATGTTAACCCTTAAAGCCCCTAAGTGGTGGGTGAACCTACCGGACATATTATATTGAAATTAAGGTGAAAAGTTGATTGTTTGATTTGGTGAAATGTCAATCTTGAGACTTAAGTGGAAAAGTGGTTTCCCTACAGCTTATGGCTAACTTACATTGGCTCGTTGAAGTCATGATAGTTTAGGATCTAGTAGCTAATGGCAATGACACAGTCATATTTTCTTATGTTACTGTAGTGGGGGGTTATGTTACGTTTCAGGAGATTTCACTTTTGATATGATCACATAAAAAAGTTTCAATTTATTATTTTTTAGAGTATTAAGATATACAGTAAGCCCCATAAATTTGTGGTTCAGAGTTCGCGGGTTTAGTCATTTGCAGTTCTTTTCTTAGAACCAAACTAGTAATTGTTTGTGGAAACCCAAATTCACAAAAACTGCAAATATCCTCTAAATTATTGCTAAATTATTAAGAAAATATAATTTACTAATTTTGTAGCATAAATATTAACGTAAATTCAGCCTCATTTCTGTATAAAATATATTTTGGTACTGTCCAGAGAACACAAAGGAAGCGCGTCTTGAGATGGTGAAATACCCCTGTACTCAGGCGGGAGATTTGAAAATCAATCCGAGAGCGTTATTTATTTCTCCTCACTGCTAATTGGCTGCTGCCCTGTGACGCATCTCTGGGCAGATGCAGTCCGGCATTCCCGCTTTTGCTTTTTTTTTCCCGTTTTGCTCTTCTTAAAGCCCGCTTTTTTATTACTGTAAATAAAATGTAATGATGAGAGCACATACCAAAGAACGCTCCTGCATGAACTACAGTACAGGCTATACAGGGGTAACATCTGTACTTTACATCCCAGCACTGCGGGAGCCAGCAGTTCAGTGTAAACTGTGCAGTGCGGATACAGATTTACCTTTACATTTTTCTAAGAGTAATGTATTAAGCTGAGATTAAAATTAAATTAAACTGTTTTGCACTTTAAAAATAGACATTTTAAGCATTTTTTTTTTTTACCACACCACAAATTCACGAGTGCTCTTGGAACATAACCCCCACGAATGTCAGGGGTTTACTTTAGTGTTAAGGGTTACATCGTATTGTTTTTTTTCCTTCAGTAATTGATCATAACCATTAAATAAATGAAATAATCCTATGCATAAGTAAATATGTAGCACATACATTGTGTCTAGGATTCAGTTGTCTTCAGTTGCAAGTATGGGTGGCTTTCATTAATGTAGCTCTGAAAAACAGAAACAAAATTCCAGTTTTTGTTCAGACCACCTTCAAATTACATTTCCGCATATTTATTACAAGATCCCACTTGCAAAAAGTTGGATCAGTCGTTGGCAAGACTGGGAGAACGAATTTGAACTGGAATTCACTGGCTTGTTAAGTAAAGCAAAAGGACCGTGTCTGAAGCTGGATAAAAGGCAGTGCAGCTCTTTAGGCCTCAGGTAGCGCCCTCCTGCAGAGAGGGACCAGGGCTGAAGCCCGCACTGCTAATTGTGCACGATGAAGGCAAGGTGCAGCTTTTATCACAGACTAACCACACTTGAATCTAACCACATCACTGGCAGAAATACACTTGTAGAAGTTATGCCAGGAATGCCACTGTTGCTGGATTACACTGGAAGGAAAAGTTCATTGAAAAATCGAATTTACTTGGTTTACCTTATACCCTCAAATCATCCAAGAGATGGTTAGTGAAGGATATTTGCTTCTTTGGCTTTTTGCTGGAGTTACAAGGCTAATGCGGCTAACAGGCAATGGAAACGTATACCCCACCAATTTACACTGTGGCCTAAATCATCACACATGGTCATCAGATCTTGTGGAGTTCATAGTGGTTACATGGTTTCGGACATTGTATGCCACACTTTAACTCATATTAATAAGTTAAATTAGCAAGATACATAGCAAGAAGAAGCCATCTTGAAGCCAATTTTTTCCCATTGCTATAAATAACTTTGCAATACACAATTTTTCATCCACTTTTTGCGTTCTTTATTCAATCCAAAATCTCTCTTTAACATTTTGTAATTGCTGAGCCCTTTTGAGAATGTTGGCACTATATGGGGCACATTTATGCTGCCTGCCACATCCTACAAGTCTCTGTGAAGTGCTGTTTACTGTTCTAGCATCCAATGGAGTGGGGTGATCTGTTTGGTTTCTTCCAAGCTTTGACTGTAAAATCCTGTTTTTAACAAATTCTAGCTTTAATTAGTCATGCCCCATGACGTCAGTGTTCTCATTAAAGTCAATGGGAACAGGATCTATCTCTTAGACCTTTTCATGCCTGTGAAGTCTCCGTTACTAGACATTACTCATAGAATTGTGTTTTCGTGCTGTGAGGTTTGGAACGCCAGCCTGCCCATCTGTAAGCTGGCATGACATTCGGTTGGGCTGGAGGGAAAGTGGAGTTATAAGTAGAAGAAATGTTCTTTCTGAGCTTCAGCGTGGTCTTTACTGCTTTCATATTCCCTTTCATAATTCCTGAGGTTTGAAACGCACCCCAGAGCCTGGAGTTAATTAAGACGTTCAGGCATGTCTTTCTAATTCCTCGAGACTAATTACAGATCCTTTTGCCGCAATTAAAATCGATAAACTCTGCTGCGCTTGAAGAGATTGGCCCACTGAACCCCAAAGGCCTCTTCTCTTCTCTTAATTTCTCTTCTCCTCTCATCTCTTCTCTTCTCCTCTCTTCCTCTTAGTTCTCTTCTCTTCAGTTCTCTTCTCTTCTCCTTCTCCTCTCTTCTCTTCACTTCTTGTCTCTTCTGTTCTGATCTCATCTCTTCTCTTCTTTTCTGTTTTGTTCTCTTCTCGTCTCTTCTCTTCTCATCTCTTCCTTTCTCATCTCTTCTTATCCGTTCCATTCTCTTCTCTTCTCATCTCTTCACCTCCCTTCTCTTCTCATCTCATCTCTTCACTTCTCTTCTCTTCTTATCCCTTCTGTTCTCTTCTCCACCTTTCTTCCTTCTCTTCTCTGCAGTAGTAGTAAGAAAAGATACACCCACGCTCACACACTGCTCTCCAGCTGTAGTAGAGCACTAAAAATAACGTACTACACAGACCTGAATTCTTCGACAGTCTCCATGCATTTCTCTTAAGTTTTCTTCTCTCGTTTCTTTTAAATTTATCATCTCTGGCCAGGTTGGCGTGTTAGCTTGGGGAGCCGTCCAGAGGTCAGGCAGATGTTTCTCTATCTCTCTTTCACTCTGTCTCTCTATTCCTTGCTCTTTCTTTCGTTCATTTTCTTTTCTCCATTCTTCTCTTTGTTACTCATTTGCTTGCTTTTCCTCTCCTTGTCACTTGCCCTCTCCACTGCATGATTTTTTAAAGATCTATCTATTTTTCCTTTTTCTCTTTCTTCCTTTCTTTCATTTTTTGGCTTTCCTTAATTAATTAATTCTTTCTTTCTCTCTGTGTCTTTCTGTCTTTTGTCACAGTCCTTTGGCTGAAGTTGAAATAGGCTCTGGATTTAAGGGCCTGATTCTATTGAGCTATCTTAAGGATTTCCTATGAGTGCCATGGTGTGATGTATTGCTTTAATTGGCTCTGATTTGAGAATGAGAGAGAAAGAAGGAGAGAGAGACAGAGAAACAGTGAGAGACAGAAAGAGAAAGAGAGCAAAAGAAGAACAGAGAGTGAGAGAGAGAGGGAGAGAGAGAGAGTGTGAGAGAGAGTGAGAGAGAGAGAAAGAGAGGATATATGGAAAAAAGCAAGCACGAAAATGGAAGTCCTCTGGAAGGACTGTCTAGACCGCTTTCTGGCTGTGTGGACTCGTACAGTGGGCTTTTCAGCACATGTGTGTGTTTATCTCTCTCTGAAGTGGAGCATATGGATTTAGCTCGAGCTCAAGCCAAAGGGGTGGAGTCAGCCAAGTAAGACCAACTACCCAAAGGCAGATCAGCACTTCATCACACATTTTAAACAGCACAATTACATATACACACAGACATGGGGTCATACTTATAGCAATGAAATAGAATATTTATTTTTAAGCCTAACCTTAAACCTACCTCTGAATTTGACTTATATTTTTGTTTAATGAAAGATGGCTGGTTTGTAAAAAGCACTTCATAAAGGCGGGACCATTTTATTGGGCCTGTATGTTTGCCATGTTTTTCTCTGACTTTTTTGATCGTTATGTCTTGCTCACAGCTTTCTTTGTATTCATGTCTAGCTCCAACACAGTCGCAGTTGAAATGACAAAAACCAAAAAATCTACAATCCACAGAAGTTATAAGGACTTGCACTCACCAGGAGTGTTATTGCCAATTTTCACTATCCTATTGAGTACATGTACACTAACTAACGTACAGAAGAGACTGTTGCACTTCTGTTGATCCAGTGTTTGTACAGTCACTCTACAGCTATTCATCAATCAGTGTCTGCCCACAAGGCCCCTCTTGGCTCGATCATCCCACTATCATGTTAGTGTCACTACTCTGTTGGTGATGGCCCTGTGATCAGAAATTGACAATGATTAATGTTATTTAAAGTGACTGACGTACTTTATTTGGACAAAAGTATTGGGACACCTGACCTTTACACCAGCAGGGATATTGCATTCAAATACATAGACTTTAATATGGAGTTGGTCACCCCTTTGCAGCTAGAACAGCTTTCACTCTGTGTGTCTTAGTATGCTGAACCATTAAGGTTTCCTGAAACTCGAATTCAATAATTAAGAAGTGTGTCCCAATACTTTTCTTCATATAGTGTATTGTGCAGCAGCAGATATGATGCAATCTGTAACTATATTGTGTGAACTATTCTAGAGAATGTACTTGCATGTCCCAACTCACACACAAGCCAAACTTGCCCCTGCAGTTAAATAAAAAAGATAATATTGTCTCACCCTCCCACTCAGATCCAAATCACGACTGTAACCCAGCCTAGACACTTCCAGGGTATGTTGGAAGTGACTGTGATTGGTATTGCATAAAAGCTGTAACACAATAAAAGAACTCTTGAACTCTTGCTTGCCAAATAGTGAGGCCATATTCATCTTAAGCTTAAGCTCAGGTTTTGTTGATGGCACCTTAGTTTTATTTACCTCCATCATTCCATATTGACAGATTTAAGTCTGTAATATCCCTTGTTCTACTCAAAAACCTACCAGTCTGTGCTTTCAGAATTACTCTATTTGTTTCAATGAGCCATGAGTGAGGAATAATTATTGTCGAATTACATCATGCTTCCATAATACACCTAAAAGTCATCTAAAAGTAAAGCGGGGCTGTTCTTAAGATAGACTTCAGTGGTATCTTTCTGTTCATAATGTGATGGTATGGATGTAAAGTAAGCTCCGGTGTGAAGTGCTGGTCATTTAGAGCGTCTCCTGTGACGCGCAGCGGTGTGTTATATAAACAGAGGAAAGTGGACACCTTATTGAGCAAGAGCACCATGTGTGAAAATAGGGAGAGCACATTTGGAGAGGCTTTCAGATATCCATCAGGACGGGGTGTGAAAGATGTGTGTTGGCAGAGGTGAAGTGGAAGGCTTAATTTTGGAAAGGCCTGTTGCATTGTGTTTTTTTTCCCTCTCTCTCTCTTTCTCTCTGTCTTTCTCTCTCTTTCTTTCTTGTCTTGTGTTCCTTTCTTTTTTCACTCGAGGCCTTCAATTTTTTACAGGCTGAAATTTTTCTTCCTGAAAAATGGGATGTGCATATCGATACAGCGTCGAGTTTTATGGGGATATCTTTATCAACAAAGAAAGCTTTGTCTCTGCAGCTCCGAAACCTGTGCTGCACAAGTCAAATAAAATGTCTGTGCAGTAAATCAGGGGCTGCCTTCACTGCCAAATCTGCCCTCAGTCTCTTTTCGCACATGCAGGCGTGGCAAACTACAATTTGATCGTTTAAAATGTCATGTGCAAGCATTTGCAAATGTCTGAGAAACAATTGAAACAAAACAACAACTGTACATACCACTCAATAGGTTTAGATTCGCTTCTAAGAACCTTGAATTGAATGGATAAGTCCTCATCTCCTTGTGTTTGCTTCCTCAGGTGTCGCCGGGTTCAGAAATTGAGTTTGAGGGGAATTTCTCACTTACCAGTGAAGTGCAGGTGGAGCCACTTCCTCATGGAAACGAGCACCTGCTCTCCTGGGCTCAAAAGCACTATACTGCAGTCACCTCCTTCAGCGAGCTAAAGATGACCTACAACGTTTACATCAAAGTCGGAGAAGGTATGTGGAACGTGCACAAACTAAAAAAGGATCCATTAAATGTACTTGTATGCAGTCATTCAATTTATAAAGCATGTATGCAGTTATTACGAAACCTCCTGATCAGGGTACATGTTTTTGTTGACACGCTTCAATGTATTTTAATTTGCCATTTACTTACTGAATTTATCATATTAAAAAAATAATGTATTTTAGTTTTTATCATTTACATTTATGTATCTCAACCCTAGCAAAATAAAAAATATTTAAGTTTATTCCTGGCAGGGAATATGTTAACCTTTTTTCTAGTGGTGGGCATAGATTAATTTTTTTAATTTATATTAATCTCACTGTAATCTTGGAATTAATTTAGATTAAACTAGATTAAAATGGCTCATTTGAATTCTGCCGAAGGCTTTCAGGATATGTGTGCTACCCAAATAACGACTAAACGTAAGTCTTTGAGAACGGGTTTCTCAACTCCTACAGTAAACTAATTCCGCACTGCACAAGGTGCAGACA
>JBBPDC010000109.1:4624907-4643347 GCA_037974485.1 Hemigrammopetersius urotaenia | reverse complement strand
CACAATTGATAAATTGGGCTAAAATAGAAGGCTCTGAGTGATACTAAATAAAGAGCCATTTGGGAGCCGTAAGAGCCAGCTCTTTTAAGGGAGCCGAGCCAAAGGAGCAGAATCTTTGAAAAGAGCCGAACTTCCCATCACTACCAGGTGGTGCAACTGTGTTTGCTCTATTAATGCAAGTTCAGTCCCCTCTGATGCCACAGCCGTGCATGACTGGGACTCTGAGAGAATGTAATAGGCTTCACTATGATGGCAGCAAGATTGGACGTCAGATTGCACAGAAATGCCTCAGATGATTGTACTATTAAATGTTTGGGTGGAAATGGACACGTCTAAAACTGGAGAGAAATTTCCGAAATATGTTTTTGATGATGTAGAGAATGTGGAATGTAAACTCCAGCCATGTTTGTACAGTACACCTCTGGATAAACATTTTTAATATGTAATTAAAACAAATATCAATAAACTTTATGGTGAAATGAAGGCTCTCATTTAACTATTACTTCCTAATTTATTATATTATAGCAAGGTCAACCAAAACAAAAAAAGACTTACTTATGGACAACTCCAGTAATCACCAAACTGTACTGCTGGACCAAGGCCCTCTAGGCTATTAGCTGGCCACCCCTGCTCTTCAAGAACTGCTGGGTGGAGCCGAGCTTTAAGCCAGATGTCCTCCACACTATAGCTGACATAGCACCGCTCCGGGATCCACCGAACACTCAGCCTTTTGTGTTCTTTGCTTTTCCAAACAGTCACATAAATCCCTTTTAAGAGATTCATGGATTTAATTTGATGATTAATACTCTGCCTTGCTGCATATGAAACAGTGCAGAACAAAATTTTCGGTTCAGTTCAGTCCAAATTCTTGCAGCATAACAATGGACTGTTTCACTGTTCTAACACATAAGGCAAACAGTGCAGGACAGAACAGATGAATACTAAAGTTCAGGACATTGACAGACAGTTCATGGTGCAGAATTAGACAGTGTAAGGCAGTACACATAGAGGAATTCTGGGCAGTGCACATACAAGTCCTACCAAAAGTAAGTAATTGGAAAGAAAAATATTTTGTGCTTGTGAATATATTTTATTCATGGTGAAAGGCTGTACTCCTGTGACTGAAATAAATTAAATGCATCACGTTGAACACATTAATGCTTTTTGACAGCAGTTAGAAAGTTATCCTGCCTCTGGAGTTCATATGTGGTCAGTATAGTGTTGATGGCTCGCCTTTGCATTTTCTACATTATGAGCTGGACAGTAGAGATAAGATGGAGGCGAGGGGGTGTTTTGGTTCTGGCCGGTGATTGGTGGGTTGTGACAGAGCTTTTCTCTGATAGTCTGTCATCGCCCGTCAGTACGGATGAAAACCTAAAGGTGTTCTCTCCCAGAATAGCTGCCTTTGTGGCTGGCTCCTGGCGCTGGACCAGGGTGACCCTGGAGCCCGCAGCCACACAGGACCTATTGTGCAGCATGATGGGTGATCATTAGAGCTAATTAGAGGCAGAAACCCATCCGCTTGGTTTTTGCGGGGCCTGGAGCCGCTCAGACGCTTTGGCTCGCTGACTGAGAGGAGATAGCCCTACCAGCTCTGTATCACTGCAGGTTCCTGTGGAGTTGGATCCAAGTGAAATGGGTGTCAGTGACTTTGAGAGGATTATCTGCCACCTGCTGTGATGAAAATAAAGTGCACTATCCTTGTCAGACCAGCAGGCTTTTTTTCTCATTGAGCCTGCTGATATCGTTGTCTCTTTAAACCTGCTAAACTGTAGGCTTATTCTACAGCTGTATGTGGAAAACTAAATGTCTGGGTCAGTAATTAAAGTGGGGAATTTACTAATTAGAATGGGGTTTTTTTATTCTGGAGAAACAGACTGTAAATACTGCCACGGTTGAAGGATTTCAGTCTTGTTTAGGAAACACTCTATTTACAGAAAGGGTGGTTATTTCAGTAGCTTTTGCTTTGCCTGAGACAACTCACTTGTACTACATGCTTCAAAGATGAACCGTTCGGTTATAGATACACTGTTTACACGACTTTGTACAAATGTCATAGACCAACATTATCCACAAACTACAAAGTTTCAGAAGTTACCAAGCAGTCTGTCTGCATAAAAATCACAAAAGCTACTGCAGTGGAAAATGATTTTAAAGTGGATGGAACAACATCATTTCAAAGCCAGGAAATGGAGTAAACACTGTTCAAAAATATAGTGAAATTAACATTACGTTTCTAGCAGTTGTCGTAGTCAATACTTGGCAGTAAAAGACTGCAATCATGCATCATTAAAATCACAATAACTACTAAAAACACACAATACGCTCTTGTTGTAATACTAGTGTGAGCATAGGTAAAGCAAAAATAATGGCATAGTGTACTTTCGGTTTTCAACAGATTTTGTGTTTTTTGTTTTTATTCAGCTACCACAACCCGCAAGCCTCTGCTGCCCTCAGTTGAAGTTCCTGATAATCATGATCGTAAGTTTACATCATGCATATAGTCACATTTTACTATCAAAAAATTATTGTTTTGAAGATTTTGAGCACCGCTGGGTTTTTTTTGCAGGTAATTTAATTGTGAACCATATGTCTTATATGTGCTGCTTCTCTTGTCTTGTAGAGTACATGTATGTCCTGGACACTCCTACAGTGGTGGGCATTGCCTTTGCAGCCTTTGTCATTGGAGCCATGCTGACAGGAGCCCTGTGGTTCATTTATTCACATACAGGTGAGAGTCATTATTACACCACACACTCACTCACTCTCACTGTCTGCACTCTTTCTGCCTGTAAGATTGGAATGTGGAATGACAACATGATCTGAAAGAACTGGTCGCCAAGCTGAGCCTTTTATTTGATATATCAGTACAGTCTATATTAGGGCTCAGTTAAATTTATATCTTTTTTTTACTGTTGTTTTACCTTTTAAATGGCCTCTGTTTACACAACTTTGTACAAATGTCATAGAGCGACATTATCCACAAACTACAAAGTTTCAGAAGCCAGGAAATGGAGTGAAGGTGCGTTATACCTCTATTATACCTCATCTATTATACCTCATCTCTCTAACCTGAGAACAACCCAGATAGTTTCACATTGCAGTTCATGTAGTTCCCGAAAAATATAGCTTGCTCAAAAAACTGGAATTAGTCACAAAAACCGTAATAATCATAGTTAGAAAATTCCATCATCCTTCCAAAATAGGGAGCAGAAAAACAAAATTCCTCTTTTGATGGTGTGGAAAAGCTGCAGAGTGCTGACAGCAGTATTGTAACAATAACACATGAACACTGGCATTTAGCTCCTTCCTGTCGGTCAGCTGACGCTCGCGCGCTCCTTCCGTTCTTTCAGCCGCTGGTGGGGCAGTGGGCACTCGTGGGGCTGACCAGGGGTATTCTGGGTACAATGAAACTACACTGGAATTCCCCGAAGTGAGGGTCTTCTCAGGCCTTGCAGGAATACACACACACACACACACACACACACACACACACACACACACACACACACACAAAACAATCCTTCCTCTGAATGCCAAAATTCGCCCCCCTCTCCCAGCTCACTGTCGCCATGCTGATGACCCTCTGTGACCCCTCCAAGGAAGAGCATGCTCTTTCTCTCTGCCCCCGCTTCCCACCCTGGTGCCACTCCTCAGTCACAGTCCACAGTGGCACTCAACTGCTCCTCTTTACTACAGTTTTTACAGCGGGCCTTGCCAGCCTTAAATGGTGTGCAGTTTAGCAATAGGTTTGCAGAAAATCTCTTTTACATCATTCACTCCATCTGAACAAAATACATGGATGTGTGTCATAAAGTGTCAGAAACCATCTTTTAGAGATTAGAAGTTTTTTGGGGGAAATATTTATTTTAAAAGGAGCTTGATGCAGGGCAAACGAATAATCGGTGTTAGCATTAGCATTAATAATGCTAAAATGACTGGATGACTTTTGTTTTTTTTTGTAAATAAATGCCAGATCAGGTGTCCGCCTGAGAGTGGGCTTCACCTGTTTCCACCCGTTTGTGCTGGAGAAAGTCAGTTATTCAGTTTTATAGGCTTCCGGCAGAGAGCAAAGTCTTTTGATAGGACTGACTCCCAAAGATCAACTTTGTTTTATTCTGACGGAAACATATGTAGAGGGTGCACTTGGATTTAACAGGTTGCCAGATTGGGATAAATCCTCTGTAGGGATAGGTACTAAAGGTTATCGACTGTAGTAATATCTTATTTAGATGTAGTTGCGTAATTAATAGATAGTTAAATGATGAAGTGCATGCGCATTCCATTTACATTCTGTGTTTTAGAGTGCACTTCTCACTTCTTTTTTCATTTGGATGCCAAGAAATGAGTAGCAAGTGAAAATTGGCACTTGAAGTTAAGCCATTCGATAGGAAAGTGTTAAGTCATGTAGCTGAAATGCCCTTAAAAGGGATCGTTTGGGATGTAAAATATACCCCCGAAGGTTTTATGGGTATTGAAAGCAGCTTAAAATAACTTTAACACTGCAAGAGCATGAGCAATGTTAAAATAAAGAGTTCTTTCCTCTGGAGGCAAAGGCAAATCTAGACAGAAACTAGTAAATCTAGACAGAAACTAGAAACTCTTCTTCTTTTTATCTCTCTCTCCATTTGATGTATGGAGTGATCCTGAACTCTCCACACACTTTTATATAAACACACTTCAGTACTTCAGCCAGAATCCCCACAGCTGTAGAAAACTGACACCCATTAGTGGTAGACAGACGGCTTTCTGGAGAAAGTGGGACTGAGAAAAGCATGGGTTAACACGGATCCGTCAAGAATTTCTAAACAAATGTAATTGCTTTATTGAGTCTTTAATTACATTACTTATTTAATCACTGGTAATACCATAAAAGTGATATAGCCCTTCAAATAGCATATAGCCATCTGAGAAAATGAAATCTGTAAGTAAGCATCAACAAAATACAAACAAACAAATCAATAAAAATGCGTAGTGACTTTGTGTGTGGGGATGTTAGCTTAGTCATTTCCAAATTTCTCCTTGGTTATAGAGTTAGAGGAAGCAACATTGATCTGTATTCATTTTTTACAATCTAATACCTGCTTCAGCCCTTCGTTGGGTTGTATCAGGAGTTCCTGATGGAATTTAACAGTGAGTGCAGTGAGAGGTCAGTAACTGTGTCCATTTGATTGTATTCTGTCCACTAAGAATATGAAAACATAATGTTTTTGTTATTTTGGGCATGTCTCTACTGTTTTTGCATGCATGTTGGCCATTCACTTAATGGAATCATTTCTGACAAGTAAAGATTTAACCTTATCTTGACCACAAGCAAACGATGAGGATTGTTATTGGCTTTCAGTTGTACAAAGTTTAAACTGTACTTCAGAGTTGTCATAAAATATCCTATTAAAATGGTCTGCTTGGGGTCCTTGACTCCTTCTAAGGGGGCGTCAGCATCTAGAGCACTGGCATAGTTCAATCTTACATTTACTGCGATAGTGTGAACTCTGCTCTTCAAGGATGATGCTGCATAACTTTACCACTTTCATCTTCATGCGAAAACATACTGCATAACAAACTTCAGAGAGGCGGACCTCATTTATTTTTGAGGACGTTACATGCGGAATGCAGAGGATGCAATGTCTAAAGAACAGCAGTGATACTCTCGGCCTCTCTGTGATTCATCACAGTGATAGGTTAAAGAGTTTACCCTCAGGGACAGTGGGGAGTCGCACAGGACAGGGTCAACACACTGTCATCTCACACACACACACACACACACACACACACACACACACACACACACACACACACACACACACACACACACACACAAACATAGTGTAAGTGATGTCCCAGACAGAGCTGTAAGTGTAATGATGAAAATTATATCTTTAATCTATAAAATGTTGTTCAAAGCATGTTAAACAAAACTAATTTGAAATGTGTTCTTTATTACATTAAATATTTGTATGATGAGTGATTTCAGTCTCTTGAATGGTTGTGTGTGGGGCAGTGTGTGCAGATTTTTATTGGGAGGTGGGTGAGAAGATGAAGAGAACGCTCACACACTGAAGCCGAACGCCAGGCTTGCCGTTAGAAGAGCGGCCTTTTTTAGCTCGGGCTGCTTGGCAGCACATCTCTGGCAAACATCAGCGGCAGAGGGGCCTAAGAGGGGGGAAACGGACAGACTGCGGGTCCAATAGAGGGTTGAGGAGAAAACACGCACACGCACACGCACATGCACATGCAAGAGCACATGCAAGAAGGGAGAAATGTTCCAAACGCAATTGCAGTGATTAGAAAACACTTTCCCTCTCTCTCTGCCTCTCTTTCAATCTCTCTCTCAGTCTCTCTCTCTCGCCATCTGTCTCTCTCTCCCCCTCTCTTTCAGTCTCTCTCACCCTCTCTCTCTCCCTTATTCGATCTCTCTCACCCTGTCTCTCACTTTTTCTCTCTCTCTCCCCCTCTGTCTCTCTCTCTCGCTCTCTCTATCTCTCCTTTTACCTGCTTGCTCCTACTTTCTCTCTTTCTCTCAAACACAAACACACACATACAATCATAGTACGTGGTCAACCTGTGGCTAAAGCATGTGTAGACATACAGACTGATTCTGCGGCCTGGGGTTTTAAGCAATAGCTCTGGTTGGGCATTGTGTTTAAATACTGGTGAAGCACTGTGCCAAGGATCTGAAACAAACACAGGATTCAGTGCTTAGGATTCAATCAAAAACACTTCAATCGCTCATCAGAGCCGCTTTTCAAACACATGGAAGAATTCCCCATACTGGTCGAACGTCACTTTAGGATGGAAGAATCGGTCTATAGGACATAAAGAGAGAGAAAAAGAGAGAAAGGCTTATTATTCACTATGACGATGTATATTGAATAATAACAGTATAATAATAACTAATCACCACTTAGTAACAGTTATGTAGTAATATGTAATTTGTATATTAAATAATCTGTATTGAGAGGAATTCATCTGGACACTAAGCAATTAAGAAGTTACTGCTGTTGATTTAGTCTGAGTCTGAGTTATTGTTGAGTCACACTGAGTGTGTCTTTAGACTTTGTGTCAATTTTTCCAGAACATCACTGGCCTCAAAACATTTGAAAAAACTAATCATAAACATGTCCACCCTCTCTCCCTTTCTCTCCCTCTCCCTCTCTCTCTCTCACTCTTTCTTTCCCTTTCCATCTGTTTCTTTGTCTCTCTCTCTCTCTCTCTCTTTCTCTGTGTCTTTTCTCTCTCTTTCAGGCTCAGATACAGGACACAATGTGGCCACAAGAGCACAAGAGTTTATTAACACACAAAGAATAAGGTAGAGAAAAACTACTTAGGTACAAAACGTAGATCCCTAGTAAAATAGAAAGACCCCCCAAGCTCTAGCAAAATTGTGTGTGCAGTTTATTTGGTTCATCTTTTGTGTTGAGATCCCGATGGTAAATTAGAGTACAGTCCACCTGCTATTCGAGATACACATCCCATTCAGAAATGTAAAAGGACCACCTCTGACCAGACATGGAGTTTCTGATGGATCGGTCTCAGCACAGCAGTGACCCTGTTGAGGTGGTACAGTAGTGTGTGGATTTAATGACAGTCTCTCTCTCTCTCTCTCTCTTTAGGAGATTCAGCAAGCAGGCAGCAAGTTCCACAGTCTCCACCTGCCTCTGAGAACAGCAGTGCAGCCCAAAGCATCGGCAGCACCCAGAGCACGCCCTGCTCCAGCAGCAGCAATGCATAGCACCACCTTCTTCATCCCTGTCCACATCTGCTTCACCCGTGGTCAGACCTTCGCATGTGGCCTTCTTTTCTTCTGGACACACTTCCTTTACCTGTGACTAAAGATCACTTACCTTTTGCCATATTGGCTCCTTTACCCATGACCACGTCTTTCACCAGTTTTTTACTGTGCAGAACCATTTTGTCCTGGCAACACCTCTTCTGTCCCTGTTTACTTTCTATCTGTTTTCTTTCTAATTGATATAATCAGTCTCAGAAGCTTTTTAAAAGCAAGTGACTGAATTTTGTAGCAGACATTGGCGTGTAACTGGTTAGTTACTTTTGGCTTGGAGGTGTAACTGTGTTGTCTTTAACTGAGCTAGGAATGCTGGAACAATGCATTTGGAAGACAAATCAGAGATGAAAGACGATTCGTTGGTGAGAAACCAGCCAGTCTTTACACGCTGCTTTATGAAAAAAAAAAAGACTACAACAGAGAATTGTGTTTTTACCATATATGGATGGGAAACATCTGTACATAACAAAGCGTGTTTACCCCAATCATTCTTACTGCCTGGAAGCATTTGGAAGAACTAGACTGAGGCAGAGACTGCATTTGGTTGCGCAATGCTGCAGCAATTCTGAGTGTCGAAGCTCTACACTCACAAAATTGTGGTCATTGAATTATTAGCACCATGTCTGTCTTGTTTCAAGGCAAGCATATGATACAGAATTAAAAGGAAAATGATGCCATGTACATTTAAGGTAAATGAATGCACTTGATCGGTTGATTTGCTATCAAATGTGCTCTAATAGCGAAAGCTATTTCATGCTTTTATACTTGGTTTCTGAATGTAGCTTTGAAGTGCGCCGAGGACAAGAATGATTGGAGTAAATGTCTTAAAAGAGGCATTCTGGTTTTATGAGATAATAACATTTATACATAAATGTATTGTAAAATAAAATAGATATTTTTCGTAAAAGTTTATATAAAGAATTTACAAATATACAGAACCTAAATGCGTTTCTTATCCTGCCATAGATAGATCAAGCTATTCTCAAGCTGTACACCATTTATACAACATAATTTTCTAATATAAAGATAGTATAAGAATAATATTTAAGAGTCTATTTATTTATTGATGTAAATGTTCATCCGCCATGTTCAACAACTTGGCTTTGACAATATAGCAAGATTAAGAAATGAATGACAGAAACATTCTTACAGATGATTATTAATGATCACATGAATTATTGCAGAGAAGATAGTAAACAGTTACAAAAGCTGTAAGTTAAGAATTTCTTACTACTTTGCTTCTAAAGCTTTATAAGCTACTGGCAAAAAAAGCAGCAATGTATATGCATCACTAATGAATCACTGAAAGACTCTGTAAAGAGTGAACATATCTGGGCATTATATCCAAAGTTAAAGCATTTGTGCAAGAAACGGTTTATTTTTATAGATTTATTCAGATTTGTCTGCTAGCTGCATCACATATTGAATAGATTCATTTCTTATTTACACCCAAAACAGAAGATCTAGCTTTAACTCAAGACCTTTCTATGCTCTGCATTCTTCCATAGCAACTGTTGCTGGGTCAGACGAGCTTTACAGAACCCATTCAACTAAATGAGTATAGTCTTGTTTCTAAAACCCTGGATCTAAACAGTTTCTGTTCCACATATTGGGAGAAAAATACTTGACCTATGCAAAATTAATGGCACATTATTTATATATACATATATAAATAAAAATCTGTAAAACAATTCCATATTTAAATTTTCCCCTGTAGAGAAAATCAACCAAATATGTCATTTGACTGTGGGTGTTTTGCACATGACTGTATATGGCTAGCATAACCGGGTACATATCGCTGGCAAATAACATTCTTCTGTACCTGATAGTGTAGCATTTGTTAACCCGGTGTAGTATGAAAGTGCATTCAAACACAATAAGCCTCTTTTGCACTTTAAATTAAGCATTCTGGACAAAAGAGTTTTAGCTTTAACCAACATTTGGTTCCTCTTACCCAAATTAGCAACAGCTGTGATAAAAGAATATGGAGCAGGGATAGGCTAGGTGTAAGTCTCTTTAAAATGTCCTATGTTGAAACCAGTGTGCCTCGCAAATGCACATAAAAACAACATTCACAGAAAAGCTGGATGATTTTTATATCCGTTCAATTTGCCCCACTCTGCATCAGTGTTCGGATTTTACACTAACATTCCAGCTAATAGTAAATATGCATCATTACTTTACTTTTGTTGTAAATTTCGTGCTGCATTTTCAGTACTGGGGCTCTATAGAACTTCAGGAGGCGCGTGCCTTCGAGCGTTTTGCTTATTGTATACGACATTTCTGGTATGTATGAATACAAAGCAAAGCCAAAACAATCCCACCGTCAAAAGTGTACATGAATGTTGAAATATTTAAAGTGCCTTAACTTCAGATCATGCATTGTTGAATAGAGTTACGTGTATTATTTTACATAAAGAAGGGAACTGGTTGGCCTAGCTCGCTTTGTACAATGCATGCATCGTAAATGTCCGGATGTGAAACCGCAGACTGTTGATTTGTATCTCATCATAATCTTCTGTGTTGCTTGCTGCAGGATCTATAGAATGTATTTTATTTTAAAGCTTTTAAGGCAGTGTAAACTTGTATAGATGCCTTCAGAGAGAGGAAACAGAGTATGACTATATATTTGTGTATAAAGTTATATTTTTGAAAAGTATGATCTAGAGCCAAGCTATAATTCTAATTGCATACTGTGAATTTTGTGTTTCTATGTGATGTGACTTTTTGACAATCCATGGTTCTATGTTAAAGCTTTTCTTTTTCTCAATGCTGTGATTATCTGTCGGTGATATTTCCCTTTTTTCCTGTTTAATAATTTTCAGCGATAAAAAGCACATTTGTTTTATTTGCGCATGAACCCCATTTTAGTATTACTTCTCTCTTCTAGATTTTTTTTTTTTTTTTTTACAGTTTCAATATTGAACATGGATGGCATGGTGTGGTTGTTGTGTGTCGGTGTGTGAGCAAGGATGTGTGTGTGTATGTTTTATATAACAGCCATTTTGTACTTTTTTATGGAGGCATTTAAGTATTTAATGGCCAGTGATTTTTACTAGCATCTTTATTTGCTAGAGCAGAAATACATTTCGCTAATTACATTGCAATGTACTAAAAAGTGTCTAAACATCTCAAGTGTCTTTCTGGGCTAAACACTTGGTGTTAACTGCACTTCTAAAATTAGTTATCATAGTTTATAAAAAAAAAAAAAAAAAAACTTTTTAGTGTACTGGCCAAAATAGAGCAGCAAGCAGTGATTATTTTTATTATAAAAATGTGCTACAGCTAGGTCAAAATACCAAAAACCAAATAATCTAGTTTAACCAAAGATGTACCAGATTATTCCACTGGTCTGGAGTGCTATACTCTCAAGGCATATGTTCACAAGACCTGTTTTGTATCCAACAAATTTCCTTTGTTTTCGATTAAAACAATGCGTTTTTCCATTCAAAAGACACTGACAAAATACACACCATCTGTCAATCAATAGGATATGATGTGGGACAGTACTTCAGTCCATCAAATTGATTTTGAACAAGAAACGTCACCTCTTTCAACCAACAGCCAGAGTTTTACCATCTCAATCTAAATACGTAGCCGGACGATGACTGGTCTCACACATTTTATAAAAAGAAAGCAGCTGCCAGCAGTTTTTATTTTTAACCTTTACCTTGAATGTGTTCCCTGTGTGCACTCATCTCCCCGACAAACTCCATCAAACAAAGCAGCAATGTGTACCAATGTATTTTTGATGGATATCAAAGTTCTGTGTAACCTTGGGCTATTAATAAAACAAAAAGCAAACAAAAAAACCCTGATGAGTAAATTCTAGAGGCGAGTCAGCACTACTACTTTTGTGAACTCTATTTACTGCACATACTGTTGCTATGCATTTAGAAGAAAATGGTCCTCTCAGAATAGTTTTTACAGTCCATTAATAAAATGTAACCTAATGTTCAAAAGTTGAATGTTGCTCCCAAACGTTTAGCTTGTAGTGTATACCCTACACTGACCATACCTCCACCTTGCAGGTTAAAGAGACATAGTTCATGCTATGGTGGACCACTCTCGGCCCTGCATTGACACTGATGTGTAAAAGCTACACCACACACTCTATCATGGGTCTATCAGTGTTACTACAGTACCAAGACAGGTCCACCACCTAAATAATATTTGATCAGCATTAGTCAGAAACTAACTAATGATGCATGAATATGACAGGTAGGGTACGTAATTATAGACTTATATTGAGGACCCACAATTAGCAGATGGAATTACAATCTAAGTGTTGCTGTTAAAGTGTCATTATTCATTTCACTGTAGTTGTCTGAACTACAGAAGTCAGATAGTACTAGTATGCTTTCCTTGTCTGAATGTCGGCTGTTATATCTACCTCATGTGTGTAGCGTGCGTGGCCTGTTGTGACTGTGTGTATGAATATGTGCTTCATGCTTGGCTGTGTGTTTGTGATTGTAGGAGTGAATATCTAAGAGGTCTATGATGTGTTTGATTTATCTCCATTGCATACGTGTATCACTGTAACAATCACCAAAGGCTGGATGTTTTATATCAGATGTTAAAGGCCCTCTGTAGTCAGTTTTCAGCTAATGGAGACAAACCATCGGCTGTAAATGTGAACCGTAACACTCAAAATGCAGCTTTTTGAATAAGTCAAACCTGTTTCTGCAGCTTATGTTAGCGTTGTTTATTCGGATGTTATGTGAAGCTTTTCTTTCCTTTGTAAATAAACTGTGCTGTAAATATGCATGCTGTGTGAATATTCTGTATATAAAAAATAAATTCTTATAATCTTTGTGAACTTATTTGTATGTCTGTTCTTAAAATCTGCCATGGGCCTCACACTATATCCTTATATGGATTAGTCTTTAGTAAGCAGTCAACGCGGACTTTGGCCGTGATTTCCTCCTAAATGGTCTTTCTCTCAAAATACATAAATCTTCCTTATTGCATACCATAAGCACCCCCAGTGTCTTTGTCTCTGAACAAAATATGCATTAATAATGTGTTAGGATTGGCCCTAGAAACATAACTGTGAAGCTATGCACCATCTCAAGGGTCAGGTCTTTATATGATGCAGACCATATGTAGATCTGGGTTGTTGAGTATGCGTATACTGTATACATTGTGTGTGTGTGTGTGTGTGTGTGTGTATACACACAGCTCCGGTAAAAAATAAGAGACCTTAAAAATGTTCAGTTTCTCAGGTTTGAACTGAACTGCTGTCTCCTCATTTCCAAATAAAAAGATTGTTCTTTAAAACATTGTTTTGAAGGAAATGACAAAACATTAAAATTATTGAAACATTGAATAATTCAAAGAAAACAAATCCCTTGTTCACTCTTAAACAAAATAGGAATAATGACCTTTGACGTACTTCTAGCAGTGTTTTACCATCCAACTGGTCACATTGTGAGAAGAGAGTGTTGATTACAGCAGTGGGAGAGAGAGGGAAAGAGAATGCTGTGCAGAACACTTCAATAGTTCTTCAGGCTTCCTGAAGGTCTTGCAAATAGGGGTGAAAGCTAACAGTGGGCCTTGGCAACATGCTATGATGGATAGGTGGGCCTTACCTGAGTCTTATTCAGACGAATGTTATTTAATACCTTTATCAGAGCTGTTTCAATCCTGTTTCAATGACCTTGCCTATGAATGGGAGATTTGAACCTATTATTGTTAAGTGTGGAGACGTCCAGATTTCTCCTATTCAAGAAGTGTTTTATAACAGCCATCTTTAGTGACGCTTAAAGCATCGCCAAGGAACTAAAGCTGTTCACAGAATTTTGTACATCATACTGTTGAAAACACCTGTTTAAAAGATTAAGGTAAGCAAGATTAGTGGATTATTTTTGTCGTATAGTGTATTATTGTTTTGAACTATTTTGAAGTGAAAAAGGAAAGAAGTACTATGCAAAAGATTGGGCACCTTCAGTGATTTGAGATCAAGGTTTTGGACCCATAATTAGGTCTATTTCTTGTTAACAATAATTATTAGGATGTAATATAAATTTCAAAGCATTATAAATAGTTCACCTCCCAGAGATGGGGACTCGAGTCGCACTTACGTCGCACAAACAAAGACTTGTGATTTGACTTTAGACTTGCCCTCAATGACTTGAGACTTGACTCGGACTGTGACTTGTGAGCCATAACTCATAAACAATGTTCATTTCATGGAATTATTTATTTATATCCCACACTCTTTCCAATGACCCGAAAACCGCTCACCTCGCCCCGGGGTCCCATTACTTTTGTCCGAGGTGAACGGATTTCAGCTAATAACGGTTTTCGAGCAGTAGGAAAGGGGTCACCGAGCCCCATCTAACTGTGGAGTTTCACATTTAGAGTGAGAGATATATTTATCATATTTAACATTTAGATTTAAGATCATTTAAGGCAATCCTCCATGTTGGTGAGGGCAGATCACAGCACGCAGTCCCGCCCCCTGCTAAGCAACAGCCAATTGTAATCACAGGGTGTGGCCAATTAGCATATCTTCTAAACGTTGGGGACTTGAGACTTGACTTGGACTCGAGCACAAAGACTTGAGACTTGACTTGGACTTGGTAAAATTGACTTGTCTCTGTCAACTCCTCACACCTTGTCCAAACGATTGGCAGACATGGGTTGCTCTGAACAGCTGCACAGCATTTTGAAAATTTAAATACATCATGCCCACAAAGCAGGAGAAGGCTACAAGAACCTAGCAAAGATTTTTCAGGAGGCCTTTTTTCAGTTTGCAATGCAATTAAGAATGGCTGTTAGAAGGAATGGTGGAGATCAAGCTGTGGTCTGGAAGACTAAAAACCTTTCTGAGAGAACAGCTTGTAGGATTACTAGAAAAGCAAATCCAACCCTCATTTGACTGCAAAAGTAATATTTTGCACACTCTGGGGTGGTGGTGCACTGTTCTACTGTGCACCTGAGCAAATATGACCTTCATGGAAGAGTTATTAGAAGAAAGCCTCACCACAAAATCCAGGAACATCTAAACAAGCTGTGAACATGCAGACAGCAATCAGAACAGGTGAAGTTAAAATCTTTTTTGGCCGAAGTGAGAAAAGGTTAGTTTAGAGAATTTGGAGTCATGCAGAATTTCTTGAGAAAAACTCCTTTCCGACTCATAGGCATGGGGATGGATTTATTGTGCTTTGGGCTTGCGTTGTAGCCAGTTGCACAGGAAACTATTCATTGGTTGAGGGACGCATGGATTTAATTAAATACTAGCAAGTTCTGGAGGCAAGCATCACACCATATGAAAAAAGCTGAAGAAACAGTGGCTTCTAAAACAGGACCACACTGGGCCACCTTAAGAGGTGCAAGCCATTTTTGCCATGGCCATCACAGTTCCTGACCTAAACATCACTGAAAATCTTTGGCTGGACCTCAAAAGAGTGGTGCATGCGAGACAGCTCAAGAATGTTTTTATAAGCCTTTTGGAATACAATGAGCAGAAATTCCCCAAACAAGAAGTGAACGTATATACAAGCTGTGATACTTGCCCAAGGGGCTGTACTGAGCATGCAGGGTGCCCAAACATATGCACGGCGCTCTCTTCTTTTTTCCCTCTAAAATTGTACAAGCCACGAAAACAATTAAAAAGCTGTACTTATTTTTTTTAAAAATGTTCAGAAACATGCACTTAATGTTTCTCAGCAGAACATCGCATGGGACACAACACTGTCTCGACCAGCTTGCTTTATTCCGGTAGTGCATCCTGGTACTATCTCTTCCAAAGATAAGCAACGTACACACACCTCCCCCTTCACATGACGTAAAAGAAACTGGGATTCATCAGAAAATGTCACCTTCTTCCATTACTCCATTTTCCATTTCTGATGTTCACATGCCCAATGTATGCACTTTCAGCGATGGACAGGGGTCAGTCTGAGCACACATGCAGCAAACTGGGTTTTCTGACAACTTTATCTCATAGCCAGCAAGAGCTTTTTGATTCATATGTGCATTAGTGAGCCTTTGGTACTTATTCACCGCTTGTTCTTCCTTGGACCGCTTTTGAAAGATACTAGCTACTGCATATTGGGAAAACAATATCTGACTCAAATCTTTACCCTTGTACCCTTATTTGGCAGCTAGTTTCCAACACATAAACTAGCTGCCAAATATATTTCACACCTTGATAATCGTGATAATCAGAGTCAATGTCTGTGAGAGTGTGTGTATGTTTAGTATGTCATATGTATGTGTAACATGTATGCAATGTCTTGTATTGTGTGTATATGAGCATTTATGTAAGTACCTATCCGTAACATGCTTCTTCTAAATAGTTCTTTCATTTCAGTTTCTAAAACTGAAACATGGTGTTTCAGCATACCTTTCTTCACAAAGTCAGGTATTGTAGTTTTGCCTAGTTTTTCTAATTTTTGCGGGAAGTGTAGACACTCGCTCTCTGTTTAATTCCTCTGAAGCTATTGCTGACCTTGCTGCACCTTTCATTAAAACAGCCCAAATTCACTCGTGTGAAATAGAGATGAAAAAGAGGGAAGTGGCCTTAGGAGAGCTGGAACAATCTTCTGGTGACATCATCTCGAATTTAGAACCGACTGCTCCACAATCTGACCACCGTGGGGTGTATCGCCATGGAAACTTGACGTCACCTCCAGCAGAGCCTGAACTGTCAGTTTATCTGGCTGGAACACGTCATCGGCACATGGCTTTTATTTACATGTTCAACCGAATGCCAGATTGAAGACAGATTTACCTTCACTCTCATTTACTTATCTACTTTCTAAGGGCTGTGCTTTTTCACATTTTAAATATGACAGATTATCAGATCACAGAAGGATAAACTGTTTAGTCTTTCATGAGATCCTTAGCCCCTTAAAGCCTCATTCTTTAAGCATCATCATTGTCTACCTGGACTGAGAACACGGATGTGTTCAGACCTCACCATAAGGCCTGAACTATTGCACAAGCTGAAAAGGTTATTCAGTGTAAGAAAGGTTTAGTGAGGAGTCACATTGCCCTAGGTTATCTAATAACAGGATAATGGAAAAAAACATTGCACTGATTACATCTGAAGGATTTCTAAAACATGGTGTCATACTGATAGCTGCCTAGGTTTCACGGTCAGTTCTTTTTATAGTAGGCCTAATTAAGAACAATGTTAATCACTAGGTTTCCTGTTTTGTCAACTGGCTGATGGCATGTCTAAAGGCACCCAGATAGATAGTGACATATTGCTGATATAGCCAGAAATACGTGGTAAAATATGGTCAAATTATGGTAAACATTTTTAAGGTTTTACCACAATTAAGATGCTAGAAGAGTTTAAGTATATTGTTTGGCACAAGTGGAATTATTTCAAAAAGAAATGTAATTCATTACCAGCAGACCACGTTTGCCAGGCAACACAAGTTGTTATTAACGGGGCTTAATAACAGAATTCAGTTGAAGAGTGAGATCACATGTGTGGAAATTTTACAGTGGCCTCACATGTGGCTTAGCCAATGTTAGAACCAGGAAGCCCAATTTAACCCCAGTATGTTGGTGTTAAAACCTGAACTTTCATGGCAAGGCCATGTTCATATTTATAATCCATAACCTGCTCACACACGTGTGAAAGGCTAAGATTAGCCCCTCTGTTACAGCTGCCCAACCGACCACATGGGATGTTGAATTTACTACGTACTCCCTGGCTGCCAATATCAATAAATTGCATTTGATTCTGCTGAGCGACCGACTCTGTTTTGATAGTGGAGCTGAGTTGCTGGACATATATTCTGCTGGGGAGGAAGAGTGCCTTGCTCTTTATGACTGGAAACACTAGACAGTATCCAGCGCTGAAACCTATATAGCCACACAATTACAGCCCTGCCACTAAAAGCTTTGCCAAAACACACATCCATATGCTCCAATAGACATGTATTTCAAAACGTATGTGTTCTAACAAAAATAAACATACAATATACATATACATGCAGGCATATGCGCAAACAAGCATACACTAAACTACTTTCTGTTAAAATAACTACTTTTTTGCAAAAAATACACTATATTTCCAAAAGTATCTAAATACTCCTTTTAAAAAATGACTGCTTATCCATAAAAAACTGCTTCCATGGTCACTGTGCCCAATGTCTTTTTTCCCCAATTTTGGTCATGCCAAATTCCTCCCACTACTCCACAGTCATATGACACCAACAACACTGGAAGAGTGAAGGCTAGCATGTACTTCACGTGAAGCACCACCTCTTCTTTGGAACTGCTGCTAACCCCATTTTATTGGACAGCTTAGCAAGCTTAGAGATTGCCAATTGCTAGTCCTGTTACATAAGTCACCAGACACCAGTGCTGACTAGCATCGCATTGAGTGATGGGAGAAGAGGAAGGGCCAACCTGCCCACCCAGAGAGAGCAAAGTCAATCTTGCCCTCTTGGACTGTCTTATATGTGGCATAACCAGGTATTGATCTCCTGATGATAGGGTCAATGCCTAGTTGTTCTCCTTTAAAGCCTACTATGTCCATTGTTGAGCTTCTGTTACAGCTGGGCAGCTGGTAGCCTAGTGGTTAGGGCATTCACCCTGCGACCAGAAAATCCGGGTTCAATTCCCAAGACCGCTAGGCACCGCTGAGGTACCCTGAGCAAGGTACCGTCCCCACACACTGCTCCCC
>JBBPDC010000109.1:4599329-4618870 GCA_037974485.1 Hemigrammopetersius urotaenia | reverse complement strand
GGGCAAACGGAAAACAGAAACAGAAAAAACAAAAACAAGGCACGGCCTTAGGGCAACGCCAGACCAGGCCGTGACAACATGTTGAAAATGAAATCTGTAAATGAATAGACTCAGTTATGGATAAAAGTTTACTAGTGTTCTTTATTTGCAAACATTAAAACTTTATTAAAGTGAATCAAACGGATATAATGGGGTGATTTTGATTTGAAAAGTATTGTAATCTTTTAAGTCTTTATATAGCACTAGGGACAGGAAGTACTCAATCTATACAAGACACCAACGAGAGCTAGTGGTGAGGAGGGTGAACTGCAGAGCCCCCTCAGGCGTGACTCCAAGAGCACTACTAGACTGAGGAGGTTGCTCTCGTGGTCAAGGCACTGGTCAGTCTAGGTGGTCCCTATGGAACACAGAGAGCAAGGGATCCAGAATGTCCTGAGACGGGACCCAACATTCTTCCTCTGGACTCTACCCTTCCTTGTCCACCAAGTATTCTAAACCACCGGAATGTTTAAGACCCTCTTTTTTGGGAGAACATAATGTTATTAATGTGTCACAGCACTGATATGCTGCAATATTTTTAATGGTCTATTGTACTTGCGACCCAGTTTCCAGCTTGGTTAGCATAGATTGCTGTCCCTGGTTATTACTCACTAACCTGGTAGTGGTAAGTACTGAGGACAGTCAACTTGTCACTTTTGAGTGGCCACAGCTTTCAAAATCTATTTTTTCTCAGATTTATCACCACATTTTTTGCACCTAGTGGTTGACTGCAGGGACCTCTTTTCAGAAAGAAACTAGGGTTAATAACCTAATACACACTGATATGGTTACGTTACAAATACCGCACGGTACAAATAAATGTAATATCCTGCCAATTTCCTCCTTCAGCCTTTTGCTTTGGCCATTGGTCTGTGGATGATATCCAGATAATGTCAATATACTACCTAGTCTCTCCATGCTCATGATGTGAATTGTGGCTCTCGATCAACACAATTTTTTTGTGGAAATTCAAAGATCTTAAAAACTTGATGAAACATTAGCCATTTCCATACCTGAAGACAATTTTTACATGGTCATGCAGGTGTTGCAAGGGGATGTAATAAACCATAAAGCTTGGCATTCAGGGGTTTGGAGCAGACACATACAGAGCACTGGGGAACCAGTTCTTGAACATCTTTGGTTAAAGCTGGCCATCAGAAACTCTTTTGGATCTGTTCTGTCATTCTGTTGACTCTGGGGTGTCCAGCTGCTCTGGAAGAATGATCGACATGATTAAAACATTTTGGTAGTCCAAGGGAAAGCAAGTTTTACTTGAACACGTCTCAGACTGCACCGGCTTCTTTAATCAAATTCAATAATTCCAATGTAAAAGCAACTACAAAAATGATTGATGATGTGAAGAGGTGCTGGATCATCTTCCTCCCATTGGTGTAGACATGAAAGCGTGTCACTCTGCAATTTCATGAGCCTGGTATGTAAGAGAGTAAAGTTGAAGTTAGCAAAAAATACAATGCCTGTCTGGGATTTAACCTCCTTGCTTCCTTGAGATATTCCAGAGTCCTTAATATCAAAATGGAAATTTCACACCTCCAAGCCAGTGCCTCCTCTCACTTAATTCTAGCTAAAAGTTCTTTGCTGAACCCTAATCTTGGAGGGCAGTAATGAAAATATGTTAAGCATTCCAATGAATTTGAGTTGCAAGTCACTATACCAAGCTAGTGGTGTACTGACTGCTCTGCTTTAGAACGTAAAGGACATGTACAGAGACATGTTCAGGACCCCCATAATAAAACACTGCTCATATACCCTCAGCAATGGATAGGTTCCTCGCTTTCTGAAGATAAGCAAAGACCTCTTTAAATTAGGAAGAAATATCTACTAAATTTAACCCTGTATAGTTCTGGTTCCACATGGCCATAGCCCACATTAAGGATATTGACATAGCCCATGTTAACATCGCTAATCTGAGTCACGACATCATACATGCAAGTTTAACTTTTTTGAAAGGCTAGAGTGAACTTGAACGGGAATCCTAGGCAAAAGGTATAATTCAGATAAAGGCTGGCAAAAGGCAAAAAGCAAAAGCAGGAGTATTGTAGGCAAGGCAAGAGGCATAAGGCAAAGTACAAAACAAAGTCAAAACCATAAAGTAAGATTTCTTAGTACACCAGGAGAAGCAATACCTTATATATCCCCAGGAAAAAATAAGTACTCAGTACATACAAGACTCCAACTAGAGCTCCCCTAGCAGCGAGGAGGGTAAATTGCACTCATGCTGAAGGGTTTTTATATTCAAGTACTGCGATCTGAAAACCTTTTTTTATGAAACATAATGATAATGTTATAGATATGTGAATTGGAAAATGCCATTCAATATTTTGAGGGAGTGAACTGGACATTCAAATCAGTCATGTGTTGCTCTCTTTCTCTGCTGTTTTACACAGTGGGGACAATTACAGAAAGAGAGAAAACATGTTACTTTAATATACACACATTTTAAGCTGCAGTATTTACTAATGGACTCACTATCATGACACCCAAAGAAGAAGAATGCTCTACTTGAATGATGAACAAGTTTCAATCGTTTAGAGAAGCCAGAGCTACAACACATTATGTCGAACTCAGTTTTAAGCTATCATCTAGCAGAAATGATCAGTAATGTAATAATTGCTTTTGCATAAAAAGGTCTAAATTAAAGAGATGATGAAAGGTCAGAAAGTTACTTGGATTGCTATATAAGAGCGGACCTAATGCAATCCTGCTAGTAATCTTTTAAATTATGTCTATTTGATCACTGCCCTTTCCAGACTGAAACTGGAATACAGTTGGAATATGCATATGTTCTCTGATACTATCCAAGTGTGGATATGTATTAAAGGAGTAGTTTGTCAAGAAATTAACTTCAGCCACAGCATGGGGTTCATTAAGTTTGTTTTGGAGCTACAAGACTAATATAGTTAACAATTAATGAAAGCTTATACCACACCAAATAAGCACTATGCAAACTACATACATAGAAACTGGACAGTGTAGGGGCCCATTTTAAAACTGTTGAAACAAACTTCTAACAGTAAATGTAGCTTGTCTGATGAACTATTTTTAATCTTTCCCTTCCAACTGTTCTTTTAACCCAATATGCTCCAATATTCCCCATATTGCTCCCTCCCAGTAAGAGGAGCGTATCCCACGGCTGAGGAAGGCAGAGGTTGAAGGTGGTTATGGGGTCAGTTATTTTGTGTATTTGTGTTACCTCCTCAGGGAGCAGAGGCCGTGTACAGTTCAAAGCTAAAAATGACAGAAATGCAGGGTGGAGGCAGCCTCGGTGTGTGTGTGACGGAGCCTCTTTTTTGTGACCCACCTCTTGGCCAGTGGAGCAGAGCGTGTGATTGATGCCCCCCTTAGAGAAGAAGAGGCCGCTTTGTTGCTGACCATTCAGCCTGTTTGAGTGAACGTACGCAGCCATGCAAGCCTTTCCTGGGCTGTGTGATCTGGTTTTCACATTTTCTTGCAATGCAATCCTTCTCTCCCACAAACACTAACAGGATACCATTACACAAGAGTGAACTGAGGAACTGGGTCATCTGGAGGTGCATTGCAGTATAGACCTCATTGGTTCTGGACAAGGTAAAAAACACCTGGCTCATAGTGCTGTGGTGTCTAAGCGTACACTCCCCTTTTAGTCCTAACTTAAAGACAGATTCCAGTGTGGTATTGGATGATGGTGAAAGCAATGCTAATCTTTTCAAGGAAAGAAATTCACTTGTCAAATACTTGCACTGGAGCTACAAGGCTGATGTAGCTTAGGGATGCTAATAACCCTCACATAGTATGTTTCCAACACATCATGTTACATAATCTGAAATAGATTCACTTATGGTTACTGAAAAAAGTTTCTACTTGAGAGGATAAATGGTATATAACCCTTTTTATTTGAGTGTGTGTTATCTATAATAGCTTGTCAGAAACTAGCAAGCTACTTGTTAGTAAAGGAGCCAGTGTTAGCTGGGTAAAACAACTTTGCTATAGAAGAATGAAACAGAGAAGACTGTTGGCAATAACAGCAGAAATTAAAATGAAGGAGGGGAAAGGTGGGAGGAAGTAGGTAACAGCTGTTGATAACATCTATATTAGCTGTGAGACTCATGCTGTGGTCTCAAGACCATAAATGTAAATCTCAGAGATGAACACACTTTGTATCAGCAAAGTAATAGCCACAGTTGTGGTCTGCTGGTTGTCTGCACCTTGTTGTAAGTGTTTGGATTCTGATACTTACACAGGTGAACATAACAGATACTAAACAAGAACAAGCAGCAGCTAAATGCCCTCATATACAAAATCGTCTCCCTATTTGTATTGACGCTAGGTTGATAGGGATAAGCTTGACAGCATTTCATTATTAGATCCATTAGTTTTACAAACCAAACTGCAATGCAGCTCACATGAAATAATAACACTTAAGCTCATACAATTTCAGGCAAGTGCATGGTGGTGTGTTTCCTTGCTGTACTGGAGGTGCATTAGATTCTATTTAGTGGTGGCTTGTGACTATAAGGAGTAGACCTCTAATTCAGAACATAACTATCAAAACACTGTCAAAAACATGAAAAAAAAAGATTTCTGCTAGTGTCCATTTCTGGTATTATAACGGGATTTTAACTCTGAAATAGCAGATTAAACATAGACATCTGAAAATTATACTTTAACCAGACATATTAATATATATTTTGTATGTGCTTTGTTAAAAAGAGTCCTGCTGTTTACTGGAAGGACTTCATGTTGTGTCTGAACACCTAACCAATGGGAGAGCTCGCTTGGTCACTTCTACCTGGATACCACAGAATAGCAATTGGATATCTGATCTGATTGGATAATTTTCCACAGGCTATTTTAAAAATTTAACCTTGGTGTTTCTAACCAAAACCTAGTAACGGGTAAGAGAAGCATTGCTGTTTTTGCAGAGTTTAGATACAAACATGATTCTGTTAAATGATAAGGACAAAGAATTACAGACATTCACAACACATTTAGTAGTTTCCAGGAATTGTTAGGCCATCTCTGAAGGACTAGTTTTCTGCTTTGCCTCTATTACTTGTCTTAACCCTAACTGATCAACTACATTTGGCATAAGAGGGGAAGCTGTATGAATTTGATGTCTTGGGGAATTAACACATGCATGGGGCAAATGTACCTAATTGAGTTGAACTATAATCACAAAATGCAAGACTCATACCAAAAAGTGTAGGAATGCTATTTTAAATGCCTTCTCACTCCCTGAGTCTATCGCTGCTGGACTGCCCCAGATCACCAAACACAGCCTGATTTAGACATATACTAATTAGCTCATGGGCTGATGCTGCTGGCTTCAGTTTAAATAAATACTAAGAGGAATAAAGTTGAGCACACGTCATGTCCATGGCTCGCCCCCATGGGCAGTTTACTGGGAGCTGTCCCTATGTATAAACACGTGGCGCTTGGATGATGGAATCATCAGAAGCTCTCTCCTGGTGGCTCTCCTGTGGTGGTAAGCATTAACCTGTGTCCTCAGCTCTTTAAGCTGATTTAACACCCAGAAAATATCCACTCACACTCCCCTGGACTTCATTTAGGCTTTGTTGAGTGTAAATATTGTATCATAACTCCTTTCATTTATATGTTTATGTCTACAGAATTACGAGAGGGTGAAGAAACCTCAAACGCATTTGACTGGATGAAAGTCGTCCTCTTTTTTCCCCCTGTCCCAGCAGCTGGTATTTGTGTGTGGGGCTTGACGGTGCATGTGTTTTGGTAGACAGGGGACAAGGAGGTGATGAAGTAGCTCCTGTTGGCGTAATGGTTGGATTCCTCAGTCCCGTTACCTTTAAGCCTCCCGGAGGAGCCCTCAGCTTTTTCCTCCAATCTCAATAACAGAACCTAACACTCTTCGTCCTGTGTGAGCAGTGCCCAGGTCAGTCTAGATAAATGCTGGAGAACATACTGATCTACACTTCACCAACACTATGAGCCTTGGCCAGTTCATCTGTCTCCCAAGTTCTGCTTTATATTTGTGAGAAGTCTTGATTAGCGCTCAAAGAGACATTTCGGTTCAAGCCTAAGAGAGAGATTGTATCTTAAATCCAAAACTTCAAATAAATTAGGTGTAATTCATGTTTATTTACATGGTGAACAGAAACGTTCAGTGCCTTTCAAAGTTAAGTTGTGTTGCAACAAAACATTATAATATCATGATTTGAAATTAATCATGAACTACAATTTGATACAATTCAAGTTTTTTTTTTAAAACAGAAGTTGGCAAAAAAAAAACATGTTACTTCTTGGTGGAAGGCAAAAGTTTAATGCAGCAGTGTTTTTTAATCTATGATCAAATGATCTGTTTTTTATATAAAGTGAATGGAAACAATCATTTTTGCTTTTGTTATTTAATAGTTCCAGTTCATAAATTCACAATTATTACAAATAATGACTTTTGTAATTGTTTTGAATACATATGAAAAAGTAATACTAAACTTAAAAGGACTTTTAAAACTATTTCTGTTTTCCATTTTGCTTGATAATGTTATCTCCAAGAAATTTATGAAGCTCTTTTTGTCAGTTGCCCACAATGCTGCCCACAAAGTTTTTGTATCATATCTTTGTATATGCTAATGAATACAGTAATCCCTCACTTTTCGTGGGGGTTATGTTCCAAGAGCTCCTGTGTATAATGAATAACCACGTTGTTGTGTTTTGGTTAAAAAAAAACAAAACTTTTTTTTTCTAAGTTTAATGCATTACTCTAAATGAAAATGTAAAGAAAAATAAATAATCAGAATCTGACAACTGTATTGCTTAAAAAAACATTAGCTTTAGCTGTTAGCATTAGCAGCCTGCGGCAAGCGAAAACAAACACTCGTACACAAAAGAAAGGTTGAAATAACTCTCTCTACCCACATGTCTAGACAGGGCACAGCTTACTAATTCTACATAAACTGAGATAACTGTGGAAAAGGAGGGGGTTAAAACACTAAAATACACGGACAGGACACAGAGCAGTCATGCTACATGCTGCTGCAGCACCTTCTTCTTCTTCTTTTTATGGCAGTTGACATCTTTTTAGTGTATTACCAGCACCACTGGCTTGGTGGTGGTAATACAGTTCGGTTCTCAGAAAAAATCTACTTTAGGTTGAATCTTTAGACAGCAATCAGTGAGTGCTGATCCGTGTAAGTACATACTTTTTGTTCATATTTATAAGTACAAGGTAAAAACAATCATGCATGTAAAATTCATTATATGTACTGGAAGTACGTTAAATAACAAAACCTTTGAATACCTGTTTCTTAGTGTTTAAGCAGACAGAATATTGGAAGAATTGTTGAGAACAGAATTCCACATTAACCCAGAGGCCTTTGCAGTCCCTACCTGCTGTAAGTAGAGTTGCCAGCCCCCTTAAGGCTAAGCCTTCAAATGAAGAGATATTTCTGTACATCAAATGAAAAGTGCCATTTTAACCGCTTCATATGTAAAGGCAGCAAGGCTACTGTCAGATGGAGTTGGCAAACCTAACTTCAGGAGGAGCAATAAAGTGTAATGTGACCTTCATTACCTCCTCCTGCCTCTATCATTAATCCAAACTGCGAGAAAAGGTATTTATCTTCCCCTCGTTTCACCCCTTTAATGAAGATTTCACCTGCTGCAATATTCCTTTCACTTGTCTAAAGTCATTTCCCAGTAAAAATAGAGGCTAGTTATTCTTTTACTGCACCAGACCTGTCCATGGACTCATGCGCTGCAGCTTGAGTGACTGATTTCAGCTCAGGGTTCGAGATGATTACAACAGCTTCTATATCAAATTTTATAACATACTGAATTACGTATTGTTATTCCTTGCCTCTTTACCTTTCGGTCAATTTGCATAAACGTGGGCATAATCTAATTGTGTGCTCTGCTACATTACATCAAGGTCACTACCTCATCTATGAAGTTAAAACAAGAAATGAACTATTCAGTGAAGCCAATGGCTGTAGATGTCATTTCATTCTCTGAAGAACTGAAGAACTTTTTCGATTCTTCCTCTCTTCCATTCCAGTAAGGCTGGATTAGACATATTTCCAAGCAAATGCGTCATTGCCATTCCAATAAAGGCACATTACAACACACCACCAGCTAGACACTGGGTTTTTCAAAGCAGTTGTTCTGTTAAACTCATTTTTACAGAAGGAAAAAAAACTGTTTTCTGGATAAGAGTAAAAGCACGAATTCATGTATCAGTTTATGCCTCCCAGAAATGCTAGCGTGTGTGTGTGTGTGTGTGTGTGTGTGTGGATTGCATAAACAGCTCAGAAATGGTCCAGACACGAAGGCCGGTTTGCGTCTAGATCTGCCTTCGTACTGAAACATCTGCTTGCACTGCTCTTGAACCTGCCAAAGTCAAGGAGGCTTGTGATATTAATGTCCTTCTGATTATTCAATCACACTTTTTAAAAAAATCGTATTGTTTTTATTATTTGGTGCGTAAACAGTCTTCCCCGAGTCCCTCGCTGGCCCTACGCTGCTGTGCTCGGGGAGAGTGGTTCCTCTCCGTATATGGCCAGCGAAACAGAAACACAGGATTACGATCCTCAACCATTTATTCAAAGCGACTCTCTTGTTTATGTTACCATCCTTGACCGTTTTCTTTCCCCCTTCGCTCTGAAATATTGTGGAGGTGGTCTGTGGTGTAAGTGGTGCACAGCTGCACCAAATACCAGATTTCACTCTGAACAATTTATGGCACAGGAAAGTGTTAGATTAACCTCCAGATGAAGAATATCACCCTGAGCTGTGATGGTGACAGACGAGGATTTTAGGGGTTAATACTCTGACATGTGCGGATCTCTCTACTCAGCTCTCTTTTTGAGAAGAAGTACTCCCAGTAGGCCTACTGATCAGATCCACAAACAAATTATCTTCTTCATTCTGGGGAGGCCTTGCTAAATATGTGACAGACATGAAATTATTGGTAGACAAGCAAACAGAGCATTCTTCATTGTAGAGAATCAATTTATGGACCCCTCAAATTTAGGGGCTCATGCTGATATATTACACTGCTTAAGGCAATTAAGTGAAGCATGCCATTCCTTCAAGCACCCTAGCTGAACAAAATGAGACAACCAGCCACTATTAAGGATAAAAGTTCCCCTACCATTGTGTGAACATCTACACTTTACAATACACTTTAAAATGCATATACAGTGATGCTGGTGTCTATAGAGCGAAAGGCAGAGAAAGCAGAAAACACTGATAAGTCCATCACAGAGCAGACAGACAGACAAACAGATTCATGCACACACACACTAGTTTGCCTGACATGCATGGACTGTAGGAGGAAACCAGAGTATCCAGTGCAAACACCACACTGGAAGGACGCTCGGCCAGGAATCGAATTCAGGCCACAGCACTAACCACTGCACCACCGTGCCACCAACAACATCACATATTACTTTTACATTTATAAGCTTAATAATGTTTAATGTAGATACTTTTAGACTTTCATTTAAATATATTTTTACTTCATATTTCCACTTTTAAATAAATACTTTTAATCACAGAGGACCCATCATGCCGCACCTCCAAAATCTAACCTAAATGCAGGTTATATTATACAATATTTCTCCATTGTCTCTTTACTGCAATGCAACAGGAGTGATGTCATAACTGGTGAGGCAAAATATTAAATGTGTTCTTATTTACTCTCTGTTTGTGGCTTTAGGCTAATAAATCAAATGCCCACACGCCACCATAGATCCCTGAGATTAGCACTGAGATGTTTTCCTGGTTTGAAAACATATTGCCCTTTTAGATTTCTTCTTATTTTTCTGCCCCCACTGCTAATGGAAACATTAAGTGAAAGTAAACACAATGACCACTTATGTATATGCATAAAGAAGATGTGTATAATATAAAATCTGGCCTTAATTCAGCTTTTAGAATATCAATAAAGCTGCTCTCTACGGCAGAGAGACTGACAGCGGGGAACGATCTGTAATTTTTTTACCAGCTCTCTTCTCTCCGTCTGCACATTTTTGAGACAGGCTTGCAACATGTCTCGTTCACTCAGAGGTTCTTTAATGAGACATAGCTATCAGTGCCACGACCTACGGGATGTCTGCCACCAAATGTCCCCAGGGCCACATACATCATTGGGCTGGGTTTATGCCTCATGGTTTTTACTGTAGAAGGTGTGTGTAGGCCAAGGTCTAAAGCGCATATGCACAATTTTGTGTGCTTTTCTTGCTTCAATACACTTCAGATCACTGTATTTACTGAAAAATAATACTGTAGTAACTGAAAAGTCTTAAGATGTGTACATGTATTACTGAACACAAAATGTCAACAGCATTTGTTAGCAAATATAAGTGTTTTATACTAGAAGTGGCCCAACATGATATTAAAGAAGAATGTTTCTGTGTTACCAGAGAACAAGGTGGGAATAAGGTGGGTATGTCACTTTCGATAAGTGGCAAAAAATAGATTTGAAGCTAATGTCTTGCAGGTAGTACATTCCACGATTTTGATGAAGACTCCTTTAATTCATTCTAATCTTCCTCTAGAGGGGTTAGAGTGTTTACATGGAGTTGTAGGGTTTGGCTCCTCCTTGTGCTCTAGACACCACTTCTGTACCCATTCCCCAATTTTACTCCCTGCTGAACCAGATAGCTGCTTGATGCTAATTCCATCCCCTGTTGTACCAGAGGGTTGCCCCCGTACTATACCAGAGGGTGTCAGGATATCACAGGAACTCCCTGCCATACTGGACAGCCCTAAGTTGTTAGTCTCCTGGTCCAGGACAGCCTGCAACCAAGCCTCCACAGTCAGAGCAGAAGGCACCCAAGCCTCTAGGTTGGGAAGAGCCAGCACTCCAGTCTTTTGCTTCCAAGCAGCCGGCCCTTAGGTCTCCTGTTTCCAAGCAGCCTGCTCTCCTGTCCCTGGCACGTCCTATCGTGTCTTGCTGGATGTCCAGCCACCTGGCCTCACCTTGCTGGATGCCCATCCACCAGGTTCCACCTCTCCAGATGCCCAGCTGCCTTACCCCGCTCTAACGTTCATCAATCTTCCTGGTCCAGCATTAGCAGCTGCCCAGCTTCCATCCTGTCTAATGTCAGTTCTACTGTACAGCTCCCAGTTCCAGTCTGTGTCCTGTCTCCTGTCCTGTCTCCTGTCCTACCCAGAACTCTTTTGACCCATCTCCTGTCCATCCTCATGTTTAGTCCTCAGGCCCTCAGCCCATAGCCAATTCAGCCTCAGGTCCCATCCTATGTCCAGCTCTATGTTTCTAACTCTGTTTGTTCATGTTCTCTGTCTCCAATACTTTTTCCACTCCTGCTTTGGGTCAAGTCTTGTGACCAGTTCCCTTTTCTGTTCCTGGTCCGTTCACCATCTCCTCCTGTCTATTTTTCCTAGGCTGCCTTTTTTTTTCTTCAGTCCCTTGCCCAACCCAGTGTCCCTGTCCTGCCACCTATTCTGTGTTCCATCTATCCCTAGAACTCAAGTCCTGTCCAGCTCTGTTTCTCCTGTCTGTCTCATGTCCCCGTATGTACAGTTCATTGCCCAGATTTTCATCTTGTCCTTAGGGGCTTCCTGGGTCCTGTAATGTATCCAGTCTCCTATCATCATGTCCAGTTTCATGGTCCTAGTCCAGTTTTCTGTCCAGTCTCTGTCCCCTGTCCTTTCATTTGGTTCAGAATCCCTCCTTTAGACCTACTCCCATGGTGGTCTGTTGTTCATCTCAGGAGTTCCACACCACACACATTTTGACTCATGTAGCCTTTTGCTACCTTTGTTTTCCTCTGTGCCATGTGGTTTTTGTTTATGTGTGTAGCTCCACCCCTAAAGTGCTGTCTGCTCATTGTTCACACCTGTCTGATTTGTAACACCTCCTAGCACCAGCTGTTCCCTGTGTGCACTTTGTATAAATAGCATGGTCTGTGTTTGTTTGTCAACCCTAATACCTACCTGTATTTACCTGTAACCCCTATGTTTTTGTTCTTGGTTTTCATGTTCTTGGTATCTTTTTATACTAATCCATGTTTTTAATTCTAAAATTATGTCTTGGTTTGTGCATGTGTGTCCTTTCCTTGTCCTCTATCACCCCTGGCCAAAATATTACACTTCTCTAATGATAAGAAAAAACAGAAATGTATATTTATGAAGGTGACCACTGCAAACGTATTTGAAATTCAATAATAGTAAAAAATAAAAGGAAAAGACAGAGACAAGACTAATTATAATATTGAAGTTGAGACAAGACCGAGATCATTAATTAGCAGCCTCATGTCACACCGTGACCTTACTTAGTACAACACTACTTTATGCCCACTTTTAAGTAAATTTAATGTATCTCTGTGGAGTTTTTACTGTAGACATTGACCTATAGCAGCTTTCCTGATGTGCTGCACCAAGAGAGACAGTGTCAAGAAAAACTCCCTAAAAGCATGTAGATGAACCATTAAGAGGAACTCAAAAAAAGAGACTGAAAGGGGGTTTAAGGGAATCCTACACTGCAAAAACTCCTGATCTAACTAAGATTTACAATCTTATTTCTTGCCTAATATTCTTATTGTTCTTGTTTTGAGAATAATATTCTATATAAGAGCAGACCTTGTAAGATTATGAAGATTGTTTAAGGTAATTTTGTCCTTATTTCAAGAAATCTTATCAAGTTTAAATATCTTACTGCATGGACAGATAATTTCACTTGTTTCTAGTCTAAATATCTTACTGCATGGACAGATAATTTCACTTGTTTCTAGTCTAAAGATGTCTTTAAATAGAAAAATATCTTAAAACAATCTTTATATACAATATAAGAGCAAATAAATCTGCTCTTATATAGAATATTATTCTCAAAACAAGAACAATAAGAAAAATTAGGCTAGAAATAAGATTGTAAATCTTAGTTAGAGCAGGAGTTTTTGCAGTGTACATCTTTTTAAGGATGCAGCAATTGCCCTGATTTTATAACCTCACCTTTTTTGGTTTGCTTACTGAAAGGTCCTTTAAATACCTCTGTCAGTCCAGGTGTTCTCCAACAGCCTCAATAAAGCCATCAAATAAACAAAGAGGAACAATTACTGAAAATGAAGTAATAATCACCAGCACAGAGACATTACACAAAACTGTCTGAAACAAAGGCTAGCCTATATAAGATTAGTGATGAAGAAAGGGCAATAAACTGTCCATATAAGAACAAAACAAGCTTTTGGACATATAAGCTTTTTGGACATGCACAAACCACTGCAATGCACAAACCTTTCCCTTAATCGTATATAAACACAATGTTCAGACAGAAACTTTATTAAACAGTTTAAAGGGAAATGATCTGCCTGGGCAAGTCAGTCTGTTAGCGAGAGGCTCTGAACTTTTCTGAATCCCAAAACATCAGAAATAGAGATTTGTACTCACACACAAAGGCTGAATGGCAACTGAATGATAAAAAAAATAAACTCAAACATTACCATTAGGATTCAGAAGCTATGATGGTTAAATGTGGCTTAGTTCATTTTGGTCAATTTCTTTGTGTTTTACAAAAGAAAAAAAAAATATTATTACCCTAATCTGAACCTTGCTTTGACTGAAATATGAATTTAGTTTCATAAATTAAAATGTGCATTGATTGACTCATTTTAATTATGATTATTAAGTAATGTGATCTCATGAACAAACTTAATAAAATATGATTTTCCCAGGCGTTGGAAAAGCAAACATCTGTGTTGCATTGTTTTTCATGCAGCATGGAAACTGTTACACAGATGATGTTGTTGCGAAAGCTTTTATTTTTGCAAAACTAATTTTACAATGAAAAGGTAAAAACAAGTCAGCAGTCTCAAATCAAAGTATTTTTATTCTCAAATAATGAAGGTTATCATTTTTATTAATGCATACATGTGCACAATATGGCACAAGGTAACACATCTAACAAATGAAAATATAATTTCATCTTTGGAAATCCAACTCATGCTATTTGCTCTTTGAGAATGTGAGGGTTCTTTATGAGACATCATGTGATTTGAAAAAGCCTTTAATGGTACTTTCTGCCTCTTTGCTTGGTGAAAAATGTGGTCCACAAAGGGGGGGAAAGCAGCCGCGAGGAATAAAATTATAGCCGTGATGGCCAAGTCTAGGTCCAACACAATGAAGCCCTTTGTTTATTTCCTATCTTGGATCTGGATTTGCATCTTGTTTATATTAAAGTAAATCAAAGTCAACCACCCTGAAGGTCTTTTACCAAGGACAGTAATTAGGGCAAAAGGGAAGAAAGCCCAGTTATTAAAGAATGTCTGAGCCAGTGGCGTTTGACAGCATATTTGATCAGCATATTTGCTATGCTACAGTAGCGACAGTCTATGGGCCCTTGTATAAAAGCGCAGTGTCTATCCACATGTGCTGCTTTTGATGGGCTTGCCATGGCATACTGTCCTGTACGATATCAATTCATGGGCCATGTATATCATAATAGGAAAAATAGTGTATGTTCAGAAAAATCTTTAATGTCTTTTTTTTTTTTTACTTGTTCATTTATCTCATCCAGTTATCTGCTGTCTATATCTCCCTAGAAATACTTCCAAATTTCTTATCATATGTGCTAAAAGAAATGAGTGGTGGATCCTACAATTTCCTTCAGATGTTTTCTTTATTGAAGAATACTGATCAGTCCATTCTGAACACCAAAGGCTTCTCACCTCAAGGATGTATGGGTCAAAAATAAGGTCCACTCAGGATGCATTTGATCATCCTTTTTTAACCTATTTAAGAACAGTCTGTGCATAATACAAGTGGCCTAATATGCCAATGAGCATTTGTGATTCACATCCCTCTATCCACAACCTCCAGCCTGCAGTCTCAATGTGGACAGTCAGGGTCGTTAAATCCTACATGTTCGGACCTATCCACAATGATTCATCAGAAGTTTCAACACCAGATATCCTGCATTCACTAGTGGTGATGGAATTGACTGTTTGTGAGTATTCTGACAAGACCAGACTCCTTTTTGCTATTTCTGTTGCCATGACCAAACATTCAGCTCAGTACAAAATTCACCTTGTAGCAGTTACTGAATATAAAAGTCAGTAGTACAAAGGAAATTTTAGAAGCACAAAAAATGTTTGAAAACATGAGATTATTTACATTATTCAGTGCAAGCGAACAAGTCTTATGAAAGTATAATTCTAAAAATATGATCCTAGAAACTGCAATTGCAGTAATCAAACGAGAGAAAAGAAGGAGATATGACTTACAGAGGCTACCCCTTCAGAAGAGCTAGGACTAAACAGTATAAGCCGTTGATTTGCCAGGTGAAGAGGACACATTGTGTTTAGCTCACTGACTATTAAGACGTGACCACAGACCACAGACACTCTAAGGTTTTGTCTTGGGATCCAAAATGCAATGTTTGTGGTGCAATAAACAACTCTGTACTGCCATGATCTTTACTAAAGTAGACATATGCAGTGCATGCAATCAAATTCGTTCCTGGGAGGGGGATATTACCACTAGGGGCATCATGAGTACCTTGTAATGCCTTATGTACTTACTAACCCCCTCCTGCCTTTGTATCGTTCATGGATAAGATTTTCAAAGACATGATAGACCCATTCATTATCATATAAATATCAATGACATTCTGATCTTTTTCCCTGAATTGAATTCACACAAGGTCCAAACACACCATGTCCTACAATGAGTCTGAGAAAACAAATTGAATGCTAAGGAGACAAAGTTGTTCTCTACTATCTCCTTCCTATGCCACATCCTTAGCACAGGCTGTGTGAATACAGAACAGAAAATCAAGTGACATGAGAATGGCCTATGCCTAAAATGGTGAAGAGTCTACAATATTTCCTGGGGTTAGATATCTACTTTACTCTGCTTCACTAAGATCTCTGATAACTAGAACAAGTTCGAGTTTTAATCACATTACTTGTATTCTCCCAGTATAAATACCCCCTTTTTGTGCTATTTCATAAAGAATTGTTGGTGGGGGACCCTGCATACCCTAACTGCTTTGGATTAATTTACTTTTACTTTACTTTGGCTTCTTAAGCTCTGAAAATTTGATTCAGTTTGCTTGCATGATGATTTGAATTTGTTTGCCTGTCAGACATCCTTTTGGTTGTGAACTATTACTTGTTTTTTGTTTTACTGATTGAAATAAATGTGTTTGCTTTTAATACTCTGCTATTGGTTTGGTCATATGAGGTGTGGTTAATCAAATGTCCAACACTGTCCCATGGGCCACACTTTAGCCATCCCTGGATTAGACATTGAGCTGTGAGTTCTGAATTCCACATTATTTATTCCCAAGATTTCCCAGCCTCAGGAATTATAGAGTAACAGTGTCACCTTCCAGCTGGTCAGGATAAAAATGCGTAAGAATTACATGCAACATTTTCACTAACTTACAGTTTAGCTGCCATGTCATTCTCCCTTCAGATATGTTCAGAGTTTTTCCGTTTGCTTGATTCTCTAAAACAGTGGATTTAGCACAAGAAGCTTGTTAAGAGGTGAATGATTTGTCTTAGACATGCCAGATGAGGCAAAGCACAGGAATGTGTGTATCATGGGGTCACAGGGCTGGATATGGGAAGAAGTGCTTAAAAATAGTTGATAAGTTGTGAGTGATTTGATTGGGCAGCTCCCAGTAGGTCACTCCGACTGTAAGAGAGTGATACTGTTCAAGGAGAGAACACAGTTTTCATAAAAGTGGATGAAGTGACCCTGACCTTGTAGGTGGTGAGGATAAAACATGCACAATGACACTGAAAAAGGTCCCCGGGCGGTAGCTGCTAGAGGCCACCATTACATGGGCTATAGGGATGGTAAAACAATGACACATGTGTGTTTCCCTGGCCAGCTCATCTATAAGGACTCTCAGCCGGCCGGGATTAAGTAATAATGATGTTGGTGTTTAGATGTTGGAGATTGTGTTTCAGTTGGAGTTTGTCAGTCCACCCTCACACTACCCTCACAGCTATCCTAACACATCCCTTGGTGTATTTTGGCCCTCATTCCTTTTTGTGTTTTGGCTTGGAAAATAAAAGCAATCAAAGAAAGACGAAAATCTGTGCCTGTGCCTCCTTCTTGGACGGGTATGCACCTGACATGACAACAACCAGCTATTCAAGTTATTCATATGGCCTGTGTGGAACATACATTTTGTTTGCCCACAAGACCAAAATGAATTTAATTACAGATTTAGTTTCACTTGCCCTGGACTTGAGTAAAAGTATGGACACTTTACCTGAGTAAAAATGGAATTAAACCAACTGTGAGTTGAGTGTTAAAAGTAATTGCTTACTATTGTTACCTGTATAAAGAAGTGCAGAGGACTGGTTTGCCTGTGTGACGACCCAGTTGGAACTCCATTAATTGTCTCAACTTTTCTTCGCCTACAGAATTAATTAGTGGACAGAGGAATCTGGACATGAGGCCATTCTAATGAAGCTGTTTCACACTCTCGGCTCTGAGCTGTGTCCAGAGAGAAGGAAAGAGAGGGAGATGTCACATGCAATGCTAACATTCATTTAGTCAAACAGGAAATGGCCTAATGGCAGTCACAGTTAATCTCACAAACTTTATTATACAAGCTACTGCGAGCTCTTAGAGGAAATTGGCTGGTTGCTCATTTTAATGGTGCTCTGATGACCCTAAACTGACCGAAAAATGTGACCTCACTCTGAATTCCAGAAGGGTGACACAGATTTGCTTGCGGTGCCGAGTGTACTTGTCTGTTTTTGTGAGAGCTTTAGTGTCTGTCACACTGTGCAGACAAGCACCTGGTGATTTGCTGAACAACATTATACTGCTTCTTCAGTGAAAGCAATAGTTCAAAATTACATCATTTTCTCTCTTATGCCACATGATCTTTACATATTGGTGAGGTTTGCTTCTTTAGTTATTCACTGGAGCTACAATGTGACTGTAGTTACCTATTAGCACTGTCTAAACTGCAGGTCTAAGTCACACATTAACTTCAAACTATGTTGAGCTGCAGGTTACAACAGACAGTGAACAATAGGCAGTAAGTGTGGACATTACTTCCAAATAGACTTCCTTATGTGGTTTCTGGCACTGCATGATATCCTATTGCCAATTGGTGTAACATTTGTGAACTGCTTACGGTGCATTTTTTGTCTAAAAGAGTGCATTGTTCTGTGTTGATTGACAGAGCAAGTGTAGCCTACTTAATTTCATGGCTATGTGTGCAAGTCAAATTCTTTTTTTAATTGCTATTAAATGGGTGGATGTTAAGATTCAAGCAGATCTCATTCAGTACAAAAGATAAATGAAAAAAAGGAAAACTGTGAAGATCTGCATGAAGCACAATTCATTACACTTATGAAGGACAAACAACAAGGTCTGCACATTACATGACTGAGCCTGGAAAACTATACAATACTATTGTGTTCTGTTCTATATTATGGATTAGTATAATCTGCTATACTCTATTTATTTGACTGTATATACTCTACTATACTATTATATTACACTATAGTCTTATATACTATACTCTACTATACTAGTCTATACTATACTATACTATATTATATTATACAATGCAATACTATATCATACAATACTATACTATACTATACTGTACTATACATTAAAAACAGTTCTTTAGACACATCCTAAATTTATGAAGCATTTCTGATAGAAGGAATAGAATTGAATGGAAATGTCACAAATCCTGCTATAACTGTTAATGCAAGAAACACTGTCAATGCAGTGCATATATCTGAATTTTCATCTCAATTTTGTAAAAGACGAGTTTTTAAAGTTGTTTTCCAGTGTTTTCTAGTGTTTAGCGCTGACATCTCACACCAGGAGGGTCTTTGGGTTTCCTCCCACAGTCCAAATACATGCATGTCAGGAAAACTGCACCTAGGCCTTTGTGCTGCCCTGTGATGGACTGGTGACCTGCAGGTTTCTTGCCTTGTTTTCCAGGCTGAAACATAACAGAAACTGAGCCATGGTTCAGAAACCAAGGCTTGAAATTAAGTGTGACCAATACACCCATACTGTTTCTCATAAACATGAACAAAATAGACATTGCAAAGCTAATACAGCAGTAGCAGCCACCTGGAAGCCTGAATTTCTGTCTGTACTTTTGTCAGTGATCTACCTTTAGAAATGTCCCTCCTTGGTTGATAGATTGCAGTTGTAGTAAGGGCAAAGTTTGTACATTTACATTTAGTTTGTTTTAATATGTTCTTTTGTAGAAAGTGTATATGTGCACGTGGCAGTTTTCCTTTATATGGCCTCTCTCCATCTTTTCTTGGAAATGTACCTGCTACAGTCCCACCTGCTGTTCTACAAGGTGCCAGAATAAAAAACACGTCACCTGGCCAGAGAGAAACGCTCCTGGACAAAACCCAGAGAACTGTCTGTGTTGGGAGGGGGGACAGAAAGGATGGAAGAGGGACAGAGAGAGAGAGAGAGAGAGAGAGAGAGAGAGAGAGAGAGAGAGAGAGAGAGAGAGATGGTGAGAGAAAGGGGGAGAAAGAAATAGAATAGGACAGAGAGAT
>JBBPDC010000109.1:4572501-4594573 GCA_037974485.1 Hemigrammopetersius urotaenia | reverse complement strand
TAAAATATCAAGGTGAAAGTCATAATAGCTTGCGTAGTATAGACCCAGCTCCCAACCCAACTTTGTGAATAGATTAAGGGCAATATTTTTTTTTATCGCCCAATAAGAGTCTCACATTAACGCAGCACGTTAGCGCTGATAATGGCCCACCAATAATATATATAATATATATATATATATATATATAAATTTTAAACCTGTCTCGCTCTCTCTGTTTCTCTCTCTCTCACTCTCTCTATCTCGCGCACGTTCTCTCTATGCCCCTCTCTCTCTTACTCTCTTACTCTCTCTCTCATTTGTGACTTTTCCAGACCGTGCGGATCGTCTCTCTCTCTGTCTCTTTCTCTCTCTCTCCGTCTCTCTCGTTCGTGACTTTTCCGGAGCATGCGGATCGTCTCTCTATCTCTGTATCTCTCTTTCTCTCTCTCTCTTTCTCTCCTTTACTCTCTCTCGGTCTCCCTTACTCTTTCTCTCTGTCTCTCTCTCTCTCTCTTACTCTCTCTGTCTCTCTCGTTCCTGACTTTTCCGTATTTAAACCTCTGGTTTATATTTACATTTTCTTTAGGGGTACTGTATTAAACTGAGTTCAAGATTAAATTAAGGTGATCTGGGAGAACATTTGGAGGCATATTTATGGTTTACACTATAAAAACAGGCATTATGATCATTTTTTTGGGGGGGGTGCTTCAGACCTTCGGCAGAATTCAAATGAGCCATTTTAATCTAGATTAATTCCAAGATTCCAAGGGGGGGGGTTTAACGCCGATTTTTTTTTATCGCGCGATAAGAATCTCGCGCTGTTAACGGCCCAGCACTAATATATATATATATATATATATATATATACATATATTTATGTGTGTTATTTTTTATTTTTATTGACTTGACATGACCCATAAAGGAGCAGCCGATCATATGTCTTGTATCTTGAGAGGTGGGGTCTCCATGGATCAGTTTGGGCAGCACATCCCACAGATGCTTGATTTGATTGAGGTCTGGGGAATTTTGAGGTTAAGTCAATATCATTTTGCTGTTTGATGGGGTACTGAAAAAGGACACTGCCATTAGGGAATACATTAGGGCATGAAGTAAAAGAAAACAGCAGAACTGGACCATAGAGCAGTCCTGTCTTTACCATCATACACATCCTTCATGTCTATAGGAAGAAGGAAGAGTGTGTGCTGAGGAGAGAGAGAGAGAGAGAGTGATGGAGCAAATGAGGATGAGCCTAGAAAGACGATAGGAGTTAGTAGGTCTGTCCCTCTGACACCGAGCTTGGGGAATTACAGCCGATTATGGGCCGTAATTGAATCCCCCTGATATGCAACATGACCGTTTCAGCTACAGTCTGACGATCGATATGCAAGGCTAATTTAATATTCAATTAATCCTCAGGCCCACCTACCCTTTCATGAAACACTTTATCTCCATCTGCAATTATGTTCCCTCTGCTTTCTTTCACTCCCTAACTTTCCTTTCAAAGGGTCCACACCATGATAAATTCTTCTTTTCCTGGTTTTTTATGGAAGGCACAGTACAGAAAAGCAAATCAGATCAGTAGTTACAGTATTTGCATACAGAACAATGCTGGAAATCACATAAGCAAGTTTAGAAATTTAGAACATATAGAACACAAATATATTGATTTTATTCATGATTGTGAACCAACATATCTTCTGACTGTTTAGATGTAAGGCTGATGATGGTAAAATAGTAGTTAATATGAATTACTTTTTAATTGCTAACTCTTTACCTCACAACATCTTGGATATACCCCTCCAAAGTGAATGGTATGTTTTCTGCAATAAAACAAAGCTCCAGCAAAATGTCTCAGGCATCAGGCAGTTTGTTCCTCACCATTTCCTGTAATAACTTTCTATGAGGAAGCATTTAGAGGCTGATGCCACTGTCAACAGTTCTATCTTGGAAAGTTTCTCTAGAATGCCACATTTTACACTAAACAACTCTGAAAACAGTGGTATTCCCCTTTAAAGTGAAACATCAGCCTATTTAAGGGAAGGAAAGTTTGGAATATGGTTAAAAAAAAGGTTAAAATGATCTGTGGGTGATTTTGCACATAAACTCGTGAACATTATCAGCAGAAAAAATGCAATGAATGTTTTAAAAATGCCACATTTAGAATATGGGCCCTTTAATTTCCCTGGGTATTTCTGTTTGTCCCCTCCAACCCGCTGAGACCTTTTCTCTACTCTTAGCTTTGTTTCAAAGCATCTCTGTGCCTTGGTGGTACTCTCTGGGCAATGTAATCAGAAACACTGCCACTGAAGGCCGCCTCTTCTCATTGTGCGTATCCATCTGCTAAGATGCTTTCATCGTCCAATGATCTTTTTATCTCGCCACACCTGTGTATAGAATGTATACGAATCTTAGAACCCGCAAAACAAGAACCTTATTCTCTCTATCTCTCTCTCTCTCTCTCTCTCTCTTTTTCTCTCTCTCCCTCGCCCCTCTCATAATCTTTATCCCTACATCTCCTCCTGTTGTCAAACGGTGGTACTGCCACCAAACAGCAGAATTTACAACAGGGATGAATATGGTTTGTTACACAGTGTAAAATCTCCCCATAGTTCATGTTACTACATTGCATGAAACCAGTGAGGTCTAAGCATTAGGGAGATTTATGATAGGGACTGATATCTATAAAAAGTGGTTCAGAAAGAGATCTTTGTGTAATGCAATACAAGAACCATTTTGGGTCCCTAAAGTATCATTGGATGATTCCAAAAAGGTGGTTCTTCTTTTTGTACAAAAGATGTACAAAAAGTGTGTGAATTCTTAAAAGTTTAAATAACCTGGTAATAATGTGACAGTCCATTCAAGAGCACTTAAATGGTTAAAGCAGCTTTATATGATGCGATGTTTCTTGCAGTCGTTTTAAAATGTTCTAGGCTCTAATGTATTTTAAAACATAATGGTTTGGTTTCATTACTTCAGAGTGTATTACCATGATATAGTTAAGAGAAAATGCGTTTTAAAAATGATTATTTATTAACAATTAAATGGGTGCAAGCAAAAAAAAATACACGAGAATGTTCAAGGCAAACTTACAGAGGCAGAATTGTTGACAGAGGTCAGAATCAGTCAAGAACTAGATGCGTGAAGGGTTAAATGCCTTTAAAACTGACCTGACAGAATGTTTTACACACGATGGTAACACACAGTTTGCCTGATGCATTAGCCACTGTTTTCTGAGGATTTTTGGAAGATCATTTTGGCATAAATATTATAGATATATTAAAACATAGTAATGGTGGAGAGGTACAAGTGGGCTGTTATAAGTAAAAACAGTCTGCAAAGATATTATATTTAGCACTATTACCAATATTACATACAAAAAATAAGATAACCCTTTATGAGTTTATTGACAAAACCCATAAGATGTATTTGATAATAAATACAATTGTGTTGTAGCCACAACCCCTGGTTTCATTCACCACTACTGTAAAGAAAAAAAGTCTTTCATCTCCTATAAACAAAAATTGATGGGTGTAATAAGGTCTTACATTTAAGGTCTACTTAACGTTTCTTTTTAAATGATGTTTGTAGCAATAAATGCAGCTGTTCAAGTAAGCTGTTCAATTTTTCTCATTTTCATTTTGAAATTTGGGTTATTATATAGTACCTGATTGCATAAACCTGTCCGGATGTTTTGTTACATACATGTCATAAACCTCACTGAAACGTCAGCACCACTTTAACGAAGAGTTGGATGTGGTTTGACAGATTGAGGGAAGTTCTGGGGATGTATTTATAGACTATTGGATGACTATTGACATCATGCTTGTTAGCAACATTAGCCTCCAGTGCTAAAATTAAGAAGCAAAGTCTGTTCTCCCTCATTACCCTGGCTAGATGACTATTAAAATAAACCTTTAAAAAGAATAGTGCTTTAACAATGAAACAATGATGTCATAAATGGTCCTTTGAGTGATGCCCAGTTGATTCCCTAAAGAATATTTCAAAGGATGGAAAAACGTGTTTAACGTTTAAATAACCTCTAAAGTCCAGACCAGAAAAGTTTGTAGTACTTTGGGTGGAGGTAGCTCGGTGGGTAGGATACTTGCCTCCAGACCAAGAGGTCATGGGTTCTAATCCTGCCTTCAGCATACCACCACTGCGTCCCTGAGCAAGACCCTTAACCCTAAGTTGCTCCAGGGAGAGCCTGCCCCCTGCAGTTAGGGAATGGCAGTCGCTTTGGATAAAAGCGTATGCTAAATGCCGTAAATGTACTTCAACCCTTTGTGTGTGTATATATATATGTGTATTTAACTTGCACTTCACTTTTTCAAATTTCTATGCCTGCTTTATCGCATGTTTTTGACCAGTGAAATCTGCACTCTCTGCTGAACAAAGGCCCACCAGCAGCTGGACAACCCGGGTGGACAATGTGCTCCAGTCATATCTTATAAGTTGTCCCTGAGTCAGCTAATAAAGCCCCTAATTAGCTTCTACCATGGCACAGTCACATCACATCACATCATTTCACTGTACTGCCCCCTAACTGCATGTTGCCACTTTGAGGGGTCAGAGTGTGCTCCTTCTGTCTGTGAGACTCAAATCAAGACCACTAACACACTGTCCACTGTGAATACATGTCAACCTCTTGGCAGGGCTGGGCGAAGGTCTGAGCAGGATGATGAGAGATAAATATTTTATGCCGTCTGGCTCTTTCTGCAGCTATTACGCTATTGATCTGGTAAGTTCATCAAGGCAGATTTAAACAGGTCTCTCAGTACACACCCATACTGCGTGGTGTGGCAGTGGCCTAATAAATGTTGATGTCCAAGGATTTGCTCTCGAGCGAAGCCGAGTCTCACCGCAAACATAAAACGAGCAATAAAACGGTGAAGCGAACAGCCTGCAGGATTCTCTCCTGAGTCATGGTGTTCTATATTTATTTAATTATTTATGATTTTAATAGGGTTTTCATTTAACCAGTACACACACACACACACACACACACATGCACATAAAAAGATACTGTGGCCTACAAGCACTTCAGCATTTAAGGCACAAGTTGAGCAGGGCCTACTCAGATGTTTTCCTTCCTTCTGGGAGCTTGGGACAACTTATTTTCTCAATGAAATCTGTCACTTCTCCATTGATCTTCCAAAAAATAAATCTCAAAATAATAAGCAAACAAGTCCCAGAGGAACTACATGTAATTCCAATTCCATCACAATAAATGTTCAATGTCTTTGAGGAAATCCAACCAATATCTCTAAAAGCTTTGGCCATGCCTATAAACAGAGTAAAATGATTTCAATAAAATGAATTCAGCTTGAATAGGTCTTAATATAAGGCATATAAGAGTGTTTCTACACCATTAATATATGCTCCTCTGACCCCCAGCATTAGTTCTTTTTTTCTCAGGTCGACAGAGTTGACCTCTTCTTTTGTGTGGTAGTCATGGCCTTCCCAGGTCACTAAATCAAATCTGCAATCTAATGATGCTAACCGAGTTCTTCATGCTGAAGGGTCAGGCACGGCCTCATCATGGCAATGCTTCAGTCCCAGATGAGGAGCTCCTGTCACGGCCAATAAACCTTCCCAATTTTTGCAGGAAGTGGTTAAACAGGCCGCAGAACCGCATATTTGTCATGGGTCAGTCGTTTGATGCGCTTATCTTTTGAACAATTGCCATGTCCAGACACTGTTGCCTGACTTGTATTTCCTCTCCACGGTTAGGTTCACATCGTTGATGTTTGTACAGTGCAAGATTGTTCATTCAGGAGATAATCCTTCTGTGGAAGTGCATAAAGGACCTCCTTCAGAGGTTCATGGCGGACGCGAAATAATTGTATGAATGCGCCAGGACCTCGCTATTCATATCAGGGTTTATATGTATTGGGACATCATTTATGAAATGTAGGTTCATTCACGTTCAGATTTGGATTTAATATTGCCTGTCTGTCACACTGAACAGCATTTAGTACGTTTTTGTCTCTTCGTGGTGATGTGGGTTTCCTCAGAGGTCTCCGGTTTCTCACACAGTCCAAAGACGTGCATGTCAAGTGAACTGGGGATTCTAAATTGATTGCATGTCTGAGTGTATGAGGGAATGGATCTTGGGGGGGGTGGGGGGGTGGAATGCGGGTCCAACTTGCTCATTGTCTGGGGGTGAGGTTAGATGGTGTCTGTGAAGCTCTACATTCGGCAGGTATCAGGGTATGGGGTGTGAGCAGAGCTCAACGTCTCTGTCATTGTCAGAGTGGGGCGGGGGGCGGGGGGGAGCTCTACGCCTTGGCTTTTGAAACAAATTATTTAGAAAAGTGTGCGGGGGAGTGTCCGTGGGTTTAGGGTTCAGTTATATGTAATAGATACTTTGTTTAATGTTAGTAAAAGACAAACAGAGCATCTACAATCTATTGGACCATACAGATGAAGTGTTATCAGTACTATATTAGTTGACATGTCCAGTTCCGCTTCTGCACAAGTGTTTCATCATCAAACAACAAAAATGAATGTTTACATGACCACAAGTCATACAAACAAAAATGCTACTCCATTAATAATTAATAGGGCTTATATGGTCAGCTTAATAATGCACTGCTATGCAAAAGCCCTTTTCCTCTCCGGTGAACTAAAATAGACTCTGACGTTAGACTGGGATAAAGAGCTGAGTGCGTCGAACTCCTGCTGGAGCAACAAAAAAAGCAGAAAATCACGCAGGAAATGTAAGAAGCAGACCTGATATGGCCCGATAAAAATCTACAGAGGGCACTAGCCAAACTGACATGCAGCTGACTTCAGGTCCATGTAAAGTGGACGCTGCCTCTGATCCGATTAGATATGTTTATGTCACGGTCTGGTCAGTGGCCGGTTAGGGCCACTGCTCTTTAGTTAATGGTTCTTGGTTTTTCTGCTCATGTTTTGGTTTGTTTCCCTGTTCTGTTTGGTTCATGTTTTCAGTGTGTTTAGGGCCTTTATTTTGTAGTCATGTCTTGGTCTGTGTTCGTGCTTGTGTCACGTGTCTGGTCTTGTCATGTGTTTTGGTTTCAGCTGTTTTCTGTTCATGTGTCCGGTGATTCCCCAGCTGTCTGTGTTTTCCCCTGATTTTGGTTTCTTTAAATGCCTGGTTCTGTTTATGTTCAGTTATCGGTCCATCGCTTTAGAGTGCCTCGGTTATTTCCCTGGTTCTGGTTTTTCTGTTTGTTCTGATGGCCCCCGTGCCTGCCTTTTTTTTTTTGCTCCTGGTTTTTTCGGAATAAACAGTGACGAAATGGATCCTTGGCTCCCCGCCTGTTTCCTCCGAGGTAGCTCCAGGTTGGAGCTTAACCGCTCCCCCCCGTGACAGTTTATTATGACCTCAAGGAGAAATCATTTTTTCATGATTTCTTTTTTTCCCTCTCTGCCTCTGTTTTGTTTTGATGCAGTTTGAGCAAATGCGCCAATGAACTGTATTCTGTCTTTAAAGTTTAATCTGGAGAATTTTTCATGTATTGCTGAGCTAAGGTTATTGCAACCTTAATACCAAACCCTCTCTCTCTCTCGCTCTCTCTCTCTCTGTTTCTCTCTCTCTCTGTCTCTCTCTCTCTCTCTCTCTCTCTCTCTCTGTCTGTCTGTCTGTCTGTCTGTCTGTCTGTCTGTCTGTCTGTCTGTCTGTCTGTCTGTCTTTGTATGAGATTTGGGCCTTCTTCATAAACCATAAATGATTGGGGACTCCTACCCTTTCCAAATGTCTATTTTGGGGACAAAATAAATGTACAAATGAATAGGTTCAAAAAGGTCATAACTGTTTTCCTGTGATAAATTATGGTTTAAAGTCTTGTAATCACATTTACTTATTCATAATAATCGTATTGCTCAATAAGATCTTTTATTATTAAAAAGAACATTTATTAAGAATTTATTAATAATGTCTCTCAAACAGCCAATTTCTTCAATTACTTCAGTTCTGTAAGCAAAATATAAGCTAAAAAACATTGATTGGTTGGTAAGCAAAGAAAAACACTCATGATGTAGGATACTGAAGTTGAGTTATGATTATCCAGCATGCAAAGGTAACCCAGGAGACCCCCCCCCCCCCCCCCCAACACACACACACACACACTGAATATAACACAATAAAGGCACCTCAATCATATCAAAACTGCTTCTAGTGTGAGCCCCTATGTTTTTAATGTAGCTGGAAAGTAAGAGTCCAAATTGTGCTAGCACTACTTGAAAAAAAAAAAGAATTCAAGATGCCCCCAAACATTTGGTGGGCAGTGTATGTATGCAGTTTTAATGAAAGTTCGGGCTCCATTGAGCAGCTCATCACAGCAGAAGCTGAAAATGAAATGAAAATGTGGGAGGAAGAAATGATCGCTGAGTCACCTGGGGTGGAGCCACCTTTTATCTTCGCCAGCCTTGATCTTCTGTCCAATCAAATCAGTCAGAAGTCAGAAAATTTCAAATGTAATAAAAATCATCAGCACTGGACAGCTCCCCTATGTGTCCCATTCTGAAGATCGCTTTCAAACTTTGGAATCCCCTCGTGGGTTTTTTTTTTTCTTCTTTTTTTGTGCAGACTGTTTTTTGGCATAGCAAAGATAGTGACTTTGAACTGCTGGCCATAGTAGCGTAATGAATTCCGATGGGAGAGAGAGAGAGAGAGAGAGAGAGAGATAGAGAGGGCATGAGGGAGAGAGAGAAAAAAGGAGAAAGAGTAGCAGATAGACAGCAGGAAAGATGTAGATAAAGGGAGAGAGGCTGTATGAGAGAGAGAGAGAAAGACAGAGAGAAAGAGTAGGAGAGCAAGATAGATAGACAGCAAGAAAGAAAGTGAAGTAGATAAAGGGAGAGAGTCTGAATGAGAAAGCAAGAGAGAGAGCTAGAGGGCATGAGGGAGAGAGAGAGAGAAAAGGAGAAAGAGTAGGAGAGATAGATAGAAAGCAGGAAAATAAGTGAAACAGATAAAGGGAGAGAGTCTGTACGAGAGAGAGAGAGAGAGAGAGAGAGAGAGAGAGAGAGACTCTATGCTCATTTGCATTTTGCATGCGGCTGTTTTTGCCACGGCTCAAGCTAATCAAATAAATAAATTGGGGCCAGACTAAGCCAAGTTAGTGCCCCTGTTTAAATATTCATATGCTCCTCAACAATTCGACAACTTCTTTCTGCTCCCTCCTTTTTTCTCTTTTAAAATGCCTCTTTGGTCTGAATTATTCAGCTGTGGTGGTCCACTGCTTGAGCAGAGGTAAGTGAGAGCACAAGACCAAAGAGGGAGCGCCAAAGAGACAGAGAGAGAAAGAGAGAGAGAGAGAGAGAGAGAGAGAGAGAGAGAGAGTCTGTTTCTCCTGTTAGATCTGAAAGTTGTTCTTTTCTGTGTATCTGAAAGGAAAAGTTGATGTCACCAACATGAGCACGTATTTATTTTTTTGTGGCCGCTATTCTGGTTCCCTCTGTTCCCCAAGTGATTACTCCACTGAGATAGTTTCACTTTGCTGAGAGCCTTAATTCACTAGTTCAAAAGCAAATGAAATAAAAAAGACAATACATAGTTTTTTGAAACAGTTTTTCGTTTTCTTTCTGGTTAAAACAAAATGTATGCGTGCATAAAAAGTTTATTTCAGGCATAAATCAATCAACCAAACTATCCGTCTGTGAATAAAGAACAAATGAAAAATAAATAACGAAAGCAAAAAAAGTAAATAAAGTAATGGAATGGAAAAATGCGTTTGTTCTTTCATCCATTCATTTATTCATTCAACAGTTTGCTTGTCTGTTCTTTTGTCCAGTTCTTCATAATTCAGGCGTAATAATAGGGAAGCAACTGGAGTAACAGCCTTTACTATTCTGAGTAGGCTAGAGGTTGGAACACGTCTGTGATTTTGATTGCATTCAGTCATAAGAGCAAATGACGTTAGGCACTGAAGTCAGGATGATTATAAATGAATGAACAACACTGAGCTAAAATGCCATTTAGGTGTGGACAGAGGGCCAAAACGCATAGAAAAATGTAGTGTGCATGTGGACATGGCCTAAATAGAACAATAAATAAATGATTTGCTGAATATATGGATGGATAAATGTACAAAGTATTATTTCATAGACAGACAGGAAAACATGTAGATGGGCAGACAGACAGATGGATGGATAGATGCTTTACAAGGTGAAGAGAGGTACGGGCTTGTCATGCTTGTTTCGTTTTCATTACCTGTGGCTTCTCCTCTCCGACGCACACACTTTCTGTAATTTCACCCGGCGCAGCCCCAGTCTTCGCCCAGTCTTTGATGTGCTAATCAGCAGTTTGATTTTCCTGTGCTGGTCCCCTCTGGGGCTGGCGATGATCATTACAGCTTCCAGAGGAGATCTGGTATAGTACCTGTTCCAAAAAAGCACGCAGGTGGTGTAATCAGTCGAGAGTCGTTCGTATGCAATCACGCAAAGGATCAGAAATCTAGAGAGAAGGGCATCGCTTGAAATTAATTTGTTATAAAATCCAAATTTTGCGGTTGCCCAAAAACAAACATGCCAAGTGTGACATGCCAGGCAGTTCAAACACTGAGCTCTAGACTTCAAGGGGCATTTGCATGCAACCAGTTTGTATGAAAAGATCCACTTTTGATGTTTATGTGTCAAAAAGTTCAATAACTCATTACATTATACTGGAAATAATGGGATCATTTTACAGCCTCTCTTTAAGCTTAAAAATAAATTGACTGTTTTGGATTCATTTTTTTTCACTAGAACTTGTATTGGGTTTGTTCTAAAAGCAGTATGAGGTGGAACACTGTTTATAACTTCAATATAAATTGGTGAGGCAGGAGTCGTAGGTGGATATACGTAAATACAATGAATTTTCATAACAAAACAATGAATACAAAATTCACACAAGCTTGGAATTCATGACCTAGTACAGACAACTATTGAAGATAGGGCAAAGGTGGTCTGGCCAATAAAGCAAGAGTAACAGATGGACCACAGTCAACTATACATTACAAAGTGTATCTGGACACGGTGTGCAGATTCAAAGTAAGTACTTACACGTAGACACACACTGAAGAGCCACTTCATTCTAAGCATTACTTAAATGATCTATAGGGAATAACCATTCACCATTAGGCCATGAACCAGGACTAGGCTCATTATTAGGCCATGGACCCCTCCCTACTCACTTGATTTTGACATAGGTGGTCTTACTCCCTTCTCCTGTCCCACAAACTTCCTGAACTGGGACTCGAACACACACACCCAAAAACAAAAACACTTACTCACTCACACTTACGCACACACACACCCCACTGACTGGCACCAGTCACTTTGTGTAGTATTAGTGCTCTGCTAACTACCTCTTACTACTACCCAATTAGTACTACACTCAGTCTATATTATAATTATGTCACTTTACCACAATCTTGCTCTTTTTGCACCATATATATATTTTTTTTTATAGATCATATGTATAATTGTATTTGGTTGTATACACATAATTATAATTGCACCTTTTTGTATTTAATGTTACATGTATGCACCTGGGGTTCGAGAGTAAAGTAAATTCAGTTCTCTGTATGTCTGGTACGTATGGCAGATTTGACAATAATGTTGACTTTGACTTTGACTTACGTTTACGGCATTTGGCTGACACTCTTATCCAGAGCGACGTACAGTACATCAGTGCTTAAGAAGTCCACAACTGTCTCTTACCTGAAAAACAGCTTAAATCCGAGTCAACTATTTAACCGAGATACTGCAATCAGAGCATCTATACAACAACTGTCAAATAATAATTAGCCAACGCCTAACCCAACAATACATAAGCCCTAGAGAAGAACAATGTAAGTTATAGAGAAGTCAAGGGAAAGGAATTTCTTTTTTTTTTTTTAAGTAAGCAGTAGAATAGGGATGTAGTTAGTCGCCAAAGTGCTCCTTGAAAAGTTGGGTCTTCAGGCGACGCTTGACGACCATGAATATTCAGCCATCCGCGTATTGTGGCCAGAAACGGACCACTGATGAAGGGCTGGAGGATGACTAGTGCAATCTTTTGGTCTGCAAGGTAGACCAACAGGTTAGATGTGTATAATAAAGTGGAATCTACAAAGTGCACCAATGGGTGTGTAGATAAAATTGACAAAGAGTGTAGATGCAAGGCAGGTCTACCTAATTAGGTTTAACATTAAAAGCACCTCCCTTCTATTAGGACCTCCTTGTGCCACCAAAACATCTCTGATTTGTTGGGGCATGGGCCCCACAAGTCCTCTAAAGGTGTGCTGTGGTAAGGTGTGCTGTAAGTTGTGAGGTGGCTTCTCCATTAATTGGACAGGTTTGCCCACCACATCCCAGAGATGCTTAATCAGATAAAGAACATTTGTAGGCCGAGTCAACACTTTGAACTCTTTGTTAGGTTTCTCAAACCATTCCTGAACAATTTGTGTGGTGTGACAAGACACATTTTAATGTTGACAGGGGAACATTACTAAGGAATACTGTTGCCATGAAGAGGCGGATTTGGTCTGCTTAGGTAGATGTCAATGAAGCATACACATAGATGTGAAGACCCAAGGTTCCCCCAGAGCTTCACACTACCTCCGCTGGCTTGCTTTCATTCTAGTGTCATCTCCTCCGCAGGTAACTGAAGCATACACACCTGGAGATCCAGGCAACTTTCTTCCATTGCTCCAGGGTCCAGTTCCGCTGCTCATATGCTTTTGATAGTGAATAGTGGCATCACTGGCACTCTGACAGCCCCATAGACAGCAAGCTCTGTGTGTTTTGACACCTCTCTATTACAGCCAACACTAACTATGGCAGCAATTTGCACCACACTAGATCTTCTCTATGATGGGCTTGCTTTTGCTAACCACATACATCATTAAGCCTCTCCAACCCATGTCCTGGTCGATTCACCGACTGTCCATCCTTAGACCAGGTCCTAACCACTGTATACCAACACCCCACATGATCTGTCATTTGGGAGATGCTTGGCTTCAGTTTTCCAGCCATCACAATTTGACATCTGACATCCTTAGGCTTGCCCATTTTTCCTGCTTCCACCGAACTGACTGTTCGCTTGCTGCCTATTATACCTTGACAGGTATCATTGTAATGAAATAATCAATGCTTTTCACTTCACAGTAAATCAGCACAGCACCAGTCCTGGTAAAGATAACACCTTTCCTTTCCATTTTAATCGACGTTTCCGTAGACTGCGTGCCTATTTCAGCATTTCGCCTGTCTTTCCACATTGAGAACTGGGATTAAGGTCTGGTGATTCTGCTTGTCAGTCAAAATGTCCCCGTGTTTCATCATGCCTGTTGAAGCAGTTACTCACAGACGGGCCCATGCACCCTACAGTTGTTATTCTGGAATGTGGAAGCGTCAATTTTAATTTTACGTTCTGGATTTTTTATTTATAGATTTGCACAGTACTATGCACGTTTAGGCACCCCTGGTCCAATGACATATTTTGTTGATTAGGTAAGGGTAGATCAGATAACACATTTAAGCAGTTACAGAAAATGAATGAATAAATATTACCTTGCTGTTTATCATTGGGAATTATTGATAGACATATTTACTTATGAATGATTTTTCTCCTGTAACTTGAACATAAATTATGGACAACTTAGGAATCAACAGCAAACACACACACACACACACACACACACACACACACACACACACACACACACACACACACACACACACACACACACAGTTGCAGTATAATAAAACTATAAATGTATCAGTCAACAAATCTTGGCCTGTGGGTACAGAGCCCTCTACTGCCTCCGCTGTGGAACTACAAACCCATAAAACTGACCCACATGCATTTTAAGAGCTCAACATTATTGAGAAGCCTCCATCTTCCCTAAAAATAGAGTTAAACACAGTGTGTAAAAGCCTGTGTGTCCTGTACCAGTGTTGACTCTGAAAGGTGAAGCAGCAATAGTGTGTCACCCTTTTAACGGCTGCTCTGCCTCTCTCTCTGTTCACTCCATGTTTTCTCTGATTTTACAGCATCGGTGCTGCAGGCAGATCCTTCACATGGTAGCCAGACAAAAAAAAAAAAACAGACAGTGAAAATGAGAAAAGTGGCCCCTCTGTACCCCAAGGTGAGGAATAAATTGCAGAGGATAACTAGCAGTGCGAAGCACAAACAGCATGAGAAATGGAGAAATGGTTTGCAATTCTCTGCTCTTCTTACATCAGACCCAAATCAAAGCTTTGGCAGGCCATTAAAAGAATTACTTCATGCTCTGAAAAAAGGCTGCCTGATGTCAATTTCAATATCTCGCCAAAAGCATAACAACACACTCCCAGGTTCACCCACAGCTATTGTGCTCAACCAGCAACCACTGTGCATGTAGTAATATGAATATGCTTGTAAAACACTGGAGCTCAGAATATCTGAAAATATAGAAGTGCAGAATCATAGTCAATCCCCCCCCTCCCAACCCCCACAACCACACATACATGCATACACTACAGGTCAGATGTGTGTATGGGTCCACCCATGAAAAAAGATACCTTGCTCTTGGTTTGGAATTGTAATATAACAAGTGCATTTAAAGGAATGTGAAAGTTTATGTATGAGTATCTTTTTTGTCCATACAACAGTCCATACAATCTAGTGCCACTGAAATAGGTGTAATATTTTTCAGTCATTGTGGAACTACATTATTTGGATAGTTGTGTACCCAGGCCTAAGGTCAACAAGGACAGGACGAATGGCGTTTTCAGTGGAACAACTCCCGCTGTCTTACAAAACTAAATTGGTGGGATAAAGATTCAATCACACCTCCCAAGCCAACAAATGCGAACGGTGGCTCAAAAATATGCTCAACGCTGGATTGCTAGTGACCTTGCTTAAATGAACTGGTAAAATGGAAATGGAGGATTTCTCTCAATGACATGATTTTCCATCCCATCAGTTCACAGTGACTGCAAGGAACGACCACAAACTTCAGAATGAGTGAAACCATGCCCTGAAATATCAAGGATAAATCCCTGATGCCCGTCTTCATTTCCGCCCTGAAGAAACCTTGCTAATCTGTAGTCACTCTTTGATATTCATTTAAATGATTGAGGTATTAGTGGATTAAATTAACACGGGCATTTTCTAATCTACTCTGACCTGAGAAAATAACAGGGGACGTCATGGATAAAACAGCAATTTTCTTGGTATTACTGCCATAATTGGTCTTAGTGAAAGCTGTTACAGGGATAGTTTCAACATAACTGGGACTGCCATACTAAATGGATTTTAATAAGGATACAGCAGTATTTCCAGTGCCATGTGACTCAGAACACACTAATTAAGTCATTCATAACAAAGTAATAACAAAATAAATATGACTTTCCTAAACAGTTTTAGATTTTTTTCAGGACCCACAAAAGCTGCATATTTGGACCCACTAAACCTAGTGGTTGCAGTTTTTATATAACATTGTCTTATTCAGTGTCTAAAGAAAGCAAACTGAAAGAGAACACTCTAATCAAAGCATTACTAAGCATTACTAAGCATTACGTCTAAGTGTGGCCCTATAATATAACATCTTTAATTTAACCTGCCACCATATAAGGCAGTGGAATGCCTGAGTATAAATATTTGATAAACATGTAAAATGGTGACTATACATGACATTTCAAAGTAATTATCTTAAGGCATTCTGGTCATCAGCATTACTACTTGTGATGTGGTACACAAACCAATGCACCATACCGATTCAAGAGGATCTGAATTAGAGTAAACAATAATTTACATTTCACTCAAATTGCCGTTGGTTGTGTGTAAATTGTACTGTAATGGCTCAGCTATGATCTTACACTCAAGCTTTTACAAAAAAAAACCTTGTGGAAACGTTCATTTTGCTGTTTATTCCAGTATAAGCAGAGCATCTGTTTCACAAATAAATTATGTAATAACATCAATAATTCACATTCAGTATGTTGCTATCATAAATGGGGGCTTATGCGGGCAAACTTTGCTCGACTGACTCATCTTACATGTAGGCTAAAGATCATAAACAGCATGTCCATGTTGTGCCCTAACTTCATTGCAGTTCATGGATCAAGAACGGTGCACTAAAAGATTTGTCTGTTTATCCAGTTATAGATATTGATTAATTTATTTATTGATGGATACAAATTAGTCATTGACTTAAACACGTTGTCCCTGTCAGAACAAAACCTTGCATCTCCAAAAGTATTGAGATATGCCCAAAAAACAAATAAATATAAAAAATGGTTCAAACAGTAGGAAAGTTCCAGCATTTCTTCTAAAAGCCGTCATTAATAAGAAGCTTGGTCTGTCTTTGATGCAGCAACTTGTTTTTATGGTACTTTTTCTGGGACTTTACACTGTTTGTGTGTTGCTGTGATGATGTTTAAATGAGTAAAAGGTTTTCTTATAGCTCAAACCAAAACTACACATTAAATCCCTTAACCCTTAAAGAAACCTATAGTTTAGTTCAGAGAATTCTTTCAGTTTGTTCTGTTATACAAATGTAAGCACATGATCACATATTTAATCATATGGCAGAGAAACTATAATTGTCTTGGCTTTGCATTCTATATGAACAAATTTGCACTTCTTTGCACAATGTTCTTCTTTTTGGCTTGAGGTTGAGCAATGAAAAACGGGCAAAATGTAAAAGATACAAGACAGTAACATATTTAACCTGGGTTGTTTCACTGAAACATATGAAATGACACCATGCTTTTGTTATAAGTTTATAGGCCTACTTTGTTGTGACAGAAAGTCTACAAAAAGTCAGAAACTTAATGTGGCCCTGTCTTGACTCTGAAACTGTTGGTACAGAAGCTACATATTTGCAAACCAAAGCTAGTGTCCTCAGTACAGGGTCACAGTACACACTGGAACGGCATTGAGTCAGCAGGCTCTTGGCGCCGTTGTTAGGGCCCGACCAAACCAAACCAATGCAAATCTTTCAGGGTTACCTTTGCCTTTTGAAGCCAGAGATAAAAAAACAGTAGCCTTGTATGTCTGAACCAGGGAATAGAGGAGATTTGCAGATAAACAGGCCTTCTTCTGTAACTGTAACAATCATGAGTTATGTAGCCGAGAAAAGATTGTTAAATACAAAGCAGGGAGCTTAGAGACACACCCTTGTGGTTAAGTGCAAAACAATACTTACATTGTTATATTTACGATAAACAACCACATATTCCTGAGAGAGACACAGAATCAAGGAGGTTTGGCTAATTGAATTGTTTCTTCAATGTCAGGTAGGAGTGGTGATACACTAATAAATATTTTTTTTTTATGTCGGCTGTGCAAGGTGCTATCAAAACTCAGAGGACATTTTCGAGGTGGACAAAGTGTACTACCTCACTACATTTTAATGGAAGACAGGAAATAAGATGTCTTTTGGGGTTTTTTATTATATGATATGATACAGTGTGCTTGCTATGACCGTTCATAAACTAACATGGCAAAAAAGTAACATTAGAGCGGGAAGTTAAATGGTTACAGAAGAAAACAGTAAGCAGTATTTGTCAATTAAGGTCTAGCCAACACTAAAGACCTTCTCTGGTATAATGAAAGACTAGGCCTGATCAGTAGTACTCCGAGTCTTAAAGTACACTGTATTTACAATGTACTGTTATTGTAATTGCAGTATGAGGTTTTTCTCATTGCTGTTTTGCCGGTGAGTTAAGTAACGACTTCTTATAATTATTAAAATACTGGTGTACTCTGCATTGTATTTGTAATGTACTTTACTGTCTTATTGTAATTGCAAGGTTAATAAGTTTTTGCATTACATGGTTGTGGGTGAGTGAAGCGGCACCAAAACACATCTGCGATGATGTTTCAATCACTTAATATTAAAATACTATTGTATTCTGCATTGTGTGCATGTTGTATGTTAGAATGTTATCTTCTCATCACTGGTTAAAAAATGTATCTTATCTTATTCACAGACACTTTAGTAAGAATGTAATAACTTTTTAAATAATCCATTGCAGTCCAGTTACGGAGTATTATTGGAACTACACAAATAAGAAAGGCTTTGCAGAGGTGTCATGGCCAAACTTTCTACACACTTCAGAAAGATTCAAAACACACTTTCAAGTGTTCAAATGAGTCATCGCATATGAATAAACTCTTTTCTTGCTTTGCATGCAGCTGGTCACTGTGTCCATGTGTCACCTTCTACCCACTGGAAAAGACTTTTTTTTTTAGTTTTGACCACAGCAACTTCACCCTGGAATTTTTGAACCTCTTGTTTTTGGAACACTCCACCAGTCCACGTAGGGGTCCAGCTTTGGAGGCAGAAGACCACCTTCTTTAACTGCAAAAAGGAAACTAAACCCAGTTAAGTAGAGCACAAAAACAAAACGAGGGCTTCTTGTTTGTCCGTTTGCAAGGCTGAAATCTGTCGAGGGTGCCGCCTGAAGGGATCGAGATTTGGAAGCCGAGAATCAGGACTCCCCTCTCCGAGTTATAGTCCAACCTGCAGAATTTTAGGCAAAATGGCGACAGTGTAATGGATGGGAGATCAAATGGAGCAGTGATAGAAGTGTCAGAAGCAGAGCTGGCGCTTTTTACTCACTCCCTCGTCTTTAAGGTAGGTTTTAAGCTCGACTACGAGGGGTCTAGGTTTGTTATGTGTTTGCTAGAGTACGAAACGCGGGCTGACAAGACTGTGGTTGTCCTTTTTAGCTGGGAGTCCTTGGGATGAAGGCTAAGAGAGCAGGTTATGCAGAGACACCAGGGGAGAAGAGGGAGGAAGAGAGACATGCTGAGTGTTCAATAGAGGAATCGTCGCCCTCTCTAAAGTCAAGAAACCGTTTCTCCATTTGCTGTAAATGAGCAGGCTCGGTGAACAGGATGCTAGCAGAGCTTAGGGGGGAAAGTTGAGATTTTGCAAGTCAGGACACTTACAAGCAAGGTTTGTCGTGTTTCTCTTCTCCCCCCTCTTGGAAGTTGACGCTTTATCTGCTCCGTTTCAAGGCTCATGTCAGTATCTAGCCAAAGCATTGTCAATCAGGAGCTAAGGCAAGCCCCGTTTCCCCATGTCAGCAGCTCGCTGCAGGAGCCCCAGCCCCCTCTCTCTCTCTCTTTCTCTCTCTCTCTCTCTCTCTCTCTGTCTCCTCTCTCCCCTGCACCGAGCTCCAGCTTTGACACTTCAAGCAGCTCTCTCTTAACAATCATCATCTCTTCATCTAGGACTCCTGTTATCTCTGCTAGAGCATTTGGAACTGCAAACAGAAGCTCCTGCAACTTTATCTGCTCTTTTGGCAAATTGCACCTTCTTCTTGTTTAGCGTTTTCACACGTGACATGCTACTCTTGCAGGAGTAGAAAAGAATAAAAATAAAACAAGCTTGCTCTAGTCCCAGGTGGAGCATGCCAGGTAATTCCACACTCACACGTTCTGCAGGCCTGCACTAGGACTGCAGCAGTCACTTCTTCATCCAAGCCCTTGGGGGGTCAAAGCCCAGATGGTGTAGTCCTGCATGGTGTCCTTCGGCCCCGGAGTAATAATAGTAATAGTAATAAGCAGAAAGAAAGAGAAAATCATTTCTGGTTCATTTCTGTCAACCTCAATAGTTGCAAGCAAAAGCTATTACTTGTGCTATAACATTGGCTGCTTCTGAGGTTTCATTTTCATTGTGCTTTTTTGGGCTCATTTCAAACATTAACCTTATTGTGAGTTGTTGTGACTCCACAACACTTTCTGAAATGTTCTTTAGATCACGTGTAACACAACTGGTGCAAAATTCACTGCATTGGACTACACCTCTTTAGTGTTTTTTTGGAAGTGCTTTATATTTCTGCAGTGCTTGTTTCTGTGATGAACACAATACATTTTCTAAAGTCATTCATATTGGTATGTGTAGTTTTCATATAGAAAATTTCCTTGCAAAGAAATCTAATTTTGTGCCATTTATTGTTTTAGGTTTTATGACTTGGCTTATATCCCATTCTGAAAGGCTTCTTGTGCTTCTGTGCCAGAGGGTAAAGCTAACTGAAATACAAGAAAACTCTTCTAATCTGCATTAGTCTCTGTTAGCAAGCTACTAATTATTAAAAAAGTGACAAGATCATATGATCCTTTCCTGCAGTCGTCACCCTTTTCTCCTCCTGTAAACTTACTGACCACCCTTCACTTTACCCCACTGCTTTACCCCACTGTCCATAGATGATGTTCCCATGATTCAGTCCCATCACCCATGCTTTTGACCATATCCTTGGATTTTGTCCCTTATATCGCTCACATAATAAATGGCTCCATGGAAACAGGCCATGTTTCAATGGCCTTCAAATAAGCTCTAGTCACACCATTTCTAAAAAAGACCACGCTCAACATAACTGATATGAACAACTACAGACCTGTATTTTTTCTTTCCTGGTGCAAGTTCTGGCACATGCTGTATATAACTCAAGCTATTTCCATCACAAAATAAGCTTCATGACCCAACTCGGTCTCGACTGAAAACAGCAGAGAAATTGAACTTTTAGCTGTCACTGAGGAGCTTCATGCAGCCAAAACAGAAACTATATTTGGTTCTTTGGTTCTTTCTTCGTCTTTTGATACGGTCAACCATCAGATCGTCGTGGGTTCACTCACATAGCTCAGAATCATTTGTTGTGCAGGGCAGTGGATTGTGTCCTACCTTGAGGGTCACCCTTGTCATGGAAAGGATCTATGTCAACTCCACAAAGAAATTACCACTGGTGTTCCCCAAGGCTCAGTGCTTGGCCCGCTCACCTTTTCCTTATACACTTTCTAAGTGATATTGTATCTTCACGTGGGTTCTTCTACCACTGTTATGCTGATGATACTCATCTTGCCTCCTTTCCTTCTGGTGTCTCAGCCCTGATCTCTGCATGTTTTCCTCCTTGATCACTGCACATCACCTGAATCTTCATCCCAACGAAACAGAGCTCCTGTACATCCCAGTGGACATATCCTCACAGCCTAACCTATCATCACTTTTGGAAATGGCATCATCATTCCCACACCAAAAGCATAAAATCTAGGTGTTCTCTTAGATAGAACTTTCATTTTCATCTCACATTAGCAATCTTTCCTGAACTTGCAGGTATCTTCTTTGTAGGGATGCTCCGATCAGGAATTTTGCCACCGATACCAAGTACCGATTTTTTGTCATGGTGATCGGCCGATACCAATGCCGATTCTGATGCTTCAAGTTTATATCACTGATATGTAAGCTCTCTGATCACCATTAACTTTTATTTACAGATAAAGTAACAGAGGTTCGTTGTATTAAATGTTTTGGACAATGCGCCTCCACGTGAGATTTCTTTGGAACATAAACAACAAATAGCTAATTTTCAAGTGTTTCTTGAAACGTCGTAGTAATTCCACACCGGCGATGACATGACTGCGGCGCCAAAACATTTACGTCCCCACTCGTCTTGTACGCCCTCGAGCATTGACGCCATCAATTGTGATCGGTTCCTAAGATCGGCCAAGTTTAACAAGTACCGATTGAGTGATACCGATCTTCGGCCGATCGATCGGAGCATCACTACTTCTTTCTGTCATCAGGAGAATTTCATGATGCCACTTAGATAGCCATCCAATCCTTTGTCATCTCTAAACTGGACTGCTGTAGCTCACTCCTGGCTGACCTTCATTTGAAGACCACATAACCTACATAACCTCTATGGATGATCCAAAATGCCACATCTGGTCTTCAATGCACCAAAATTCACCCCACACCACTCCATTCCTGCGAACCCTTCACCAGCTTCCTGAGGTGGCTCACATTAGATTTAAAACTCGTAACGTTCACCTACAAAGCCAAAAATGTTCCAGCTTCATCTTACTTAACTTGACCTGCCTCTGTTCAAAGGTCGAAGAAGTACATCAAGACTTTTCACAGCTTTGGCACCGGAATGAACTTCCCCTGACTGTGAAATTCAAGGCTTAGCAGTTTATGAATTGACGCTTATGATCGTTTAAAGACAAATCTGTAGGTAGAATTGTTTCATATTGCAACCTAGTGGTGCAACGGACGCGCACGTGATTCGAAAAAAAAAAAAAAGGCAGCACATGCCGGCCCAAATTTGAAATCGTGCTTGCGGGTCTGCCGTGTGGGCGCATTTCGACATATCTACGAAAGACACGCGG
>JBBPDC010000109.1:4508727-4518794 GCA_037974485.1 Hemigrammopetersius urotaenia | reverse complement strand
ACACACACACACACACACACACACACACACACACACACACACACACACACACACACACACACACACACACATCCAGTTCCGTAAAGAGCTATATAAACCCATCTTACACACTTCTGACAGCATTTATTGTTATTCTGCAGAGACTCCGTTCAAAATAATGATTACTCACATTTTAACCTCAGATGAAAAAAGCAACGACAACTTTAAAAAAAATACAGCAAAATCTGCTCTAATAAATATGAAGTGAGGTGCCCGCCAGTAGTTTTTGCTTTGCAACTCACCCCATTAATAAAATTTTGCAAACCCTCTTTTGAATGGTAAAATCGTGAATGTAGATCTCATCTGATTTATCTGAATTTTGGTAGGCTGGCCACCTCTGGAGAGATTCATCATTCTTCCAAGTTTTCTCCCTCCTGAAATAATGTGGACATGGTTCACTGGAGTCTCATACCCTTACAAATGACTTTGTAATAATTTCCAGATATAAAACTGTTCCTATACATTTCAAGGGTTTTCTTTCTTTCTCTCTCTCTCTTTCTCTCTCTCATTTAAACAGGGCTGACAGTAATCAAGTCTGGATGTGTCTAGTCTAATTGATCCCTGTTATATTAAATGTGGCTAATTAGTTGATTGATTAACACTGTGGACTAATTATTTTGTTCACACTTTTTTACCTTCAGTAAGTGATCATTTGAAACCTGTATTTTGCATTTACTTGCATTCATCCTTGTCTTATATATATATATATGCTGCTGATGCAGATTGTTATAATGTCATTTGCTTGTCGGTTAGAACCACCTGCACTAATTTAACAGGAGAAATGAAGGTGACATGTCACATTGTCTCATTTTCATCATTTGCGTTAGTCCATGGGGACAAGTCACCTGTTCTCCTCCATACCTACTGTCAAGTAAAAGTATTTTTCATAGGACACTGAATGTAAAACACACTGAAAAGGCTGCAGATTTCCTCTCATTTGTATCTCAGGCTCGCTGACAGTGCGCTTTGGGCCCATTGCATTGCATCCCAATCTGCCCTGCAGCCATGAGTTGATACAAGGCTATATACTGCTAAAGCTCTAATAAATGGGATGGACATTGATCCCTTTGGACCGCACTGCAAAAACAAGAAAGGTAATATATTGGAAGCATAATATGCCCAATTTATTTATTTTTTGTTTGTTTAGCATGCAGTTGTTACTTCAAAACACACACAAACAAATATAGATTTATGTCACAAAGTGTAATATACAGATAGAATATTTCTAGTGTAATTGCTATGAATTACATGCACACTAAATAACAGATAACAGTTTGATTTTCTTTGCAAAAATATATTATAGAAACCCATTATGTTTGTTCCACTTAATAGGTGTGTAGTATGTATGCATGGATCTATGCAATATATTCTATATGAACTTTCTATCATATTTCACCTGTAAAGCATTCTAATAATATTTGCAGTGAAACATTTAGATCATTTTCTGGTTTATGTAGCTTATGGAGCAGTCCATATTTTATAACATTGAAACATCCTGGTCTATACTGACCACCGAATGAGTGTGTTTTAATGTTTACCTTTTTCTTATCTTTTTTCCTCTAATCAGATTAGCTGCCCTGGTGTAGGCCATATTTTTCAGATTCTGACTTTGTGTTGGAGCCACATGCTACTGGAGTTTCACCAAACACAGAATTTAACGTTGAGCATTGAACAGTTCAGTGGAGATTCACCGGACTCCTCATAATGGGTTTATGCTGGTTTCGTGTACTAACTGAGTTTGAATGGATGGACAATTCACAGAAAGGTTACAGATTTATGCAGCTGAAACAACAAATCTTGTTGTACAGTATGTATGAACCCACAGTCAGTTTCGCCCTACAAGACCACACTAAGCGTGAATGACTTTAATTTCGAGGTTACTGCTCGTGCATGAGCCCCATTGAATCCACTGCCACTCCAAGGCAGCTCTAATCACAGGATCAACAAGCCAAAGCTGTCTGAGAACAAATAGATGGGGATGAAATGAGCAAATGATTAGCATGCTGTGAAAAGTACAATCCGTTTCTTATTTAGCATTTAGATAACTGTCTGTCCTGAGGAGCAGGCTTCAAAGTTGAACCCAGTTTAGACGAGGGGGGATTAATTCTCTCTCCTGCATGCTTCATTGAATCTCTCATTACCAAACTTTGTCTGTATTGATGTTAGATTTGATTGAAGATTAGAGCATTTAGCAAATCTTGCTTTTCCGTGTGTATCAGGGTTGGTTTTTTTTTTCTGTAGCACCCACTGGTCAATGCCCTCACTTTTATCCTGCGTCTGCTTCATTTAAACTTCATCAACTTAATCAATGAACTGGAACAGGGAAACGTCCCCATGGTGCGGTGAGCTCCTTTTGTTGAATATCTCTTTACTCTCTCTCTCTCTCTCTCTCTCTCTCTATCCCCCATCTCCTCTCTCAACAGACTGGCACTAAACCCTAAAATTACACTTATAATGAACTATTTCAATCAATATGATAATGAATATTGGCTCGCACTTGTTTGTCTGGCAGAAGAATGTGTGTGATGAGTGACTCTCTCTCTCTCTCTCTCTCTCTACCTCTCCCCTCTGGCACACTCTCTCTCTCTCTCTCTCTCTTTTCCTCGCTTCTTCCAAAAGCAAAGTTCTCCATTTCTTACCGATGCGACCCCCTGGGTCATTTTTATTGTCCACTGTTGAACCTGATTCTGGAAATTGTTCACATGTTAAACAATTAAGAGTCCTGGCAGGGCTGCTGCTCTCAGCATTTTGGGGGAAGAAATGAGCCACATTGTGTTGTACGTCTTTCTTTTTAATTTGTTCCTTTTTTTCTTTCTTTCTTATTTGTTTCATACATTTTCTTTGTTTTGTGTGTGTCTTTTGTAATGCTTTATTTTGTTATCCATATTTCATGTTTCTTTCTTTTGTTTTTTTTACTTTCTTTCTTTCATCCTAACTCACCTCTGATCATTCATTTATTCATTAATTCATTTCTTTCTTTCTTTCTTTCTTTCTTTCTTTCTTTCTTTCTTTCTTTCTTTCTTTCTTTCTTTTGTGTACGGTGTATGAAATCTGTATTGCTCCTCCTCAGGAGTGCCTCACTAGAGTGCAGTATAGCTCGCTCCCTGAGGTACAGGCAGTAAATATGTATTGTTATTCCTCATGTATTGTGTGTACTTGTCCTCTCTGCTTTCGTGCACCTATAAAACACAGCGCGGAGTAGTGCATCATTTTTATATGGCTGCCCAAGGAGCCATTTCGTACGGATTTGCGAGGGAAATGCACACTCCCATCTGTTGGCACACTAATAAATGTGCCACACACCGGGGCCATCCAGTGGTAATCATATCTTTAATCATCAACTGGAAAATGATATACATTTGCCCATAAAAACCCTCAGATTTGAAAAAAAAAAATCTCTGTGTCTGTGTCATGAGACTGCATGCCCATCTCCATGACGTTTGCATTAGTTAGACATGCAAAAAAAAAAACACACTCTCCAATATATAAACTGTATCTGAAAAAACCTTTCAATAACCTTGCATATCCTGAAACGCCTGGTTATGGGAGCAGACATAATGAAATGAGATGTTGAATGTATTACATGTTTTATATTAAGGATTAGCCGTTATATTGCCTCAAACCCCTTGGTAGCAAATTACCATATCCTGTGTTGCAGTCATGTATTAAAGTTGAAACAATTCATAACAAGATACAATGAAACCTATAATGTTTAATTAACAGACACATGGCATGAAGTAACATGACTTAAAGTAAGTCATGTGTGTGTGTGTGTGTGTGTGTTACAAAGTATATGTTTTAGATGAAGGCGTTTGCATCCCTATTGTAATGTGTACAAGGCAGTATATATATATATAGATCGCTGTCAGAACAAAACAGGCCCAGTCCTCCAGCATACTCATGCCTCACATCATCCATCCACTTTGGGTGCAGCGAACATGTTAGATATTACAATTTGCAGCTGCAAAGCCACAAGCAGTGGGCACCCAAAACTGAGACTTATAACTGTTTATAAATCAATTGAAAAGCCATTTTAATCTGGTAAATCGTTAATGGTGCTTTACAAGTGTCTGATGGTGTTTTCCTCACCTCCAGCTTGAGAGTCCCTGGATGCTAGCATTCATGTGGAGGCTTTCTATTCAAAACCTGCCTCGGCAAGGCATCTCATTATTTCTGCCTGAAAGTATTGGCACGCGGAGCGAAGTGTGATTATTGGTGATAAATATATAAGCATTGCACTTATCTTATTCGGTGTTCGCCCGTATGAGCTCCTGCTCACAGCGCCACAGGTAACGGGCAATATCTGAACATGCAGTAGGTGAGGATTCTCCATTTTCTCAATGCAGATGTTTTTTTTTATTTTTCACAGAAATTCAGCACCAAAGAGCTAAACATCAGAGTCAGAGTGTGATATATAAACAGAGGAGAACAGACAAAAAAAAGAAATGGTCGAACTGTGAGTTTAGAGTCAGTACTGTCCTCTGACTGTGATTTAAATGTTTTACGCAACTGCGTAATTAATTACTAAAATAATGACTTAATTCATATTCTATATCCACATATTTGAGTTTGAGCATTTAGGACTTTATTTGATTCATTTCAGTGTAAAGAATCCAGCAAAACGAATGAAATGTTTCTGTTTTTCACAAACAAGACTGTTCTTATGACAAATACGGATAAAACAGCTGGTTTGATAATGAAATAAATCTTCTTGAATGTCTCCACTTGTTTAAAATATACTACACAATGAGAAATAAGGTAACAAGATGTGATGATCAAATTGGCATATAACATAAGCGGACTGAAGAGGGAAAAAATAAATGTCAGTTTCAGAAGAACCATGTAGTCGCCATTGAAAAAAGTGATATTACCTTAGAATTCTTCACCATAAACGCATGTAGAAATGTATTTAAAGTCATTTCGGGCCATTTGTACTGGTCCATCCCGCTTTTCCGGTGGGGCACTGTTTGGAGTGCAGCTAATATTTTGTGAAAAAACAAAATAAAGGTTTTGTTTCAACAGTGGTGCTAGTGTGTACATGTGTAAGTGTGTTTGTGTGTGTGTGTGTTAGATAAAAGCCGGTCTACTATTTGATATCAGAGCCAAACAGGTGTGTGTGTTTATGTGTGTATAAGGGAGAAGCGGGTGTTTGTTTGGTTTTTTTTACCTGAAGCCAATATGAGCATTAGAAAATGAAAAGAGAAACTGGATGAATTTCATGGAATAACTTTTTGTCTCTTGCTCTCTTTTTCTCTTTTCCTTCTCTATCCCCTTTATCTCTCTCCCTCTCTCTCTCTCCCTCTCTCTTTGGGCAGGAGTTCAGAGGCCCACTCTTTTTTTCATCTCTCTCAGTCAGCTTGTAAACAGCTGTCTTGTTTGATTGACAAGTCTACAAGAGCTCGACATGGCCAGAGAAAGTCCTGTTCTTTCTCTCTCAGCACGCTTCGAGCTCACAAACGTGTCAAGTGCGCCGTTTCCATCTATCCGTTTAAAATGGTACCATACTGACACGGGGAACGAAAAAAAGGAAAAGACAGAGAGAAACACCTCATGTCTTTGACTGGTGCTTTTATCATGTTGGATGCCTGCCATTCCTCCAGCCTCTTCCATGCTGTGACTGGTCAAAGCTACCTGAATGAGATGTTTCAAAGTGTTAAACTAAATTAACAGGGATTGATGCATGAAAGGAATGCAATTGCAGCTCTTTAAAACGATCATCAAACTGCTGCACAAAAGACGATGGCGAGGGGACGAGTGCTTCTCTCCACAAAGGACAGCATGTGCATTGATCCATGCTATCTGTTACACAGCCTTGCATCTCTTGTGTGTGAGACAATAATGATTTACGACATCTGTGTCTTTCAGTTGCCACCGAGTGCGTGATGAGACATCCTCAGTGATGTAAGAGACTGAAAACACCTAGAAGGACCAAACAGGAAAGAGTTAGGCGATAAAAGCCACTTTCAGCAGATCTGTTAACGGCATGATGTACAATATTCCGCTTTTACATTCACTATAGTTTGGAATCAAAACTCTAACGATAACTACGATTTTAACCTTATTGTTTCCAACCCCAACATAATAGTGAAGAAAGCGTTGTGCTTAAAGAAAGGGGTGGTGGTGGCCTAGGGAGCAGGAATCTTGCCTCTGGACCAATGGGTCATGGGTTCAAATCCTACCTTTAGCATCCTGCCACTGGGTTCCTGAGCAAGACCCAAGCTGCTCCAGGGAGACTGCCCCCTGTAGTTAGGGAATGGAAGTCGCTTTGGATAAAAGCGTCTGCTAAATCCCGTAAATGTACGAACAAAGAGTTCAAATTCAAATATGATTCTACGGAATAAAATTCAGCATTTTCTAAAGACCTAAATGAACCAGAGGGTTTCTTTCTGATAGTATGATTATTAATATAAAATAGATGGATTTCTTCAGTGGTGTGAGTAGCAGTGTTGTGGTCAATAACTTATTGTTCATGAGTTTAGTTCTGCTGATTCTTCTGTTTTTATTGTAGCTCTAATGAGACCCTCCTGATTTCCCTAGTCAGATGCCATTTGGGAGTTACATTAGAAAGGAATTAGGAATTAACACTTAGTCTCCCTCAATATGTGTTCTTTCCTGTACTTGTATTCTTAGCTAGCCAAGTACAGATCAAATAACTGGAAGTGTCCTCTCTTAATAGGAAACTTGATTACCTACATCAAGTTTCCCAGAATGCTTTTACATGAAGACACCCCATCTCATTCACACATTATCTCAAGATATTAGGCTTTGTGTATCCCTCAATCAGCAAACAAACTAATTTCACCACATTCCTCTACAGCTGATGATTGACTCCTGCCATTGACCCTTTTACTTCCAATAGATTTGATGCTTGGCAATTTGGCCCATTGTTATAAGTATGTTATTTTATTGTAAATCAGCTGAAAATGCTGGATCTTCAGCCTTCTTGTTTCCAGTTCACTGGTTGTCCTTCTTTGGATCATTTTTGGTAATCACTAACCACTTCAAATGAACACCCTGCATCTGCTCTGACTCGGTTGTCTATCCATCACAATTCGAACATTGTAAAAGATATCAGATACCAACACATTTTTCCTGCTTCCCCTGGGGCAGATGATGGCCTAGTGGATTGCAATCAGGAGGTTGTGGGTTCAAATCCCAACTGCTAAATCCAGGACCATTGAGCAAGTTACCCTCCCCACAGACTGCTCCTCAGGTGCCACTCATTGGTGGCAGGCCCCTGCTTTGGTTGGTTAATGGGTTAAATGCAGAGAAGGAATTTCACTCAAGACGATGAGGGGCCAAATTACGTTACTTAAATTTAAGAACTGACTGTTCACTTACTGCCTTATATACCGATACATAACCTACACTGTTGTGGTAATATAATCAATGTTCACTTCACCCATTAGTTGTTTTAATGCTGTGGCAAGGGGTGTGCAGTATTTACACATACAAGCCTTTAACCTTAATCTCTGTTGTGTACTAGACTAATCTCCACAAGTACTAGACCTTCATTAGCGGATGCCATAACAGTCCAAGCTTGTATTATCTTTTTCTGCTGTCAGCATTTGTCATTAATCACTACATATTAGATAAATGAACAGTAAATAAAGCAAAATAAAAGCTAAAACCAGACCTCAATATGTGAATAAAATATATCATAAAAACTTGTGACTATTCTCTGTAGGTCCTAGACCTTGGGCATTAACAAGACGTTACATTTAAAAATCATTCTTTGGTTCACTAAACACCCCATGAGGTTCATTTCAGATATGATTTTAGAGAGAAGTATGAAAGAGATTGACATAGACTGTATATTAGATCATTTGGAGAGTGTGTTTGAGCTCGACCACCACTGGTGAAGTGTTTATTTGATCAGTGGTGTTGAGAGGTGGAGAGATAATTGAATGGCCTCTGAGACTCCAAGACAGAAAGTGATTTTTGTCCTGATCTCTTCAGTTCACCTATTAGGCTGCTGTATTGGCTTTCCATGTGCCCCCCTAAACCTTCTGTCAACACTCAGGACACACATTTAGACACCTATCTCACTGCTGGTGACTTGTCACTTTTGAGTTTCACATCAGATCACATTGGGTTTGAAAGGTCTTAGTGTGGGAGCCTGGCATGGTGTAAAGTCCCAGACAAGAGAGAGGATATGTGAAATATCAAAGATGAAACAGCCAGGCTTTGTCCTTTTAGCTGCTAGACGCTAGCTCAGTAAAACAAAGGACCTCTCGCTCTCTCGCTCTCTCTTTTTGAACCTTGCTATGTTTGCACATCTGCATGGACTGTAGCTCTGCCCAGATCCTCTACAGCGAGACTTTTGCATGCACGCCTTCATTTAACTAAACAGAATATATGCATCAAATAGGAAAAAAAGAGAGAAAAAACATGCAATTATGTCCTTGATCGGGTTAAGCTCCCTTTTGCCAGCTCTCCAAACCAGCAGCATCTGAAAAAGTGAAAAAGCTGCCTCCAAATGGGTGGCGTCCAGGCTTCGGCCAAAAACAGGTCCAAAAACAGGCCTAAACTCCCCCCACCACCCGAGAAAACCCTTTCCTCGCAGTCCTGGCTGCCGTTGGCCCCATCTCGCATTCCTCAGATCAGCGTCCAGGCCTCTCCTCCCCTTCTCCCGCTCCCTCGCTCCCCGTCCCAGATAATGGAGCGCTCTCGCCTCTGTTAGGCTGCCAAGGGCCTGCCGCTTCTGCCCGCCAATAATGACCTGAGGGGATGCCTCGTGACAGGCCGGCTATAATAACGCCTCCAGCCACGGACAAAGCAGCCCCCAGGGCTCTATTTTTAAATACTTTATACTTTAGAGCGAGGGCTAAGAGTCATTTATTGTTTTTTAGGTCATGTGTATGGATGGGTGCTGGAGTGGGGGCAAGGGAGAAAGAGAGAGAGATAGATAGGCAGGGGAGAGCAATCCTACTCAGTCAGGGTGAACATTCTAGTAAAGGGAAGGGTGTTATCTCTAAGAGGGGTGTACAAATTCACTCAGCTGTGCCAGTTTGGGGTGTAGAAAATGTCCCACATGACTGTTTAAGCAGCAAAGTCTAGAAGCGTGGCATTAGATCCATGTAATTGTATATTTAAATTACACGCCATTCTATGAACAAAAACAATAATAGAACAGTAAAATGAACCCACTGAAATCTCTCAGTTTAGTGATTGGGGAAAACTACCATGGCACAACATCAGAGTATGACAGTATATTCGCAGAACCCCCACCTATTAATATATTTACAGTAGTTACTCCCCATTTACATATTTCTAGAACTACCCGAGGTTCAGAAGAACATGTATCTAAATATCATAGAGAAAAATTATAGCAAGTTTCAGAGGCCTCTGTGCCTTGTAGGCATTCTTTTAAGGCCTATTCATGTTCATAATCACTTGCTTTCCTTATTATTTTGGAGTATTGATTATCGTTGTTATTAAGTACCATTGTGGATATCACTGTGGCAGCATATGTGACAATCGAGAAAATATTGTAATACAAACAATAGTAGAAGTAGTGTTCATGCAGTTGTGGAATCTACACACTCTTATTGATATAGGTCTAAAACTGCCACCTCTAATTATGTTATTCTACTGTTGAATAATAATAATAACAATAATAATAATAATAATAATAATAATAATAATAATAATAATAATACATTATATTTATTTAAAGGCGCCTTTCTGACACCGTACAATAAAACAAACTGTAAAGAAAAATAAAATAATAATAATAATAATAATAATAATAATTATTATTATTATTATTATTATAGACAAGAAAAAATAAATAAATAAGAATCAGAGCGAGAAAACACGCTTGAACAGATGGGTTTTGAGTGTGGATTTAAAGTCTAATAGTGGATTGATGTTTCTGAGGTCAGGTGGTAGTGAGTTCCAGAGCCGGGGAGCAGAGCGGCTGAAAGCTCTGCTCCCTATAGTGGTAAAATGGGCAGAAGGGACAGTTAAGTGGATGGAGGAGGATGATCTGAGGGTACGAGAGGGAGTGGCAATATGAAGGAGGT
>JBBPDC010000109.1:4482719-4497163 GCA_037974485.1 Hemigrammopetersius urotaenia | reverse complement strand
TGTGTGTGTGTGTGTGTGTGTGTGTGTGTGTGTGTGTGTGTGTGTGTGTGTATGTGTATGTGTATGTGTGTGTGTGTAGTGGGACAAAAAGGCGGGTCACCGACGTCTGGTCATCTCTCAGAGGGGATTTTCTGGTTATTAGAGCTGCACCAGATCATGGGCCAATTATACAGAAAACTGTCAGTCAAGGCGGTGTGCGGTGTGATTAGAGTGAAAGGACAAAATCAGGTGAGGAGTGTGAATCTTTCCGGGGGCAGCTTTGATTTGCTAATGAGGGGAAAAGGGGAGAGGACCAGGGCATGGTCCCCAGCTGCACACACGCTGCTCCTCGCTTCATTTTCACCCTGACCTTCTTACGAGACTTTGATCCGGGGAGAGACAGAGAGAAAGAGAGAGAGAGACAGAGAGAGAGAGTGAGAGATATAGAGCAAGAGAGTCACTCTCTGTCTCTGAGGCAGTAGAGCGCCCAGCAGGCCTTTTCTCTCTCTCTCTCTCTCTCTCTCTCTCTCTCTCTCTCTCTGTGCGTGTGTACGTGTGTGTATGCGTGTTTGTGTGACGGAGGTCAGAGTCCATAAACGAAACTCAGCACATCCCGATCACACTGAGAGGGCCAACAGCAATCAAAGCCGAGGCCTTCTCCATTACAGCAGAGGCCAAAAGACTCCTTAATTACCCTTAATAGCTTTAAACACACTCATTGAAACCCCAGCTCCACCCCCTCTGAGAGCATGTATCAAACTCCACCCCCATTCAGGGAGGAAGGGAGAAACAGTTTAACCCCTTAAACTCTAAAGGCTTACATTCTTCACTCTTATAACTATATAGTTTACACATGAGTTACACATGCTAGTTACATAGAACTGCATAGCAGTTATTTTATAACACCGGTCATATAACACTTTTCTAAACCATTTTTTCATGCTGATTTCAAATCTTTCAGTCACATCAACTTTTTGAATTGGAGTAATATTAGATTTGCAATAGACTTGCATGCATTTTGTATTAAACTGGAGCACCAATCAAGTAACTGTTTCAATATTTTCAGTGTGAAGTCAGACAGGCCACACTGTGGCATAGATATAATGATCAGTGACAGTCAGCTACCACTGTTTCTTCAAAAACACTCAGCATATGATTATTATATGATCATTATACCAACTATCATGCAGTATATAACTAGCTTCATCATAAAAACTACATGTGCAGGAAACACTAAACATAGATTCGAAAGCAGCATGAAAAACACTACAGAACCCACATAAACGTTTTGTCTGTTGACTTTATAATCAGCTTTAAAGCCCTTCTTCAATTTTCATTACATTTATTTTCTTCCCCTTGAAGTCCATTTCTAATTTGGTTAGTTTTATGCACTAAAACCAGGGATAATTCACATTTACATGTCCATATTGCTTAGCTCTTAGAACTGCACATGCTGTTTTTATACTGTGCCTTTAAGTTCTGTTAAGTTTAGAGTGAAAAGTCCTTATAGGTGTCTGCAGAATCCTGCAGAATGCTGCAGTGATCTATTTGCTTCCTGACAGCTTCAGTTTCCAAATATGGACTGTGTTGTCTGGAGAGTCAAAAGGACATAGCGAAAGTTTAACAGTGTTCACATAGTAGCTCAAACAGTGTGGAAAATGAGAAAATTCTGTGGATATGGGCCCTTTAAGATTAATAAAGCCTAGAGTTTTAGGGGTTAAAGGACAAGAGGAAGGTGGGCCCAGTCAGTCAGCCTTCAACAACGTCCCCTCATTTCAGAGAGAGAGGAAGAAAGGCAGAAGTGGAGGAAGAAAGAGATAGTTGACAGAGGCTCCTAATTTAGTACCTTCTGGCTGGGAGGGGGTGACATGGAGGGGCGTGGCTGAACTGTTTGTCAACCAACGTCTGTGGGGCAGTGGGGGAGAGAAGAAGAGAGTAAAAGAGGAGGATGGAGGAAATGGGGGGGGTGTGTGCAGGACAGGGAGTGCAGCAGTGCTGGAGAAACACACGGTGGGGGCCTGTAATGAAGCGGGACAAAGAAGTGGGGTGGAGGAGAGGGGGAACGGCGGAGAGATGACAGCTGTGGCAGCTGATGCATGAGGCCCATGCTAATTCCTCAGCCTGAGCCGTGATGGATCCTGAAAAGTTGACCACACATCCCATTAGCCTCTGTCTGTGACAGTCTCAATAAAGATATTATCACAATCCACCGGAACCTTTTGGGGGTGTTGGGGGTGGGGGTGCCCAGGGTCACGACAGTAGGCAGTCAAAAAGAAGCACGTGGAAAAGGCCCCAAAATCCCGTGGCTGGATTTCTTTCTCATAGTCGTAAAAAGTTATTGATGACTTAACCTCTTGGGTGCGGGTTAGCGGTGATGGATTCATCAGCGCTGGGGAACCACACAAGATAATAAGGCAAAGCCGTGCATCACTGTCTAACCCCTATGGTAAAAATAGAACGCATGTTATGCACTGCATACGTGCCACAGCTAGAGCTGCGTTTTGTTTCTCAGCAGCATGAAAGAATGCCTTTGCTGGACAAAGCTTTTGCAGACTTGTGCATGCATGTGTGTGTCAGATTAAAGGAATAGTCCATTATGTTTCACCCTAATCTTGATTACCAGCAAAATTGTTCTCCTGCGCTTAGAAAAACTTAATGGCTTAAATTGCACTTATAATAGAAGCTAAAGGGTGGATCCTTCAGCTGCATCCAATTGGCTTACAGCCCTTTTTTCTAAGCATGAGGAAATACACTGAAATCTGTGGTGACAGACATATGTGTGCAGGCAGGAATCAGTTATAAAAATGCTGGAGCATTCCTTTAAACCAGCGGTTCCCAGCTTTGTCCCTGCACAGCCCAGGAAGGGCTTGTTAATTACCTGATTAGCTGGATCAGGTGTGTAGGGAAAACCCCAAAATGTCCAGGATCAGGATTAGTAACCTCTGGATTAAAGTAATAAACGGCCTTTTCCCTTCCTCACCTGCTCAGAACTGTAGTCTGAGAGTCTGTTTTATTAACATATTTATTGCATCACTCTGCTGCAATTCAAGCATCCAGTCTCGGCCTAATCCTTCGTTAGCGCAGAAATTGGTCCAGGTGTGTTTACCATGTAGATCCTTTATCTTCTACTGCGCCATCAGGCTAATATTTTTGACAAGCAGCGCCGGGGATATAAATGACCCAAGCTACGGACAAATAGGGAAGCGGGTGCCGTGGCGAGTGGCGGGGCGTTCGGAGAGGCGCCCGATTCCTGTGGTTGACAAATAGTGCAGGGAGAGTGAGAGAGGGAACGTGGGGAGAGGTTACGGTGACAGACAAGGAGCACAATTATCACACCATGATGAAAGAGCGGCGGCTGGCCAGCACAGCGCCGTTAATTACACTCCCTTTTTTCCACTGGCCTCTAATGTGAGGAAAAACACGCAATGACAAGTGTGTAAAAGAGCAAGCAGTAAATTACTGTCAGGAAAAAATAAACGGAGGAGCGCATGGCCCGCTCCATGATTTACGGGGGCAATTAGTCACCCGCCCCACGGAGATGCTGAGGACAGCAGCGGAGCGGGAGAGTGTCAGAGAGAGAGAGAGAGAGAGGGATAGAGGGAGAGAGAGAGAGAGAGAGAGAGAGAGGTATAAGATAAAGAGTAGGAGAGGGACCTAAAGGGATACAAAGAAAGAGGATTGGAGAGGGAAAGAGGAGAGTGAGGGAGGATAGAGAGTGAAAAAGAGAGGGAACCGTAGAGACAGTGAAGGAAAGAGTGTAAATGCTGAACTGATGGATAGAGAGAGAGAGAGAGAGAGAAGGTTGAGGGGTAAGAGAGAAGGAAGTAGGGAGCAAAAGATGAAAAGGAGGGAGAGTGAAAGAGTGAAGGAAAAAGAGAGATGCAAAGCAAGAAGGAAAGAACAGAGGGAAAGAAGAGAACGAGGGAGAGAGGGTTGGAGAGGGAGGGGGAGAGCGAGAGGGACAAAAAGAGGGAACGAAAGAGACAGGGAAGGAAAGAGTATTAAGAATACAAAAGTGTAGAGGAAAGAGAGAGAGGAGAGAGAGCTGTTTTGGGGACAAACAGAGAAGGAAGGAGGGAGGGAAAGAGAAAGGGAAGGAGAGACAGGGAGGTACAAGATAACGAGAGGGTGCGGGAGGGAAAGACAGAGGAATACAAAGAGAGAGGGATAGAGAGGGAGGGGAGAGCAAGAGTCAGAAGGAGAGGGAACGAAAGAGACAGGGAAGGAAAGAGTGTGAAGAATGAGGACGTGAAGGAGAGATAGAGAGAGAGAAGAGACAGGGAGGGATGGAGAGAGAAAGAAGTAGAACAAGAGCAGAGAGAAGGAGGAAAAGGAGCAGGAAACAGGAAGAGATCTGGAAAAATGAAAGAAGGAAGAGAGAAAGTGGAGGGAGTTTGAGGGAAAAGGAATGTGTTTGCTTGTGTTTTCAAGCTGTATTACTCAAAGCAGAGAAGACAGAAAAAAGGAAAGAAATTAAAGGAGCAAGTATTCAGGTCTTCTGGCAATGACCTTCACCGCTTGAGCTGTTATTTATTATTTACATATTTTTTTGAACAACAGGGACACTGCCCAATTAGAAGCTATCCCAGAGTTACTAAGAAAGTATATGTTTAGTATGTGATAAGGAGCAGGCAAATTCAAAGAAGGCAGTATGTAAATACAGAATGAGTCTAAGATAAAACACACAACTGAAAATTTCCCAATAAATTATGTAAACCACTGCACTGTACACTCTGCTTTACTTTATAGTGCAGCATGTAGACAGGATTTGATCAGATGAAGATTTTCCAAAAAATCCCGAAGTTATCCCAGATTGAAAGATCATAACCTGTGTTAACATTTCACACTCTATAATAACATCATGCCTCCTGGGTGGGTCTATGGGCAGATTCTATTATTCAATAAGCGTGAGGTGGATCAGGAGCAGGACTATAACTGAGAGAGCTTTGGGTCACAGAAGAGCTCTCATTACATAATTATTAAAACCACACCCATTCATGCTGCACTCATCTCAACATTACACACTTCAGTTACTGGTAAAACTAATCCAGCTTGAACATGATCTACACAAGACATGTCTCTTGTGGTTTCTATCTGGTCCTTGGCCCATATGACTGGTGCTTGCAGCACAGCCACACCATGTCCTGACCCGACATCCTGCTATTAATCTGCTTACTGTCCCAAACTGCACGCAACGGGACAACAATACGGCGCTTAAAATAATGCATATGTGAACCGAATGCAGAACAGAGTGAAACAAATGTGACGGCAGATTTTTTTTTCTGTCTGAGAGGTCCAGCACCTGCGTCAGGAAAATAGGACAATAAGACTTGCTCCGCAGACCACAGCCAGCTGCAGGCATGCAGCACACAAACCACCAGTCTCTCCCTCTCTGTAGCCCAGCGAAGACTGAGGCATGCTCCCTACGGGGGAAGAAAATGAGAGTGGAGCTTTTCGTCTGCCATGTTTACCGTAACACATGAGTATCCTTTAATCACTAAATGTTTGAAATGAGCAGCAGTCTCACATGCAGGCTGCACATTAATGGGCCTTAATCGCCTCCTAAAGTGACATGGCAGCATCTCGGCAGTTCAAAGCTGCCTCCTTCATCCTCCTCTTTTGTCTATGCCAGCGCTGGTGCTTGATTTTCTCTTTCTTTGCTGACTGACACTCACTAACAGTGAGGGCATGTTTGCTCAGACATATGTCCCTCATTTTTTTAATTATTTTTTTATGCCTAATGTGACACATCAGCTTTCATCCCACATTAAATACCTGCTGTAGTTTTTGTAAGGGAATTAAAGCCATTGGGGAATATGCTGGTGCTGATGCGGAGCCAAATGATAACGTAATCACTAATGACAGACTGTGTCATATCATTTCTGCTAATTTCACTCATTCCGATCCACTGAACACACCACGCTTGCATGCTATTCTCACAGATATAGTCCCTGTGAAGTGCTTAGGGAGTCAGAACAGGCCCTCATTAAGGCTTTGTCACATTGGGTGATCGCTTACAGTTAACTGATGAAATAAAGGCCTCTGTCAAGCAGGCAATGAAACGTAGACGAATACAGAAAGTTGCCTGGTGTATGTGTCTGTACTGATTAGCCATGTTGATACGGATGTGTCAGGTAAATCACAAGGCTGGCGGTGCGCACCACCCTGTATATTCTCTTATAGGCAGAAAGTGCATGCTATGCATATTTCAGAGCGTGCAGAGCACAGGCTAAGATGTATTTTGCCTGTAGTCTAACAATTGTTATTTCGCGTGCTATATACACTGTGTATGGACAAAACATGGACATGGTGATAAATCACAAACCTTTGTACTTTGTACTCCGCCAAGAAGAGCCATGGAGAAATAAGAAATGGTTCTAAGGGAACAAATAAATTACAAATCGTTGCTGTCATAACCAAACCAAACCTCTGAAATGGCAACTTTATGGGAAAAGGGGGGAAAAGCTTTTGAAGGGCCCGTTTCAATGAAAACATACATTTGACGCAGTATGTAAACACTGTTAAAGTTTCAAAACATACCATTCACCCCCAGTCCATAACGTTCATGAACAGAAACTGAGCTGCACAAACATCTCCTTTTGAAATCATTTTCATGATGCCGTGAAAACCGTATACATACATTCACGGATCCAGCATGCAGCCCTAATCATTCACATCTAGTGTTATAACTTATTTTTAAATGAAGCACAAACCAGAGCAGTTCGAGCAGGTGATGTTTCATATTTACATATCAGTTCTTAAGGCATAGGAACAGAAAGCATGTCATTTTAATGGGTAAAGAGAGGCTGGAAAATGATCAGCAAAACTGAATTATTACCTTTTTTTGGTACATAAACCCACACGAATGGTATGAGAGGACTTCAGGTTAAGAAAATGAACATAAAATAGGATATGGTCACTTCAACATGTAACAATGTAACAAGCCTTCATTGCAAATCATTTTGGTGCATTTTAACTGGATCATTTGTCACAAATGTAACAGTAGCTGTCATTATCACAAGTAAAATATAGAACTGACATAAATGAATAATGAGGTTCTCAACTCCTGAAATATGAACAAAAGTTGCCATTTCACAGCAATAGGCTAATACCAAACCTTCAAAGTGCGAGCTAGAGAAAACATTTGTGTCTGGTTTGCTCTATGTTTCCAGGTCAGTTACCTTGACCATGGTTGGTTACAGATGTCTTGTGACACACTTATCAACAGAAGTGCCAAGGAGGAGTGTCAGGAGGACAAAAAGAGTGAAACGACAGAGAGGACCACTTCAAATGGACACAAAGTGGAGTGTATGGCCGTACATAGGCCAAACATTCATGCCCCAGTGGTCCCTTGCACTAGGTCTTCATTAATTCTTTAAAGAAAGAATTCTTTTAAATCGAATGCATACATGCCCTGTACCACAAACGCAAACATCTTATGAAGAAGCTGTGATGCTAATTTAGCTAGTAAGTTTGTAACCGCTATTTCAGCCTTCTTAGAACTTTTTTACCTAAAGTATTATTCAGACAGGATCCGTTTTACATGGTGAGATAATTGAGATAATCACCAATTTAATACAGTGGTAATCTAATTAGTCAGGCTAGGAAAATGTATTAACTTTATAAAAAATGTACTGGCTTCAATATCTTAGCACTTAATACATTATTAACGCACCTACTCTGACAGACCTTTGGAGTAGAATTTGTTCAAACAGTCACTTTAACTGAGCCGAACACAGAGAGGAACGCAGGGAAGAGAAGCAGCTGGCATCAGGATGATGAGTGGTGGAGTTGTGGTGACTGAACCTTCCTCAAGCCGGCATGCCCACGCCGGTCAAGGGCATCTTTCTTTGTGCCTGATGCAGGTCAATGCATCTTTGTCACTCGCACGTCTTATTTTTATCTCCTTTAGGCCGCTCTTTTCCCCAGAGCCCCTCCCCCAGAGCCTTCTGGACCATTCCCCGTTTGCCATGGTGATATTTTTGAGCTTGGACAGTTTCTGAGCTTACTCACTGTAAGCTGTCAAACTGCACATGGCTTCACATGGTGACATTTACAATAAATACCGATTTTCGAAAGGCAAACGTTTTTCATGTCAGGACCACTGCAAGTCTTCATCCATTCAAGGAAATACAAGGTGACATCTGTAGCATGTTTACAATCATTTTATTTCTTGGGCATCTACAGTAATATGATCAATTTTATGGATCCCAGAGGGAAACTCAATTGTTTCTGTGCCAGTGAGTTTAAAAGAGGAGGAGAGTATTGTATTTTAATCATAATTTCTTTTATTTTAATCATAATTAATGACTGCATATGAATATATAGCTGCAAAATGATTGACACTCTTTTTAACGACGGGTAAAAGCTTACGAAAAAATGTCTGCGGTTCATTACTTAAATCCCATGAGAGACAAATCCAACATTTAATAAAAATAAATTCAGTTTCAGAAAGGAAATACTTTTCAAAAGATAATTTTGTAACAAAACAACATGGTGCATGATTATTGGCCCCCAAGCATTTTTGTAACTTCGCTTTGTCCTAATAACAGCAACGAGTTTTCTCCTAGAATACTTGATAATATTTGAGGAAACACAATCTGAGATCGCTCTTGTGGAACCGCCTCACCCAGCCGTGGACAAGGATTGGGTTGGTGGTGGTGGCCTAGTGGTAGGATACTTGCCTCTGGACCAAGAGGTCACAGGTTCGAATCCTACCTTCAGCACCACCACTGGGTCCTTGAGCAAGACCCTTAACCCCAAGCTGCTCCAGGGAGAGACTGTCCCCTGTAGATATCAGAATGGAAGTCGCTTTGGATAAAAGCGTCTGATAAATGTAAATGGTTCTTTTCAATATAACCAACCGTCTTTTTATACAAAACTAACTTTGAACATTTATTACCGAAAAGTTCTTGCTCTTCTGATCTGAGCACAGGACCACTGACCATAACTCAGGTCAAAGTTTCAGTGGTATCAAGTGAACTTCACTTCATGCTTCTGAGATGATGAAAGCATCATGTGTTGGAGTAAAAGAAACATCTAAAAAATGTAGATTTCCTGATTTTAGAAGGTCAACACATATTTGATGTATTTTTTGCGCATTCTTTAATATTATCCCTGTTGAAGAATGCCTCTATGTCACCCCGGTCAGTCAGGCAGTCAGAGAGGACCCCAGGTTATCTGAACATAAGTCTAACATATCAAGTAGCATACTTCAGTTATATTTTGATCACAAAGTATATAGTCTATCATTTTTTTCAGAGAATCCATTTGCTATGATTAAAAGTAGTTTTCATATTTTCCATGTGATATGCAACCTTCTTTACTAAGGGTACCAGTACTTTTAATTGTTTTTCAGATAAAATGTTGTTTTATATGATCAAGTGGAACTGGGTCAATTGTTAATCCCTGACTATAAACGTTAATTTACCAACAAGCAACTGTAATGGTTCAACATCTCATTGGTTTTATGTCTAATACTGAACAAGACAAGTGTCTTACATGTAGGTGTATGACCCACCTATATGATATGCGTGTGATCAATTTTGCATGTGCCCCTAAGCATTATATATTCACCACCCATTGTAATAATATTCATCTTTAAAGGTGGGGGAGGGTGCTATTGCAGAAGTGTGTCAGGATTATGAGTTAAAAAAGGTTCTTTGATGAAGATGGTGCTTGGACAAAAGTGGGTAGGGCACTTAATGCAGACAGTGTGCTCCTGTTTTACTGTACAGGGTCGGTTTCTTAATCAGCCTGGGAAACACTGCAAACACTAAGGCCTGACAAAAGCTTCTGGACTGTAATTCACCTCTAATTAAATACAATCACGTTTTACACAGTGCACAGCAGCAATCTCCATCAGCAATGAGACCGCCCCAGCTTTTCACTGACTTTATCATCTCCCCCAGCCTAACCATGCTGAGAGCGACAGAACACCGCAGAGAGAGAGAGAGACAGAGAGAGAGAGAGAGAGCGAGAGAGAGAGAGAATGAGAGAGAGAGAGAGAGAGAGAGAGAAAGAGAGAGAGGGGGAAGGAGAGAGAGAACGAGAGAGAGAGAGAGAGAGAGAGAGAGAGACAGAGAGAGAGAGAGAAGGAGAGAGAGAGAGAGAGAGAGAGAGAGAAAGAGAGAGAGGGGGAAGGAGAGAGAGAATGAGAGAGAGAGAGAGAGAGAGACAGAGAGAGAGAGAGAGAGCGAGAGAGAGAGAGAATGAGAGAGAGAGAGAGAGAGAAAGAGAGAGAGTGGGAAGGAGAGAGAGAATGAGAGAGAGAGAGAGAGAGAGAGGGAGAGAGAGAGAGAGAGTGAGAGGGGGAGGGAGAGAGAGTGATAGAGAGAGAGAGAGGGTGGGAGAGAGAGAGAGAGAGAGAGAGAGAGAGAAAGAGAAGAAGAGTAGGTATATGTGAGACAGAGAGAGAGATAGAGATAGAGAGGGAGCAAGAGAAAGTGTGTGTATGAGTGTGTGTGTGCATGTGTGTGCGTGTGTGTGTGTTGGGGGGTGGGGGGGTGGTCCATGAATCAATGTAATGGGGGAAGGCCAAATGTAATAAATAATACAATAACAAGCCAAACTAATGAGGCGTTGCCAAGGTGAATTTCTCAGAAAGTCCCCCTGTAGAAAAACCCCACTAATAATCCGCGAGATGATGAAGCGTCGCCATAAGGCAACACCTGTGCAATTAAAACGGTGGATTCTCTCCACGCCTTCCATTAATTTCAGCCTTTTGTAAAAGGCCCAATGAGCAGGCTAATAATCAGGCCTACTTGACTCCGTGTCTCCCAGAAACAAGGCGTCTAATTAGGTAAAGGTAATTAATTAGAGATAAACGGAGCTAATCAAGAGCCGTTAGCGCGTCTCATCATGAAGACATGCACCTCTCCTGCTTTTTTATTGGCCACCCGTCCAATTAATGCAAGAAAAAAGAGCTGTTTCTTCAACAAACGCTCAGTGCTCAGAGCAAAGCATAGTCTCGCAAAAGCAATTATGACATGTGACCTTGTACCCTCCCAGGATGCTGGGCTAAACTATCAAAGACATTAATCAGTACAAGCAAAGATAAGGAGGATCCCTTACACACTTCATCTTCTAACAAGAGGTCCTGATATAATTAATCCACTGTTTTCTTTACTTTCCTGTGCCCCAATGGCCTTCCAAAATGCAACCGAAACTTTAGCCTCACAACAACATTTTAATAGAAGAGGGCAAGTTGAGATATCTCTGGACCCAGTTTATTGGGGAACACACCTTTCTATAATCACAGGAAACATGTCAACACATACGCTACAAAATTGACTATTTTAGCCTTGCTTGCTCAGCTAAACTACAGGACACAAACATCATAACTACACATTTTCACTACATACATCATGGCTCAGCATCCTTCCTTTGAACACTTGCTGTGCAGCAACTGTTCTCTGTAATGTTCTAGCATATATAACATATAAGCATATTTCATAGTTTAGTGTCTGTGTCTATATAAAAGCAAGTTACCCAGAGCTATGCTAATAGCCTAGCATATCAGACAGCTCAGCATTATTAAGTGATCACCCTATTTAGTGTAACAGAGTTTAATACAATTATATTGTGTTTACTTTATTAATAAAATGGATATTGTCCACTGATGCTGCAAAAATATATATTTTTGTCTTAAAGTTATAAGAATGTGTGTGAAATATTTAACACAAATAAGAATGCCGCTGTATAGACATTCTTTGACTCAAAAGAGCACCTGGTTGGAAACTTTTTCTGGTTAGAGCATTTAATAAAAATATGCAGATCCTTTTTAATGCAGACTTTTTCGTACCTGTGGTGACAAATGTATGGGGTGTCCCAGTATAAATTAGAGTGTCCTCTCCGTAAGTTAGAGCGTGTCCCAGTGTAACCAAGTGTCTAGAAATAGCCCAAATTCTACATATATAAATGCAAATGATCACTTACATAAACTTACTCAAAACATAACTAAACACTTAAATGTCAAAATGTTTAATGTGCTCCAGCAGAAGAAAAACTGCCAGCATCCTGGTCGTGGAACCCATTCGAACATCATCAAGCTTTAGCTGCTGAATATCACAAGACGTGCTTTTGGTGAGCTAATAAAATGCTGAATGTTAGCTTAACGCATTCTCTCACATTTCCTCCCACCGCTAATTGGTGAAACAGTGCTGGTGGTGTGAGGAAGCAGCACCATGTTTAACGCAGTGCTGCATTAGTAAAAACAAGAGAGAAAGAGAGAAAGAGAGAGAGAGAGAGAGCGAGAGAAAAAACACACAACACAGTGATGAATTTGCCTTCAACATCTCACCCTCTCTCTTCATGGGGAATATGCTGTGTCTTGTAGTCTGGTTATAACAACTTGCGTCTCAGAGAATCTCGCCGTCGTTTCAGCTCTAATTATGAAATGAGGAGCAAGTGAGTGGAGGCCTGAACACACCCAAGACCGAGCCTCAACACAAGCGTGTTCTTCTACAGATCCGAGAGGAAGGGCCTCTGTTCTGATGCGCATGTTCCCATCATGTCCAATTGTCAATGATACAAATTGCACTCTCTGAAAAGCAGCACTTTAATGGTTATCCTAATAGATGTTGACTTTGCATACAGGAATGTAAAGAGATAGAGCCAGAATTCGAAGGGAGATGGGGAAAAGAGAGAGCGAGTGAGAGAGAGAGAGAGAGATGAGAGATATGAGAGCGAACAAGATGAAAAGAATGTGGAACCAGAAAAGGTTTGTTGGTTGGGATGCTCCAGTGTGGCGGGCCTTTTGAGCAGAGGAATATTTTAGGGATTGTTATTATTTTTTCCCCCCTCCTTCCTGTCCTTGTACACAAGGGAGACGTCTGCTACAAGGAGGCAGGCCGCTCCCTCGACACCCATCATTAGAGGGTTTTTTTATAAGCGACAAGCAGGCTATTTGGCTGTCATTGGAATTGTTTGAAGAGAATCTGTTTATCTGCAGCGTGCTCTAGAGGGACCGGCATCAGAGAGCGCGAGCGAAGCGCATCACTGAGGAGTATTTGACACCACTGTTATGCATTTGTCAATATTAAGGCTAATAGGAGGGGACCGCCGGAGCTAAACTGGCAGCTCGCTGTGCTGCAGCTCCGCAAATGCCACCTGACCTTTAATCTCTGCTGTCATACACCAGATGACCTTGGTGTTCGCAGCCGGACCAGCCGCTAATTGCTTAAACAAACGATCACAAAGAGGGAAAATGGGAGGCTCTTTATGTTTCCAAGCATGTCGAACGTTGTTAAGCGGATAATCCACTTTAGGTTCATTGGGTGTTTTTAAATGTGCTTTCTTTTGCTGTATTTACTTTGACTATTGGTCATTTCACTTGTTTAATTTGGGTTGTTGAATTACAATTAAAAGCAGTTTGAATGATTGTAACTTTCACATTGCTAGAGCTATGATTTTTATCCTTAAACAGGCTGGTGGAGTTACTGTAGCCTATCCCAGCACTTATAAGGCAGAGGGCAGGAAAACACCCTGGACAGTTCTAAGTATAATTCTGTCCTACATTATTCAGTGTTGTCTTCGCAGATTTTGACTGGGGAACCCAATAACACAGAGCTTGTATAATGTTTAGTACTCATTGTTAAGACTGAAAAATGGACGCACTGGTTTATCTGGTAACATAAATTGAAATTTTGATCAATTGCTCTGCCCTAACTACTAATACTTTAATTAATTCATTTTCCACAGTATTTGCTTTGTGTTATATGTATTATATGAGTTATTCTAAACACTGAAGTACTATAAAATAAAGTTATTATTAGACAGAGAAAAGAGGAAAAGTGCTAAAAATCCATGTGAAATGAACAGGAATTTTCCTGTGTAGAATGTAAGTTTGATGTAAGTCTGTCAGCGAGGCATGATGAAGTGCAGGCTTGCTTCAGCAGCACAGATGAATGATGAGCTCAAAGAATAGATGAGCAGAAGAGAAATAATTGAGAGAATTAGAGATTAAATCAATAAGGACAGGGCCATGCCAAAAGAAGCTGGAGCTAGTCAAAAGCACACACACTCACCCAAAGCAGGGAGTGTGACTGTATGTGCCTGTGAAAGCAGGCCAGTGGCCAGCGCCAGCCTATTTAGGCAGAGAGACAGCAGTGAGGCTTGTCGAGGAGCCATGTGTGTATACGCATATGATGGACTGTCAGACAAGAAACGAGGGCCGATAATACCGCCATCACCGACCCAAAGTGCAGGGATGAGTGTGTGTGAGAAACTGTGTGTGTGTGTGTGTGCGTGTGTGTGCGTGCTGCATTTCCAATTGAAATGAGACAGAACGGAGGCATACGGATCCTCATTATCCCGTTTCCCTCAGGGGGAGCAACGGCAGCCTTTCAGTCAGAAGGAGAGAGAAAGAGACGTGTCTTTCTCTCTCTCTCTCTCTCTCTCTCTCTCTCTCTCTCTCTCTCTCTCTCTCTCTCTTCTCTCCTTCTGGGAAGGGAGGGGGGGTGGGG
>JBBPDC010000109.1:4454551-4472671 GCA_037974485.1 Hemigrammopetersius urotaenia | reverse complement strand
GTGTGTGTGTGTGTGTGTGTGTGTGTGTGTGTGTGTGTGTGTGTGTGTGTGTGTGTGTGTCTGTGTGTGTGTTTGTGGCCTGAGGAAGGCCCCGTGCTAATGCGAGTGGCTTCTTCCGTTAGCATGGCATGCGGAAAAGACCCCACACATCCTCCAGGCTCTCTCAGCACACACATCCACACACCAGCTCCCTTTACTGCCTATGTGTGACAACTTTCCATTGGGCGAGTGGTTCAAAGTTCCATTTAAACTCCACTGTTCTGCACTAAAACGGGCCTAGGACCCTTTAGAATGTATTTCACAAATCAATAAGACCTCCCAGCAGACCACACATCCCCCCACACACCTCCCTCACTAACATCTATAGGCTTGTCACAGAAGCTGTTATGATGCAGAGGAAATTCCTTCAAGAATAGACAGAGATAACCGCGAGCGATGCAGTAGACACTAAAGCATCATTTCACACAGCCAAAGGGGCCATGCAGGGTGCTCCCCACCAGCTCAAACGAATGTTATTCACAAACAGTATGCTAAATGCTGCCACTGGGGACTCCATTCTGAAGGAGAAGCGACTTTGGATGAAAAACCCAGAAAGTGATATTATTTAAATGAAGATTTTGTTTCAGCCTTTACTCTAAGTTTGATCCAGAGGTAGCAGTTTTAGTCAGGCTTGAAAGGTAAATAATGTTTGTCACCGCATGCAATGTTTTAGGGGCAAGTAGGAGGAGATGCACACCGTTTGCGGGAGTGGGAGGGGATTTTCTGAATGTGCCCTGGGAGAGATATATGGTAGGCCATGCTAATATTTTCTTTAAAGGAAATACTAAGGAGACGCATATGCAAATGGGCCTTTCTCCATCATGTGATGAACTTCAGTAGGCTCCCTTTCTGTCATGTTTTCTATAGTTGCTGAATTCAACTTATTGGGGAATAGTTGGTTTGTGTAAATGTACAAAAATTCCACATAAAAAAATAGTTTTAAATTGATTCTGTGTAGAGGATGTATATATTTTACTAATAATAAAATGTTGTGTGTTCAAACCTTTACATATGACTGCATACTATTAATCATAAAAATGGTTACTCAAAAACAAATTTGGTATTTAAAAAAAAACTACCCAAAAAGCAGCTATATTTTCTTACCACTGTAATGGCATTTAGCATAATTGCATTTCATTTCCATTTATGGCTTTAGTCTTACTATAAGCAGAGGAACTGAATGTGTTCTTCTTTTCACTTGCCTCTAACAACATAACTTAAAAACCCTTCCAAAATGCTCTGAAGAGAACGAGCTTGACTGTGTGGGCACAGCATGCTACAAAGCTGTGGTCAGATTTGGCCTGGGGCTGTTCAGAGCACAGGCAAAAACTAAAGACAGCCATCATTCAGCCATGCAGGCACAGAGTGCAGAGAGGAATGGGATGATGATAAAGAGAGAGAGAGAGGGAGAGAGGGCAAACAGAGGTGGTTTATGTGTGTGTGTGTGTGTGTGTGTGTGTGTGTGTGTGTGTGTGTGTGTGTGTGTGTTTGGGGGGTTATGATGTGCAATGGATGTTGCATTTATGATGGGTGAGGGTTGCTTGATGTGGCACTGCCTGGGCTGTAACTGCTGTGGAAAGCCTGCTGACAGGCTGTTGTAGCTGCATGCTGATCACAGGCAGTAAAAGCATGCAGATGGTGGCAGAAGATCAGCGTACTGCAAGCGGAATATAAATATGGCTGATGTCAGAGGGAGGGAACATGCATACACACACACACACACACACACACACACATACACACACACATACACACACACACACACACACACACACACACACATATACTAACACAGTATTTACACTGCACAGCCTCAAAGCTCCATGTAATGCAAGCATTAATCATACATTGTTAAATGATCATTGTTAGCAAGTGCTAGCATATAATTTTAGCCCTTGTAAGTAATTATTTACATTGCAAAATTAAACCATATAAGATATTAGTTGTTTTATTTAAACATTTTTCATAATTTTAGCTTAAGTTTCCCCATGTTATTGGCCCTATTAATTTAATTAGGCCTAGACTGTATGCTGAGTGTGAGCCCAGGGATGTCATATATCTCCTCAAACTGCTGTCTTTTTACTGGGACACTTCAGGTTAAGCACCTCCTCTCTCCAGCCCCGTCCCACCTGGGGACCCAGCCTTCTGGCCATGAGTCTGCTTTTTAAAACCCATCACGGCTAATTGGCATATTCTATAACTCATACCTTATTATACCCCAGACTTTCACGTGAGTGGCACATTTGGTCACTTTTGCCGTCCTCCATGCAATCGCTCTCGATGAGACCTTTCAGAAAAGTAATGTTTCGGAAGTGGCTACGAGGTTCATGATCATCGCTGGTGATTTTTCACGTTTCAGGGATCAAACAGCGTGTGGCAGATCAGGTCCAGCGACGCTGGTGTCTCTCCTTTCTGCTTCAGCTGGGCTAATTGGGATGGAAATAAAGCAGAGGAATGGCAAATTAATGTGACAGGACAAAATCACATCTCAGCTGCCCTGCAAGCGAGAGAGAATAAAACAGACCATGAGGCTGCTCCCGGCTATACAGTCTCTGTTGTGTAATTAATGTAGCATTTAATTCTCCCATTAAGGTGACAGACCACAGTAGTGTGTCACTATAGCAGTACAAATGGTTAGCTTTGTCAACAGCAAAAACATATCATGACTCTCAAGCAATGGAAAATCCTTTTTTGTTATTTTATTTTTAGTTGGGTGGATAGAAATGAAGTGTGTGGTGGATTAAGTTTTAGGGCCAAAACCAGCCTCTACATATCACATTGCCATTTAGGCTACGATTAGCTCATGCTAGAGTTGCTTTTGGCAGAAGATGTATGTGTGTCATGTGTGACTGTGCACCCGAACAGCAGCAGCATATGCCCTTTAACCTCTGTGCCTTGACTGAACCATGCATAATTAGGTGGTCAGCAGCTAGGCTAATTAGCGCCACATTAATGTTCACTTGCCTTGGGCTTGTGTGCTGTTGCGGCTGTGTCGGGGCCTGGCTGGGTGGTTCTGGTCAGTCACTGCTGGCGCATGCCTGTGGCTGGGCCTGCCGGGATGTACCACAAGCGCTAGCTTCAGTGAGGATTCCCAGATGAAGGCCAAGGGCTCCCTGAGTCCATGACCGTCCTTGTGGAAGCTAATGCTAATACATGATGGTGGTGCAGCACCCCGTTTATATACCTCCTCTGTCTGCGGGCAGCAAGATTCTCACTCTGGGCTCTAGCACTGTTCAGGATCTCTAACAAGTTGCACTGTCTGATTGTGTCTGCCTGTTAATTCCAATTAACTCAGTTGAGTGTCTCTGTTGACCTTTCCTGTTTGGAGAGCGGTTAGTACCACATCTGTTTCTGCTATCCTGCAGTTCCCTGACAACGCCAGACTGCCTCCAGTGCTGGACAGGAAAACCTCCTCATTGCTGCTGGCATGAACTCTGTGGTGTGTTACATGGGCCAGAGTCATCTCATAGATCTAGTCAGGGTGATTTAGAAGAGGGAGGGAGATGTAGCTGCAGCTAATAAGGGGCTTTCGCTTATGATGTAAAGTGGACCCTGCTCATTAATCTGAGCAGTGGTTGGTGGTGGAGCGTGGCGACAGTCTGATTGATGCCGTTCTCCCTATCTCACGCCGAGCGGCTGTTTGTAGATCACACTGAGTACATGTGCTCACACTGCTGAGTGTCTTCTCTCCACAGCCCACTAACGCCATGGCAGCATTCTGTTGGCCAGATCAAGTCAGGTGTGATGACTCCAGATTAGAGGGGAGTATCTCCAGTGATGGCTTTAGATACTTTTCCTCCAGTTTTTGAGCTTATGATTTTGAACTTTTGGGTTGCAATCATAGATAAACATGCACAAACGCTGCATTTGGTTTACACAGACATGTCAATGGTCAGAACCTGCCTGGACTCTACTACTATCAAATTATGCTACTTAAAGAAGATATCAGCCAGGAGGCTGGGCAGGATTATATACTGAATTGGAGAACAAAGCAATTGACTCTTGTGTCAATGTTTAGATATAGCTGGTGGTTGGTGAAGCATAAAGCATGCACTGATATAATTGTTTTTTTCCCCTAGTTTTGTACTGTAAACCAAAGAGAGTATCTTATTCTAGTATATTATGTATTTATTTAATGTACTGTTTATCACATGTATATATACATTTTAAAATAAAAAAATCACTGTGCATCTCAGCATCTATGTTTGTATTTCTATGGTTGCAGCTATGAACTATTTTGCTAAATAATTAATGCTGTTTACTTATTTTATTAATTCATATTTATTTGTACACGAAATTCAACATAATGTGTAATGTTCAAGGCTTGTGGAAAACACTTTACAAGAAAAGGACATTGATGACTAGTTAGTGAAGAAATGTACTGTATTGCCACCAATCACTATGAAAATTACCAAAGACACTGCTTAACTGTCGTAGGCCTACAGAAAATGTATTTGAGTACGCTCGTAACTTGAATGTATTCTAGAGGAATTCAAGTAGAAATTGAATGTTTTAATGACAGAATAGAGATGTTTTTATGTCTGGGCCTTAAGTTCAGTATCTGGTCCTTGATTTTGTAATTATTTACACTAAAACGTTAATTAACAACCAATCAGAAGACTGGTTCTGGTAATCATAATGGTTTTAAGGTGTAAAGTATTTCCCTATAATATAAATGCTCTATACAATTGAAAGATTTTTCCTAGAACCATACATCTAAGCTGAGAACCATTCGGAAGCCTTTTAAATTAAGTAGTAGAGTTATTTACTGAGACAGGGCTGACAGAGGGACAGATACAGATGCTTTGTAGTGAGGCCTAGATTTTCTCACATTCAACGCAGAGATATCCTTTAAACATCTGTGTGAAAATAACAGATAGAGCTGCATTTTCTCAGTTTGACTGCTGTATTCTCACAAACACCAGTGCTTCCTCCATAGTGAAAACACCCCAGTGTGGGAGGGAGAGAAGCATAGATGTCTTTAAATATCCTCAGTATTTGCTGGATTGGCCCTGGAGCCTGCGGGCCAAAGTCTCCATCTCTCGCTTCTCTCTCTCTCTCTCTCTCTCTCTCTCTCTCACACACACACACACACACACACACACACACACACAACCTCTCCATCTCTTTCTCCCTCTCTTCCTCTAAGTCCCAAACGCCTGGCATGGTGTGAGAGAGATAAGTACTTCTCCTGAGATGGCCACACTGCCCAAATTGCCTTCCACATCTGGGTAAGCTCGTCTGGGATGCACATGTTTAACTTCTGTTCATTAATCACACACGTGGACAGTCAATTAAAGACACATAGGCAACACACGAATCACACTGGTAAAGGTGTCACAGTTAAATAAAAAAAAGTAACTGCAGGGAAGGGTATCAGAATCATCAGTGTGTGTGTGTAAGCAGAGAATGAGGGGATATCCTTTTAAATTAGCATCATCATCACAACAGTGCTAACAGTGTCCACACTAAAAAAGGCCGGTTGGTTAATGACCTACTGAATTCCTCTTGGATTTCTGAGATATAATCATATGTGTAGGGCGTGTTAATGATGAACTTTTTTAAAATTATTTTGCTGTTGTTTTGTCATTATAAGTCATGCCACCCTCCCAACTAGCATCTCAGGTTAGTCTGAATGCATCCATACCTATTTAATATTTTATCCTTATAAATAATAAATATATCATGTTAAGGTGGTTACGTATCGATTGCCGTGGAGGATATGTGTGGCTGACTGAATAGTACTGATTAGTGCCATATCTCCAAGAAAGTGCAATTGGACATGACTAAATTGAGGTTGTGTCAGTATCTATATAAGGGCCCCAATAAATATTTTAGGGGTCTGGTTGCCACAGGTCCCGCTGAGACATGGGCCAGAATGCAATTGGCCTCTCCACCCAGTCTAGTAGTTACACAACCACACTGGTCTAAACTCGTTGGGTGTTTCTGTATCATGATAATGCCAACTGTCTAATCTATAACATTTTTTAGCTACTGTGTTTTCATATCTAAAAATAACTGCTTGTTTACCAAATAAAGATCTAATAGCCTTTTCTAACAGGCATCTGATGTCAGTTATTGCAAAAAAATGATACCTTAAAAGCATCTTAAAAATGTGGGGTTTTTTTCTATGTAATATTCACATGTTTGCTTAATATAAAATTTCATAAATTTATCTGAAATTACTTTCAGCATTATTTCTTGAAACAAGAAAATGTTCTGCCAGTATAGAGAGGTAATTTTATTTGATAAAACTAAGCTCAATTAGGTACGTCTAAAATAAGACAAATAGTTTAATAATTTTAATAAGGAAACATTGTAATTACAGAAAATTGCAGGTATTTAACAAATTTATTTTGCCAAGATGTGATTTTCTATCATGTGTTTGACCTTACGGATCTCTCTGCTATCTGGTGCACCTAGAGAGAATGGGTTCTTCACTCTATTATGAGTTCCTCTCAGGGAGTTTATCCTTTTAAGTCTGAGTTCCTCTTCATGTTTCCTCCTCAGGCTCTCAGGGAGTTTTTCCCGCCACTGTGTCACTCAGCAGTTCTCATTAGGAAAGATTTCTGCTTAGGAAGACTATTATCTGTTGTGAAAAGAGCTACGTAATTCAAATTGAACTGAAACTGAATTCAATGAATTGCTGGTAGATGGATCTTATCCTGCTCTCGCTTTCTGTCTGGATAGAGACATCATCCTGGACGGAGAGGTCAGCAGGGTCAGAGGGCCTTTTCTTTGCCTGGTTGACCTTGATCCATACAGATTCATTGCCTGTCATTTTTCTGGAATGGGAGACACCATTTCCATTGGAACCCCTTTCTTTGTGGTCTGGAGACACTTGGTTTTTCGACCCGTGACATCTCCTCCTCTTTGTTCTTTGACACTTTTGTCGCAAATGTCTTTATCACTTGGCTTTCTTTCTCTCTGCTTCTACCCATATGCCGCGTGCCTCCCCTCTTCCGCTGTCACATCGCAAAACAGTGCTCACGGCTAAAAAAGAGTGAGGTGTGGATGGGAAGGGATAATCTTTTTTTAACACTCTGTCAAAAGGAAACAAATTAAAAAACAAGTCTATCCATTTGCACACGTAATCACAGTAAATGGCCCGTAGCTGGTGTGCGCATTGTTTGTCGGCCGAGGGAGGGAATGGATTCTGCTCGTTTGACAGCTTAGTTAGCGGCCGGAAGAGCTGCGAAAAGTCACACTCTCCATAATGGTGGATTTGTTTTTCAATTTAGATGCCACAAGCACAGCTCCAAATGAGAGTCTGTCACCACAGCTACACAGAAGCTACTTCTTCACATTTTGTCTTGATTTGCCAAACTTATTGAAGATTCATTTCCATTTATATCTCAAATTTTCAGTGTTTTTGCCCTAACAAAGAACAACCGTAGCAAAACTACACCAAATTACTACACAAAAGACCCTATAGGAAATTTTAGTAAATTGAGGCCCTTGGAATGTTTGGGCACTTTAGTTTATTTACAATTATGTTGAGGGTCAGGGTTATGATTAGGCTTAGGTTTTGGGTTGAGATTAAGGTCGTGTAAGTGTAACAGATGTGAATATCTAGACAGCATCTACTGTGGTCCATCAAAATAGTGTTACCCTATTGTTCACTACAGGAATATTATCAGTAGGGAATCCACAGGGCCTTCAGCCTTAATGATATGATTAGCCAAGTTAGTTCTGAAGGCCTATAGGAGGATTTATACTGAAGGCCTGTACAGAGATCTACTACCAGCATAATTAGGCGTGACAGGGGAATTTACAATCTACCAATCTACCAATCTATCATGTTTTGATTGACAATGGATGGGACTAATTGTGTGAGAAAATACATATTGATTACAAACAGGAGTGGGAGGCTAGCAAGTTTTCAGTCAGTTGTTTGAACAGTTGCACTCTTTTGTTTCACAATGTCTTATGTCTGTTACAGGATATGTACACTGTGGATTCATCATTTTCTCTCTCTGTATACTTGTATATGGTTGAGATGACAATAAAGTTTACTTTGACTTGACCTGAAATGCCAAAGATCTTTACTGTAAGAGTTACTGTAAAACTACAGCATGCAAGGCTTTTACAGGCTTCTGGTGAAGAGTACAGAATGTGTTTTTTAAGTCATGTTTTAATATTCATGTTTTAAATTACAGTACAGTGGCCAAAATGTTAATGTAAACCAGCATTCACTAAATGCTGCCATTGAAAATGGTATGACATTTTAATTGGGATGGTACTAGGGTACATCCTCAGTACCTTCTGTTAGAAAACATATTTATACTATATTCTGGTGCAGTTGTTTTTTTAAAATTGCATTGAGTCTGTTCTGACTCCGGGTTATATTCAGTTTTAAAATGTTAGACATGCACCTTTCCCTTGGGAAAGTAAAAAAGGAAAAGGTATTTAATTTACACATTTGGAGCTTGAAAACACTGCTGTGCCTCCTGTGTGCAATTTTGTACCTTCTACAGTACAGCACAAAGTGTACCTACATTGTTTGTTTTTTCTAATAGTCACTAATGGCCAAATATTATTTGGAATAAAAATAGCAAGTTTACAAATTTGTATTCTTATCATACAATTCATTTTTGTAAAAAGTAATTTAGCAATCAGCTTATGAGCATTCATACTTTTAGATATGGTTGGTGATGTAGTGGTAGGATACTTGCCTCTAGACCAAGAGGTCATGGGTTCGAATCCTACCTTCAGCACATCACCAATGGGTTCCTGAGCAAGACCCTTCACCCCAAGTTTCTCCAGGGAGACTGTCCCCTGTAGTTAGGGAATGGCTGAATTGGATAAAAAAGCATCTGATAAATGTCGTGAATGTAAATATAGATATTGTAATTCACAAAGTCTTTCCATTCCTCAAGTGAGTTGAAGGTCAAGTTAACTCATCTGTTTCTCTGTTCTAAGGGGAACAACCTCAGATGTTTTTTCTATTAGTTTTCTTCCTCTTTATCTTCACCTTTTGTGTGTATGTGTGTGTGTGTGTGTGTGTGTGTGTGTGTGTGTAAACCGGTAGCTGACAAGAGTTAATTATTGATTAAACATGGGCTAGCCTCATGAAACAGCTAGGCGCTCCCGGAGGACGATGCAGAACACATGGGCCAGCAGAATGCCACACTGCCACAATTTCCCATGAGCCCATGGCCCGCAGAGACCACAGGGCCGCTAATGAGTTGTTTGCGGACCCTGAGAACACAGTGACGATAACCTCCGACCTCCAGCCACATCGTCAGGGGAGCATGAGGTGAGGAGAAGAAAACAGGGAGTGCAAACAGAAGAGGAGGTGGCGGTGTTGAGAGGAGGGGGGTTGTTTAAGGCAAGCCACTGTGTTTTAGCTGGTGTTTTCTTGTTGGGAGTGTTTTGGCTCTTGTGTTAAACCCCTGTGGCCTGGAGTGCTGCGAGGATAACATGGTGCTTTGTCTCTGAGCACCGATCGATACTGCACTTGATGAAATGCGTTCAATTTTTTCGTTGATAAACTGTAACTCTGTCATTGCACATTAGTATGTTGGTGTTCATTCACCGACTGGGACTCAAGGACATACTCAGGAACTGAAGTACACACACAGAAACCAAGACACACACACACACTAATCGCTATGATTAATGTTCCTCTTCTCAGAGGAAAAATAAACCAGTTTCTCTGGTGTGTCATACTGAGGCAGGGAGGAGAAACGGTTTATCATCTGTGTCACACGCCATACGTACTGTAGTTCAGTTTGTTCCCTCAAAGTGAAAGTTGGGTAAATATTTCACAGCATGCACTCCTTGCTTCATATAGTTCTTCTCGTAACCAGCAAGCAAGCAGAGGAGTTCAATGGCATCTTAATTTCATAGAAAATTGGAAACTGAAAAAAATGTAAGGCTCTTGCATTCAAAAAGCTGTTCAAGCTGAAACACTCCTTACATATTCAGCATGAGTAAGATAGTCATATCTACTCTAAGGTGGGCAGATATAAGTAAATGCACCACAATAATGTGAAAATAAAGCAGCTTAGTTTGGGCTTAGTTGGTTTCTATATATGGAGTGGGTAGTGAAAGGTATGTCTTTACTTATTTCCTTAAAAATGTAAGGATGTGTTGATTTTTATTATATTACCACTGAAATAACCATTATATGTGACCCTTGTTATATATGGGGAACAACCTGTTTATCAGATTTTATGACATACTATTATCTATAATCGCACGCATGCATAGTAAACATATTTGCTATTATTACTTGTTGAGCTGCTTGATGTATTTTTTTCCATTTTTAAAGACAATGTTCATGTCTTGGCTGACAGGCTACGTTTTCAGCAAGGTTAAAACTGAGGAACTTAGATATTTTGCTGAACTATTTCTTTGAGACAGTTCTTTGGAGGGCTGCTTGAAACCAAGAGGTTGAATAATACATTACTAAATGTCAAGAGTGTCCTACCCAAATCTTACACAAAACATTTCTGCATAACCATCCAAAGCACAGAAGACATATGAGATGTTAATAATAATTGCAGTGACAGCCTGACGGGTGTGTATTTGTGTCTGGGGATGCGGCTGTTCCATGCCGCACCGTCTCCAGTGAGGAGAAAAACCCATCTAATTAACCCTCCCGGTACTACGTCATGTGATTAAATTAAAGTAGCCATCCAACCCCCACCCGCCACCCCCCTCCCCTTTGGGCCCGTCCTGCTGCAAACACTTCCAATAATCATTTGTTTTACTTTCCCATTTAAGCCTGTTTCAGCGCTCTGATGAGGAGATAATTACCCAGCCTGATCTCGCTTGCGCTTGCCTTACATCCAATGTTCATTAATAACAATAAAAGGTTGAGGGTTAAAAACTCATTTAATTGCCTTTATGTTAATGACATTATGAATAGCTGTGGCGGCAAAGATTCTAATTTTGTCCGGTGGTTCTGGCTCTCGGCCCCCTAGAGGGCTGCTCATTTTGCCAGCATTACGGCTGCACAGCTCTCTGCTCTCTCTCCCTCTCTCTTGCTCCGTGCGCTTGCAGGTGGGTGCCTGTGCAAAAGCAAAATTAATGTGCGCAGCACTTTAGCTTCTGTGACTAACGCACACTCTCCAGACAAGAATTATCATGAGAGTTGGACAGGGAATGAGTTTCACACACATACACACACTGGTTTAAAATGCACCTAAGGCCTAAGATGAAACAAACGCCTTCGCTTGGTGACAACTCGCACAAAGGAAGAGTTATGATGCACACTCACTCACTTGCTATTGGTTTGCTTTGATACTCCACACACACACACACACACACACACACACACACACGCACACTCACACACGTACATACATATACACAAATATATGCATACATACTCACACACACACACACACACACACACACACACAGGTTATTCAAACAGCGTTTTATTATTTAATGTTACAAAGCTCTCCCATTCCCCCTCACCTTCAGCTGCTCTGCTGACCAGCGACTTTCTAACAACAAAATTAGGAGTCTGCTCTGGAATAATGATAATTCACATGCCTTTCAGGCCAAGCTCTTTTAGATATGAATACTGCAAGTGGTGATTTGAGTGGAGTTTTGGCCTTTTAACTTATTCAGATTGCTATTATGCCAAGCTCTGCGGCGAGAAGGTAAGGAAAGCTGCCATGACAGGATAATTTCCAACTGAGGCTTGTCATTGAGGCCTGCAAAGTACACTGATAGTACATAAATACATATACATATATATATATGTATATCCCCACTGTCGGATCAGTAGTTGTGGTTTCAGTCCATCGCGGTTTTCAGGCACCTCTGCTGCTCAGCACCAATACAAACATAAACAACCAGCAGGAGAACAAGGGGGCGTGACACAGGAGGCCTGAATGTCACAGTCAGCTGTACTCAGAGGTGGGAGGTATGAGAGCAGCCAATCCTAGAACGTTATTTAATTCTCCTTGTTGCTGATTGGCTGCTGCCCTGCGATACTGCAGTCCAGAATTTCCACATGGAGCATCTCGAATGTTTTTGTGTTTTTCATTTTGTTATTAAAGCTCTGTATTTTTATAACTGTAAATTAAATTCATTTATTACTGTTTTTAACTGCTTATACCAAAGAATTATTAATTACAGTGCAGTCTATACAGGGGTAACATTGGTATTTACATTCTTGCATTGCAGGAGTTCAGTGTAAACTGTCCCGTGTGAATATGGGTTTACCTTTATATTTTCTTTAAGGCTAATGAGTTTAAAATGAAATCAATGTTATGTTTTGAGAGCATATTTGTGGGCATATTTAGGGTTTACACTATAAAAATAGGCATTTTTTGGCATTTTTTCCACTATACGCATGTGCTCTTGGAACGTAACTACATATGTCTACATATGTTTTACAATCTGCCAAAAAAACACAGAGGTGTAATGAAGAGAAGGTGAAAGCATGTGGAAGTTGTTAGTTTACAGCCATCTCCAGGCAGAAATGAGGCCAAGGGGGGTGATGATGAATGAGTCCATCTCCCCGAGCAAAAGGATGACCTGGATCCCCCTCCCCTTTCTTCTTTTCTCTTCCCCTCTTCTCTTTTCTCCTCTCGCTCCAACGCCAAGTGGGCCAACATTTTTCAACCGGCTCCCTTGCTTTTTAGCCAAAAGACGGGCCCTCCTTCCGGTAGCCCTGACCCTCAGCAGACGCCGCCCCCTCCTGTTCTGTGCAAAAAAAAAACAAAAAAAAACTGTAATCCCCTTCGCCTGGGCTCCAGTAATTTGATCAAATAGCATGTGCCCTTCCCGACCACTTATTGGCCAATTAAGTCAAGTTCTCATGCAGGGGGCCTGGCTGGCAGCGTGTTATCCAGGGATGAATTGATTGAAGCCATTCTGCAATCCATGAACCCTGCTTTAATGATCTGGGTGATAATACTTGTAATTCTTCTCAGTCAGGGGACGGGCAGGCGCAGCTGTTGCCACGGTAATCCCTGTCCTGATACACTGAAGTACCAGAGAGGCACTAATCTGTCTAACTCATTCCTCACCAGCGTTTTTATTTTTTTCTCCTTCTCGCTTTTCTTTTTTCTTCTTTCTTTTCCCTCTACCTCCTTTTCCAGCACCACTCTGCTGCCTTTTTTTCTCACATCTCATAACCATGACTATGTCTGTGAAAGGTGACATTAAAGAACGCAAAAAGAGGAGAGAGAAAGAGAAACATAGAAATGGCAGCAGCTTTGTATGCCATGAAATCTTTTTTGGTCCCTGTTTTCTTCGTCATCCAAATGAAAGGCCTGGAGTGGAGAGGCAGAGTAAAACAGGGTCTAAACCACTGGCTTTGGAAGGCCTTACACAGATAAGCTCTAAAAATCAATGGCTACATGCCTCCTTTTCAAATGCAGGCATTAACATTGTAAAAGAGACAGTCCACCTAATCCCGCCTCCAGTCACTGAGCTAAAATATCAAATTATCATAATGAAGTCTACATGCATTTAAATGTCAAGTATTTTTGGTGGAATTGCATTTAATGTACCATTAAAGATGTTTTCAAGCAAATTTTTGCAATACAAATTAGTTTAAATGTTTAATGCCTCTATAGAGGTATAGATGCATGGAAATAATATGCTCTTTGTTAAATGCCCATTGCTCTGTATTGGATTTTTTAAGGTCCTTCAACTGCTTCTCCAAGACCCTTTTCACTTGAGGTCAGTATTTCAGCTTTTATTTCAAATAAATTATCAGAATTAAACTACAATAGCTACTACTAATAATATTTTTATAATAATTATCCGATTTTATAGCAATATGCTTAATGGTAAGTATGTTTGAAATGCAAGTGAAAATGACAGCTGTTCATGAACATTTCATTAAGATTTCATGTTGGGTAATAACTTGATAGATTAAAGAAAAAGATTTACAAGGATACAAGGATTTCTTATGACACCAGCAATATCTGTATAGTTTCCAACACGATCACTATAACTAATGACTACCATTAATACTACAGTAACTACTAACCTTGTGCTGGTAAAGTGTAAACTGAAGTACACACACACACACACACACACACACACATACACTCAAGCAAAGTCATGTAGAGGTCAGAGCCTTGGGCTCTAGGGAGCTGGCCCTGCCGCAGGTGTCAAAGGTGGCTAAAGGCAGAGAGAGGTGCCTCTGGAGAATAAGATCATGAACAGTTTTAAACCTGGTCAACAAGGCCAGAGCAAGACCAGCAGCTCAGCTGAGGCTGAGAGTACACACACCTGCCAATAAAGAGTAATCACACACAGACATACTCTCTTTCACACACACACACACACACACACACACACACATACACACACACACACACACACACAGAAGCACACAGACACACACAAATAATTTTTATTTTGTACATTTTAATGCACAATAACTTAAGTTACTGCTTGTATATGTAAACATAATAAACAACAATTAATAAAATTAAAAGTCATATTTACATATTTTTCTGTAGAGGACCAATATGTAGCCTCACTTACAAGCAAGCCATGATATGTGACATGGGGACTCCACAGTCTGCTTCCACTCTTGCACATGCAAACACACACACACACACACACACACACACACACACACACACAAATATTAGAGCACTGGAGATGGAGTGCTCTAGTATTAAGGCCAGTTACAAACCATACACACCCACATAATCCCCCCCCCCCACTCCCCCCACACACATACAATTTTCAGCAAATGTGGATCTCCAGATTATCACTGTCATTAAATTTACATTGCAGTGCTTAGTGATATTCATTTCCCTTTGAGCCACACTGTTCTTGGTGAGGTAAACATCAAATCTCATATTACGTGTGTAAAACTTATGTGTGCGCTGCAGATTTGCAGAGTATTCCAAGCTGCTTTGGATGGGTGGGGTGGTGGGGAGGATGTTGTGAGAGGGGTAGGGATATAAATAATACATGAAGGTTGAGTAAATGAGGGTAGATTGGGGATATGGTGTGGATTCAGGTCATGCCCCCTTCCGTAAGTGTAGTAGTAGACGCCATGGAAGATACAGCCGTTAAGGATGAAAAATTGGGCGCGTAAGCATTACTGGCAAGCTTGATCAGTCTCACTGCAAACAATTTAGTGAAGAGGGCGATGATGAGTGAGTGCAAGGCTTCATTTAGAGCAGCCTGTTGGCTCTGGGCGCTATGATGTCACTGTCTGCTGCGTCTAGAGGATTTTTGTCATTCAGTCACCAATAAAAGTGACAAGTCGTTTACAGAACAAGCTTGTCTGTACATTACTCTCTAAAGGTGTCTTTTCTAATGCACTGTGTGCTTTTGTCTGCGATGTGTGTGTGTGTGTGTGTGTGTGTGTGTGTGTATTTGGGGTTAGGGCTGGTTGGTGGCAAAGAGGCGACCACAGTAAAATACTAACGACCTTGAGGCACTGCAATAATTAGAGCAACATGAGGCATGAGGGGCTTCAGTGAAGCGTTAGGACATCACATTACAGGATTGTATTTGAGTCAAATGTGAGTGTGTGTGTGTGTGTGTGTGTGTGTGTGTGTGTGTGTGTGTGTGTGTGTGTGTGAATGGGTGGGGGTATATGCGTATATATACATGCCTCTGTGTGTGTGCTAGGAGTGCAGACCCACCGCATGCATCTGTGGGTTTAAAATCATATCAGTTAAATGACTGGCCCTGTAAACATGCTTGTATGGGTGTGTGTGTTAGTTTGTCTTATTATTTTTGGCAGGGATGCATATGTTCTCTACCCCCCCGCCCCAGCCTCATTATCATTCCAATCAGCAGAGGCAGTAGAGTCACATTAATTTGTAGTAATTAATAGCAGCGAGGCATCTGACAGCGCATGCTAACGAGAGCCTTTGATTGTTTGGATCTCTAACCGCTGCTCCTCTTGTTTGCATCACCTCTGAGGGATTCATAATATCAAAGCTTAGTGCTATCTGATACTTGTCAAAATGCAATTTATGAAAGTTTAATTCTTTTATTGATTTAGTTTGGGTTTGATGCCTGCAGTGTCAGCTCCCCTGGTAGAACTTAGTGGATTCAAATGCTTGTCACCAGCACGGCCTCCTTTTTACTGAGAACAATTGCCATAGGCCAGCCCAACAGGCATGGTTTAATTGCCATTAATTAAAAGCATAAATCTTTTTTTCTTCACTGCTTTTGCTCTTAAACAGGGCTTTACATAGCTTCCCCCCTCCCCCATGCTTTGCAGAATCCCTTCTGGCTAGTGAAGGTTACCCCCCCCTCCCTACTTGCTCTTCTACTCCAGCACCCCCCCCCACCTCACCCCCACCCCCCCCCACCCCAACTCCCTCCTCAGCAGACGTTTCTGGAACCACCTTTTTAACACACTCTTCTGCATGATCCGATGTGAAGTGTGAGCGGCGCAGTGATATTTAGTAAACCGGCTCTCTGCTTTATTGCAGTGTAATGAGGTCAAATGAATCCCCCTCGTACACAAGCTCAGACAGCTCCTCCTTCCAAATGCTTTCTGACAGCGAGTCAAACAGCCGGTAAACATGACAGCAGCTCCCGGAGAGAGTGGACGCTGCGAAAACACAACAGAGAAACATGTGCACACACCCACACCCACACACAATCACACACATACACAAAAACTCTCAGTCATCAGTAGCACACTTCCCTCTGTTCACCTTCACATCCATTTGCTCTTTGATACTCTGTGCTCTCTTTCTCCTTTTACCAGTAGTGTTGGTGTCTCCATAGCCACAAACCACAGATATCTGGATAGCTAGATAGACAGACAGACAGACAGACAGTCAGAGAAACAAACAGGTAGACAGACAGATAGATGGACAAATAGATCAACCCACATTTTTGCATATTTCTGTGGTGGCAAGGGGCCAGCAGAAGCTCTGGGAGGAAACATCAGATTTCCTGAACAGACAGAGCATCATTTGTTATTTTCTGTAAATGTTACTCTTCTTTTGATTCTCTTAAGAATTTGTATTAATATGATGCACCTCTGGTACAGTAAGGGAACTAAAGGTTTCTTTCTGCCACGTGGATACGCTACCCCCATCAATCCCCCAAATACATGCCCTCCATGGTTTTTGGATGCTCCACTCTTGATTTAGTTCTGTCACCAGCCTTAATGACAAATTATCCTACTTCTGTATCATCATTAAAGTTATAGGTTGCTGTGGATAACACCTTATGCTAAATGTAAATGTATTTACACACACAGAGCAGACAATTCCTCAATCACTTAGGATTAATCTTTTGTTTTATGTTCACTGAACTATGCTGTTATTGATGTTGCTCTGTTTCTGACCTTGTGTGTGGTAGGATTGAAGCTGACCATGACGTTTGCTTTGGTGGAGTGTATATGTGTGTGTTTGTGTGTGTGTGTGTGTGGGGGGGGGGGGGTAGTAGCTATGAGTAATTAGAGTGTGTCATAGCCAATCAACCATTGCTTTCATGTCAAAATAATTCCACTCACTGTCTCTGTGAAACCCCAGGGCCATTGGTTGTAACTGCTAACTGCAAGCCACACAAAAACCTCAACAGAAAGCCCAGCGATTGGTGGGCAACCATACAACCATTTCCGCATATTAGCCACATCTGCTAGCATTCACAGCCATTTCCTGAGCAAGGGGGTCCTGCTGAGCCCCCTGTACCTGATTAAAATGGAAAAAAATAATAATAATCTCAGCACAGGGTCGACTGGAGAATAAAGGGCATAAATATGCGGAGGCTGCATGATCAGCCAGACACTTTAGCCAAGCCTGATCGATGTTAGCCTCAACACATTCGCAGCAAACATCTTAAGTGGATGCAGTTTTGCTTAATTGGGAGCTTTGCAGGGCCAGCCTCGGCTGCATTCGATTCCCATCATGAAGTCCCTGGGAAGTGAGGGTGAGGAGGATTTTTGTAAACTAAATGTGCAAGCTTGCTGTCTTCATTTGTAATCAGGTCATGGCGCTAACCTGTCAATTTGACCTACATAGCATTATACCTTGGAGTTAATTCCCTAGGACCTTACTTTCTCATCCCCACTGCATGGACACACAGATAGACACATACACACACACATACACACACACACACACACACACACACACACACACACACACACACACACACACACACACA
>JBBPDC010000109.1:4437133-4447637 GCA_037974485.1 Hemigrammopetersius urotaenia | reverse complement strand
TTTAGTCTGCACCTGCAGTTTACACAGTTAAAACAGCTTGGGGTCAAATTGACCCCAAGGAGAATAGGAGGGTTAAGTGAACTGTTTAAAGCACAGTAGTTTTTAAAGACAAGACCTTCTGAGATGCATAACCGTTTAAGCAAATTTGCCCCCCCCCCCCCCACCATCCATGACTGGAAATCCTAAAGAACACAACTGTACTCTCTCTCTAACTCACTTTTTCTGGGTTCATGGGAAAAATAGACCCCCATTTACCCTGTTGCACAGCACGCTATATTTGGCCATTATTAAAAATATTATTAAAATTATTAAAAAATGTGGTAAACTGTAAAAGCACATGAAATTTACTCATATGATTTATGGATCCATATAAACCAAGGAAAACAAGTTGCTTTGACCATCTACTTAGCCTAAATTGTTTGCCTATTTTGCACTTATCACCTCTAATTGCAAATTATGTTGGTTTTATACATTATGCATAAAGTTAATTTTCTAGGATCATGACTGTCTCGTCATTTAATGGACACAGACACTGACAAATATTCTGAATTTTTTGTGTATTTTAGCATAATCTACTATCTAAATTATCCAAGATCAAGCCACATGAGTCAAAGCAATTCTTTTATTCCCATAAACCAGTTGAGCAAACTTGACAAAGTAGGTTTTACAGTAAGCTCCTCGGGCCATTCCACCATTGCAGTCAGACGAGCCCATAGTCTGAGCCCAGTTTCTCTCATCTCTACTCTAAACAGGAGCAGTTTAGAAGGGCAAAGCAACCTGATCTCAGAAACGAAGCTATGGGCAAGTTCCAGCCAATCCCCAGACATCTTTTACAATGTTGAGGTCCCATAATGCTTTGGGCACTATAAAGAGCCCTCCACAAACACCATCACAAACACACACACACACCCACACAACCACATACACACTCACTGTGTTGACCCTTGAGACCTGTAAACACTTCCACTGATAGGAAAGAGAAACTTCTCACCTCCTTCTTCACAGTTAAACATGTAGTTTACAGGGCAAAAATGGCACACTTAAAATACAAGTAACAAAAAAAAGAATGATCCCTCGCAGGATAAGATGCTCATACATCATTAAGCCTGAAGCACCAGTGCTGCATTGCAAACACATCTCTGTAAGAGGAGGACCAACATGGCCTTTGCAGGTTTTTCTTGAGATAAACTGACAGCTGCTATCCAAAAACACCATTATACTAAATGATCTAAGAAAAGTGATATTAAGAGATTTGGCAAACACACCTTGACCTTGTTATTTTTGAATGCGAAGCACGTCTGGAGTGGAGTGCAGATTATATTGATGGCTATGATACAGACTGAGGGAAGACTGCTTTAGTCAATCAATGAAACGTTGGATCTTCATAGCTTATTGACTGTTACTCGCTCGCACATATTTTTTAACATTTCTGAACTTTCTTCGCATTAACCATGCCCAAGCTTCCTCGAGATGAAAAGTCCTCTCTTCCTTTGATATCCCCCGGCCTTATGTCAGGCTGAGTGACAGGTGGGCTGACGCGTGAGGGGGGGGCAGTGAAGGGGTGGGGGTGGATAGAAATCCTGAAATTGCTGCTGAAAACCTGTCTTTGTCTCAATCTTTCGCCCAGGGCTGTGGGCGTCAGAAACAGAAGCCCATCAATTAGGTGCCAAATGTTTATCAAAGCTGCTGATTAAATGCTTTGCTCAGCATGTATCGGTCCATCCAGAAAGCCAGATGCCCCGCTCAGCCTTTAGACTGCAGTTGAGAGTGCCATGATAAAATATAAATGAAAATATTGCAGGTATACACATGCACACAAGCACATACCCACACATATAAACATATAGTGTTTATTTACCTCTCTCGCGCGCTCTCTCTTTCTTACACAAGACATACAAAATGCAAATGCTATATATATGTAGCATTGTTGTCAATGTAAAATATTTTTTTGGTTTTTCATTTTTAACACAATTGGAAAATGTAAAAGTTTAATGATCAATGGACCAACAGAAATGGCCCATAATTACTTACTTTAACTTGTCATTCGCTCCCTCAAGAAGTCATTTTTCTGGACACAGTGGCAATATATGTGACTACACATGTGTAATAATACAATGTTTCTCATATATATATATATAATTGTACATGTTTTAGTTTCTCAGCAGAAGCAGCTGGATTTTATTTAAAGTCTCCCGGTACTACCTGAAATCCATAATGCCAAGTATGTGAGCAAAACAGCCAGGCCTTCAGAGGATAAGCAGCCCCACAGTATTGCAGATCCTCCACAATATCTAACACATAGTAAGGGGTACTTTTCTCTGTAGCATGTTTATTTCTATGCCAAACCCACCTTGAGTGTCTAGAGTCAAGCAGCACTTTTTTGTTTTGTCTGACCAAAGCACCCTGTCTCAGTTAATGTTCTTGTGCCGTCTGGTAAACCCCAAGTGCTTTTTCTTCTGGTGGAAAGGATAGGATAAGGTTTCTTAGCATAAAGTTTGTTAGCATCTAGGTGATATCTAAAAGTAGATATGGAGATATGGTGAATCCAAATTTAAAGACCGTGATTGTTTTACTACTCCTAACTGGGGCTCCTAACTGGGGCTGCTTTGTTTGTTTTTCCATGCTGGTTTAGGATAGCTTACATTTCTTAAATTGTTGATATGGCCATTTTAAGTTGAGCTGCATTTTTTCATATATCCATAATTTGTGTCACCACACTTTTGCTTAATTGTACTAGAATACACTTAAATCTTTCTAATTAAGAGATTTGAGCCCTGTGTCACCTCATTTTTATACCCCAGCGAAACAGACAATCACTAAAGTATCTTAAAGATTTTAAGCCAACTTGAAATTTGTTAAATCAGTGTGGGGTCATTATCTATGTACATTATTCTTAATTCAGCTTTCTTGGGGTGTCAATAATTGGGAAGTCTGCAGTTTTTGTTTTAAAACTTCATTTTCACTGCGGTTTGCTTTATTGTCAGACAACACAAACCTCAATTAGATATTTTTTTTCAGTTTCAATATAATATTAAGGTTTTTAGAAAGATTGGCAATATTTCTGGGGGACAGTGCACATTGTTTATTGGAACAAACCACATCTTCAAATTCTTTTACTTAATGTATAATAGAAACTAATATAAAAAAGTCATAATACACAAATATTCCCAAATTCTGACTAAATGTAATGAGCAGCTAGCGTTTCTAAAAAATATTTAAAAAAACCCAACAAATTGATTAAAGTTTTGTCACAACAGAGACAAAATGGAAACGTTTAAATTTGTGTCCAAGTACCTATACATAATAAAAACAATAACATAAAAAATGTTGCCACTGTTAGGTCCGTCCTGATTTTTCAGTTTTTCTTACAAGTTCAAGTTCAGGTTCAAGTTTATTTATATAGCACATTATCATACACAGACAGTCATTCAATGTGCTTTACAGAATGGAAAATATAATAAAGCTAAATATAATGAAAGGGATAAAAGAAAGTAAAAGAATACATGAAAGAGCATTAAAAGTGCAGTAAAAGTGATCATCAAAACTAAGGTCTCCATCCATGATTACACCAGGATTTTTGACACGGGATGTCTTAAATGCTCTAGATTCCAGGAGGGCATTAACAATTGATTTTCCCTCTTTTATTACCAAAAAGAATAATCTCCGTTTTGTCTTTATTTAGCTGGAGAAAATTATGATGCATCCAGTTATGTACTTTCTCAAGGCATCGACACAAAGTCAGAATATTTTTGTCTACACACACATGCACACACACAAACACACCCCTAAGGTGCCTCTGGAAAACTTGGACCATCAAATGGCAACAGCATCTGACTTTAAGCAAGAAGAAACATCAGACGCCCTTTGTAGTCACGCTAAAGAGACGCATGCTCTGTGATGTGTTGTGTTTCTCACTCTCCTCTTTTCTTTTCCTGCCGGACGAGAAATAGATGGCCCCTCTCGGCTGAGGCCGGGACAGCCTCCTCTGGCCCTTTCTTGGCCATGTTTTTGTTTGAAAAGGCCAGTGCGGTGCAGATGGAGCGTGTGGCCTGCAGTGGGCAGCCCGGGGCCATGCTAGCCTCAGCTGCTCCGTCACCCAGGGACTGGCCTAACATCTCCTGACTGCACTTTGCTGCGTCTCCTTCATGCGGTCACATCACATCAGCTCGCCAACCTGTGACAGCACTACCACTTCCAACTTAAAGCATTTTGCAGCTATCTTCTGCTTTCGCATCACTGTTTTGTGGCTGCATAACGTCACAGCCATATCTGCACTCTACGGGTTCAGATATGAGTCTGGTAAGACGTCCTACAACTGGCCATTTTTTTTTTTTACGTTGTTATTCATGCGAGAGGACGAAGCCCCCCACACATACACGCACACTCCACCACCACCACCCCCGCATCTTTCCCTCCTCCCTCCTCTTCCTCTCCTGTTTTCTCTCTTTCCTGTTCCGCAGCCTCACATTTGAAATTGCAGATAATAGGCTTTGACTCCTGGCTGCACGTTTATGGGTCTTTTCATGTTATCTGCTTAGCTCATAGCGTGGAGCCGAAGAACACAGACTTCCAGTGACAGGCCAGCCAGTCAGCCGGGCGAGCCTGTCAGGATCTCTCATACACTAATGATTTCCCTTTAGTCTATTTTCTGTCTCATTGGCCGTTTCCTTCAAAAACAAAATTGCTCATTTAAATTCTCATGCCTGGGGCATTTTGGTCTTCAAATATTGTTGGAAAGTGAAAGGATTAGGCAAAATATGCTTTTTTAAAATGTTAATATATTTTCTGGTTCACTTTCTCCTCTGAGGCCAATTAGGGAATTTCTGCTGGCTGCATTAATGTCAAACTGACATCCCCAGCTATAATTACACTGTGCTTGAAACCCAACTTTCACTTGTGGGTAGATGAGTGTGCTTGGCAGTGACACAGAGCCTCGCTCTGCCAGCTTTTGATCATTTAATCATTGCTTTGCTTTGCTTTTGCTTTTCTCGCTCTCTCTCTCTTCTCTCCTTCTGCCCCAGCACTGCTCCCTCACTGCTCTCACCTTTATTTCCTTCTGCCACTAAAAAACGTGTTTCCCCTTTCACTGGTGTCCATTTTTTGGGTGATTTCTCTCTCTCTCTCACTTTTGTTCTCTCTCTCTCTCTCTCTCTCTCTCTCAGAATGAACTCGGAAAGAAAAATGATATGCAATGAAAATTCTTTAAAAACAATAGCTATTATTGGTCGTAGTATCAGTATTGCATTTCTATTGTGAAAATAAATTGAATTATTATTATTAATAATAAAAATGTACTTATAATAATATTAATGCTGTTGTTACTATTATTATTATTATTGTTGTTGCTCCTGAAAGTCCAGGAGGGGTTGAGTCCAGTGCGCTGGTGGGCTTTGGCGTAGGCGCCCCATGCTTTCCTAAGCACAGAGACATGGGTTAGAGATGTGTTGGGTTTGGAGAGCTGATCTTGCCCTGGGTGTCGGGCTAAATTTGGATGACTGCCGTTAAGATCCTCAGTAAACAAGAGATATCCCCCATTTAGCCTCCAACAGCCTGTCAGATTTGATGCCTATCACAATAATAACCCAGGGACGGTTTTAAATTTGAGCAGACCTGTGTTGGACAAAATCAATCTGCCTTTTGATGGCTTGAAAGGAAATCACTTGCACAGTTCACCCCACACTTGCTCAGTGTCCACAGCCGCCCCCCCCCCCCCATCTACCCACCACCCCACCTCCCCCATCACTCTCAGCCTCTTTCTATTCCTTTTCCCATTCTGTTTTTTGCTCTGTTTTAGTGTTTCTCTCAGAGCTCAGGTAGAATAACAGGAACTGGCAATGACCCCTTCTGACCCAGCAGTTACCTTTGTGAAGTGTGACCACCATAGACTTAGTCTTTATAGCATATGAGTGCAAGCTACTGAAATCATTTAACATGGTGTGGGTAAAACATCTAAACATAGTTCTATCTATCTGTCTGTCTGTCTGTCTGTCTGTCTGTCTACCTATGTGTCTATCATTCTCTATTAACCTGTATTATTAAGTGGGCTAATGCAAATTTGCATAGCAATATAATATACCCGGTACAATCAGTATTTGTGTATTCTAGTGTATTGTCTGAGTTCTTGGTCACAAGCGAGTGGCCATGCATGTATGCTTGGGGACTATGAGTGACTGACAGCTTTGGTGATTAAATGATTGTAAAAGACGCTTTCCAACACCCTTGTGGAGGCCAGTGTGTGGCAAGAGCACGCAAATCAATGAGCTCTTCAAATACACATATCACAGAGATGAGCAGGGCAAAGTAACAAACACAAGGCCAATGTGGTCTAGTCATAGCACATCCTGCCCCTTAAGTGTTGAAATAGCAGCTACAGTGTTATGTTTACTGTTTCAGAGTTCATTTTGGTCCAGCTGGCCATATATGACCACTGTAGGTGCACCACTGGGATTTTAGCTGGGTCAAAATGTGCTGCGGTTTTACCCTTGAGTGGACGGGTGACCAGTTCGTTTAAAAAAAACAAGACAATAGGGAGACAGTATCACTTTTATTTTTTTTTCTTTTTGGAGGGTTGGTGCTCATATGCTCACGGGGTCTCTTTATCTCTGCATTTTAACATTTGATTTAGGTGTTAAATCAAATCTGTGAAGGATGTCTCACTCAGATCACCATGCCTTCATACGTTGTCCTTCAATAGAGCTTATTATTTCTCTTCCTTGTGTGTCTTTGGATTAATACTGAGGCTGCACTTCAAATTAAACTTGAATGTCACATGTTTTATTACAGAGTAAATTCAGGCACGAGAAAGAGGGGGAGGGAGAGAGAGAGAGAGAGAGAGAGAGAGAGCGTGTGAGTGCGAGAGAAAGGAAACACTGTTCAGACCTGGTAAAGAACTGTAATATTGGGATCTAATAAGCTACCCGTAAATGTCACATTGCACAAAGAGCAGTAACCTTTCACACTTGAGCTTATAAAATATGATTCTTATGTTGATTTTTTTGACTCATATTTTCATGCTAGTCTTCTTGTCCACGGAAATGTGATGTTAGACATATTTAGTGAGAGAGACAGCTAATACGTCTACAGTCAGGCCAACAGTTTTTGCTCCTAAATGTGTTTGTGTAGGGCTGCAATCACTCTTTCCTCCGATACACTACACCTGGGATTTAGTCTACAACACTCCTTCAGCTATCTGTGACCTCACACCCACGTGTTAATATAATAGCTGCATGCATCTTCACTTATAGGCCTAAACTGTTATTAAATGCTCAGGAGATACCTGCCACAGAAAATGCCTTTATATGGTCAGAGCAAGAATTTTTCAAGCTAACTTTTCTACACAGTTCCATTAATCACTGTTGTATTTGGTTTAATTGTAGCTCTACACTGGAGCACTGCTGAAATTGTAGTTTTATTATCATTACCATGAATAATGTTATCTCCTTCAACCATCACATTTATTAATGAAGGCTATTTTTGGAGGTTTACCTTTGAGGGCTAGGCAATTATCTTTATTAATTTAGCCATTTAATTAATGTAGTATACCAAATGGACATGAAAAATGCTGGCAGTTCGCTCAATATACAGACCTAAAATAGACCAATGGGAAATAAAAGCATTTCATTTTCTAAGCTGTTTGATGAAATCCCTATTTCTTCACTTAGACATGACATAGATATTTTTATAAATGTTTGATTGGCATTTAGGGTTTCGTTTGGTGATGAATTCATTCATTTCTCTGCCTAGGTATAGGATAAAAATAACTAAAATGTTGTAGCATCCTAAGGTGTTGTGGAGTCTTCCAAAAGTGATCCAAGAAGGGAAAACAGGATCATGGTCACTCAAGACTTATTGACACACAGAAGTGTTGCTGTTGCACAAATAGCTGAGAAAATTAATGCTCGTTCAGAAGGTGAAAGCACACCGAGTGGCTGTACAGCTACAGATCAGTCAGAGTGACCATGGATCAATGGAAGAAGGTGGTCTGGTCTGTTGAATCATGTGTTATTTCACATTTTGTGGATGTCCAGGAGTGAGTGTGTGTTGTATACCTGTGGAAGCGATGCCACCAGAATGCACTGTAAGAGGAAGCTAAGGCAATCCACAAGGCAATGTTCTGCAAAACCTTTGGGTCCTGGTATTCATGTAGATGTTCCTTTGACACGTACCACCTACCTAAACACTGCTGCAGACCAAGTACTGGCAAAGTTGGTAGCGACGGTATTCAATGTGACTTTCAGCAAGGCAACAGCTACATAGCTCAGGAATGGTTTGAGGAACATCACAAAGCATTGAAAGTGTTGACTTGGCCTCTAAATTTGAATATCTTAATCTGATCAAGCACTTGTAATATGTGTTATACAAACTAGAGACCCAACTGTACCCTAACTTACAAGATTTTAGATATCACAGTACATTATCAGAAATCTTGTGGACTCCATGTCTTGACATTTCTTGGCATGGTTTTCATGTTATATCTGATTGATATATACACTATGATATATTTAGACTTTTTTTGTCAAAAGTGTGATTTATGTCCATATTTCTCTGGTTTGTGTTGATTCCATTTAACATTTGAACCAAGCAGTTTTCTTTCTTTCAAGCACCATATAACTTTTACGCCACTTCTGTCCCTATTGTGACTGCTGTGCAATGTCCGCACACACACACAGGGGTGAATCAATATGGCGCAAACTACAATTTCATTGTCCCATCATTGATCAGCCCCCCCCGGCTAATCAGATGATACCCCGACTGGTTGCATTCAATTTGTTCCGGCAGCGCCCTTAAAACCTAATAATGCGATTGATTGAGGCTCAATGAGGTTGTTGCAATTAGGAAACTGTTAATGAACATGCTGCTTTCGTCTCATGAGATTGACTGGCGTGTTCAGCCATCGCTTTGATTTTCCTCAGACAAGAGGGCGAGGAAACTAAATCTGCTGGCAATAGATTATTCTCTCATAAATCCAGTGGGACCGCATGTTTTAGGCCTGTATGACAGTCCATCTTGTTAACTACACTTTATGGTCAAGCTTATGGTCCTGATATCATTTTATTTCTGCAGTTATTACAGTTTCTTTTAGTGTCCTATAATGATTTCAAGTAATAAATAAAACACCTCCTGTTTTAGTGTCATATGGAACAATAACATTGGTGGGTTAAACTATAATGAACTGATTTCATGGACACTGATTATGTCCACAATGGGCCATACTGCAATACAAATTGTGTTTTACCATTAAAAAACTTTAGGTTTTCACTTAATCTAGGCCTGGGAAATGAGAAGAATAATTATTTGCAAAGGTTTACAATTAAATAAATGTTTCTAAAAATATATTTATCAGAAAAAAATGTTTAAGTCAATTTTACACACATTTGAATGCACATTTTTGAGATATATAGATGTAAAAGAAGGGCTTTTTGATATATGTTCATTAATCCAGAGCGCCAATCATTGGCGATAATTTGGGGCCTTTGGCGCCGTCTTGCGGCAAAACCGAGATTGCGCTGAAACAGTTTCAGTGCATTCACATAAAAAACGTGTGTATTTCTCAGAACTACATATGCGTGTGTGATTGTGTACAGCTCTTAAATGAAATTAAAATCGAACTTTTAAACCACACAGTCCAGTCTCTGTGATTTACAAGACAAACACTATATTTAACCTTTCTATTGAATATTCCTGTTTACACAAGATTTCCCTAAATCTAATTAAATTATTAGAGAGCACATTTCAGTGTAAATAATAATAAATAAGAATACAACAATATAATAATACACCTCTTATTTATTTAGAAGTCAACAACTAAGAACTACATTGTAAACATTAATGATAAACGGTTCTAGGAGTTATGGGCGTGTTTAAAAAAGATACCTGACAGGAAAACCTTGGAAATATAAATCTTCACAATAATAAAACCAAAAATTGGCAGTTAAAAATTCGTGCGGTAGAACATCGGTTTAAAATTTTAGTCCTCACCATATTCCAATATAATAAAAGCAGGTAAACTTTTTAAGAGACATAATCTATTCCGCGATCTTACCTGAGACATAAAATTGCTTTTAAAATAGTGATAGAAAAAATTAGTGGTTGAATTACTAAGAATAGTGTAAAAACGATTATAAGAACGTGCGCGCGCAGAAACGGACTCGAAATTGGAGCAACGAGACTTTTTTCACATTTCTAATATAATTTAAAATAATGATAATTGTGATTATAACTATGATAATAATAATGATAATGATACTGAAAATATGTGGAGGCAAAAAGGTAAAAATGCGCATAATTCAAAACATTTTGCAAAATGACAAAATCTCTCCATCTTACACGTTTTTGAGCTGCGCGAGAATTCGGGTCCATCAGCAAGTTCCAGCCTCGGCGCGATCAATCTCAGAACAGCTCTGGAAACAAACACACAACAACAAACCTGTGCGTGAGTGTGTGTGTGTGTGTGTGTGTGTGTGTGTGTGTGTGTGTGTGTGTGTGTGTGTGTGTGTGTGTGTGT
>JBBPDC010000109.1:4424218-4436810 GCA_037974485.1 Hemigrammopetersius urotaenia | reverse complement strand
TGTGTGTGTGTGTGTGTGTGTGTGTGTGTGTGTGTGTGTGGGAGAGAGAGAGAGAGAGAGAGAGAGAGAGAGAGAGAAAGAGAGAGAGGTGCACCACATTCGTGGAGCTCGCGGAAGGGACGCTTTGTGAGCGCGCGCGATTCAATATGCTGCCCGCATTCAAATGAGTCGGAATATTAATTAGGCTCGTTATGACGGCGCTAACTAGGACGGAGAGGGGGGTTTAGGGGGATCAGAGTAGCACTTCCCATCAGACCGTGGGACATTAACCTGGTTCTGTTTTTACTGCCTCCTGATTTTAACTACTGTTGTTTTAAATCCATCTAGAAAAAACTAACATAAAACATTAAAATAAAAAATTAAAGGGGGTTATTTACAGAAATGCGGGCAAGAAGAAAGCCAAGCAGCCGAGCAAAACTGTCATTTACAATATTCCCCACCATCCTGGTTCCCTTGAGCTATTGAGAGTCATTGCTTTCACTCCAAAAGGCCCTGACACACACAATAACTATCAGCTCATCCCGGAGAGGGGGGCTGGAGCTCGAGCTGCTGCTCCTTCAACACACGTCCCACTCACTCACGTCAACATCTTCCCACTCTTCAGAAAATAAAATCACAATCAGAATCATCATCATAAATAGAGCACTGCTCGACTGCACAGTTTTTCCCATTTATTTCTATTAAATAGAATTTAAAATATTAGACTGGTTGTTATATAATAAATAGAAGTAAACATACCAATAAACAATAATCAGTGATGGATAAAACTACCTATCATAAAAAATATTGCGCTTATAATAGATTTATTAGAAAATGCGCTGTTGTCTATATAATTAAACCTGCCCTGCCTTCCATCCTCCAGTAAATGAACGGCTAATTGTTAACGCTTGTTTTTTAAATACTATTTTAAACCGTTTAAGGCTCAGTGTGAGATTGCGGGGTGAATTTATGTCTCCAAAAAAAGAGCATTCAGATTCGTCTGAGTGTCTCGGAGAGGCTCTCGGATTGGTAGGATGAGGGTCCTGTCACGATCCGGCCAATGAAGAGAGAGAAAGGGGGAAAACACGAGGAGTGTGTTATAATAAAGGAAGAAAAAACACGTATTCACACACTCACACAGGCGCGCGCACATACACGCCGGGCCGTGACGTCACCGGAGGAAGTCGTCGTCGAGCCACACTGGAAAGGATTTTACAAGCAAAAAAAGGAGAGAGAGAAAGAGAGTGAGTGAGAGAGAGCGCGATGTCGAGGAGTTTAGAGCCCCTTCGAAAAGCTCAAGTTTGAGAGAAAAAAAGTTCAATGAGCAGAACAACAAAAACAACGAACAACAACACAAAAAGAGAGAGAGAGAGAAAGAGAAAAATTCAGGGACGTTGGAGCTTTAACATACACCGTGCCGGGGTCCACGTTTCACATTGAATGAACGAACCCCTCGGAGCGGTCCTCAGTGTCTGAAGGATTTTTCTGCTTGGTTCTGAAATGCTCGCGCGCTCTTCTCGCCGGCCTCAGCGCGGTGCGTAATTTGGCGACCGTTTTTGCTTTTTACGCGTCGTTTGCTTTCCTGTGTGTGTCTCTGTGTTCTTTTTTATTTATTTTTTTCCCTTTCATTTTGATCCAAATGGAGGAAAAAGTTGTGATGAGAGCTCCTTAATCGTCACCGCGTGATCACCATGGAGGGATCGAGCGGGTCCAGTTTCGGAATAGACACTATTCTGTCCGCGTCCGCCCCCTGCAGCTCCGCGCTCATGAACGGAGAGTTCCGAGCGGATTACCGTGGACAGGCCACTCCGTCCCCCTGCTCGGAAGTGGACACGGTGGGCACGGCGCCCTCCTCACCCATCTCGGTCACAGCGGAGCCCCCCGAGCCGCACGGGCTCCTCCAGGACGGCCTTCATCACCTCCACCACCAGCACCATCAGCACCACCACCATCATCATCCTCACCGCCAGCTCTCCCCTCAGCCGCAGGCCCCCCGGACCGCCACCTCCTCCTTCCTCATCAAGGACATACTGGGCGACGGCAAGCCCCTGGCCGCGTGCGCGCCGTACAGCACGAGCGCCGCGGCGACCTCCCCTCACCAGCACGCGCCCAAGGCGGAGGGGGGCGGACCCGGAGCCCCCGGAGGAGCGGGAGGAGCGGCGGACCCGTTCAGGAGCAAAGCGGAGCAGGAGGAGAGCAGGAGCAAAGCGGAAAAAAGAGAAGAGGTGCAGGGAGAGGGCAAGTGCAACGGTGAGAGACTGCCCTTCCAAACATCAGTCATTTAGAAAAAATGAGTAATCATAATAAAAAAAACAAGATCATTATTATGATCTGGGTAGGTCAGGTTTACCCAGCGAGTTTCAGCCAGGAGGACTTTTTAAATGTTAAACTATAGCACGAAAACTAGATATGACGCTCTAAAAAAGATCATAATCAGAATATGGGTCGATCATGTTTTCTCTGCGAGTTTTATTCCGAAGACATTTAATTTATAGTTCGAAAAAAAAAAATTAGATTTCGCCCTCTCAATATTTTCCTGTACGTTCTCCGTGGAGCTTTAAGTGTGAGGTGTAAAATCGTTCATTCATATTTTTTAAGTGCAATTAAATATTTGTCCTCGCTTTTTCTGTTTTATCAATGGATTTCCAGTACAGCCTTAACTAAAATGGCTGTTTTAGTTTAAGATATATACATTTACTACATGTGATTTTAAAAACTCGCTATGTGTGATACAGTCTGTGTTGGTATTGCAGTCCCTCTAAAATAACGGTTTTAATACGAACAGGATATAAACATTAATTTTAATTGAACAAAAACTAAAAGATACTTAATTAAAGGCGGTTTGTAAAAAGTTCAGGTTCACCATCAAATGTCTGCTGGTGTTTCAATGCACTCAACATTTAAGACGCACAACCTACTGCCTTTGTAGAACTAAACATCATTGAAACACTACAGACGTTCTTTAAAATTTAAGTCAAAAGAATGTATTGCTTTAAGGTGAAAAAAACATTTTTCTGTGTAGAGACAGCACAGGCCTGATCGTTTTACTTTAGAAAACACAAAGATCCAAAAACTATCAAAATATTTAAACGCTGCGTAAAACGTAAACTTTTTATAACTATATACATTAAATATTGACCAATAAATATACAGAAATATATAATACCGAAATACATTGTAATTGTTTCTTAAGAAGTGCACTCATTTATAAAAGAAACTTTGCTAAAGATAACCCACAGTGGAATGTTAATAAACATACGACGGTGATTATTATTATTATTATTATTATTATTATTATTATTATTATTATTATTATTATGATTATTATGATTATTATTACCATTATTATTATTATAATTATATTATTATTATTATTGTTGTTGTTGTTGTTAGTATTATTATATTAACCATTTTAATAATTAAAAGCAGAAGAAGAATAAAGATCAATTATAATAATTAGAAGAAGAATACAATACATCAATTAGAAACATAACTGACGTTTTTATCACAGTGATGCTTTTTCTCTGTTTCTTGTCTGTCTGAAATGTTCTCCGTTTCTTGACACATTAGAAATCAGAGGTGATGCGAATCAGCCTCTTTGTGTTTTATCTCGGTGTTTTAGCTGTAAGACTGAAACCACGCTGTCACTGAGCTCGCTCTGATATTAGCATAACAGATGTAAAGCCTGCTGAAGTTGCCCCGGTGCTGCAGCCTCCCTAGTGGGGCAATTAGAGAGATTATTGTTCTTCCTAGAGGGGGGATCATGGAGCGCCACAAAAACACTGCTACAAATAGAGATGGATTCCGCTATCGATTCTATACTTTTTTTATTCTGCCGTCGCTGTTTCGTTCTGTCTTTTTTATGTCAGCAGAAATTTTATATTTTTGTTTCTCGGTGACAGTTTATTTACTGTCAGTCTTCAGTCTGGTGCTGGTTATCCTCCTTTCTTCTGTCAGAAACATTTAATTTGAGCACGCAATAATCAGTTCTTCCATCACATTTCAGTCATTTCATTAATTTATTGCGATATTACATTTTATATCATTGTAAGTAACCGTATTGTAAGACTTTTCAGGTAATTATAAGTAGCCGTAATGTAAGACTTTTTAGGTAATTATAAGTAATCGTAATGTAAGACTTTTAGGTAATTAACCGTTTTGCCACATGCCCCCTTTTTGCTTTGAGAGAATAAGAATCCTGGAAAATAAAAATGAAAGGAGCTCTGTGTTTGTACCTGTAATATTAATGAATGTTTTTAAGAACAGAAATGTTGAAGATATATCGGGATGAATGTGGTTCTTGGTTTCTCCTGTTTCAGGGACTAAAGAGGAGGGGGACAGGGAGATCTCGAGCTCGAGAGACAGCCCACCGGTGCGCACTAAGAAGCCCCGGAAAGCGCGTACGGCCTTCTCGGACCATCAGCTGAACCAGTTGGAGCGCAGCTTCGAACGGCAGAAATACCTGAGCGTGCAGGACCGCATGGATCTGGCGGCGGCTCTCAACCTCACAGACACGCAGGTCAAAACCTGGTACCAGAACAGAAGGTGAGACCCTCAACAACAACAACAACAACAGCAACAACAACAACAACAACAACAATAATAATAATAATAATAATAATAATAATAATAATAATAATAACGAATGAGATAATGAATGAGACGAAGTTGGTGAAAGAACCAAATTTCTGATTTTGAAATGTGAACTGAAGTTTGAACGCGTTTGTAAAGTTTGTGATAGAGGCAATTTTGTAGTAGTTTTGTTTTAGATTATCATTCCTTTACTAAACTAAAAACTAAACTATGTCACGTGCAGTTTTAATTCGTTGTTTTTTTACACACTTAAGCAACAATTTAAGTTTTAAAGAACAGAAATGTGGAGCTTATTTAAATAGTTTATTTAAAAAACGAAAATAAAACAGCCTTACAAAAACAACTATTTTTAGTACTAAACTTTTTGTCCTAAACTCTTTCTCTCCCTCTCTCTCTCACCCACACACACGGGAACTCACCCAGATACACACACAATTGTTTGGTGTTAGACTACAATGAATTATTTTTTAGTTATCATTTACTGCTGCAGACAGTTTATTTAATAAAGAACTGCTATCCTCTTTTATTGTCATAAATGTTCACCGAAATGTTATTTTTAATTAATTTATTTTTATGTATGCATTTGTTTATTTAGGTATTTTACTTTTTTTACATAAAAACGTTTGTCGTGTAGGGGAGACAAATTAGCTCCGTTTCAATTAATCAATGTTTACCTAATCAGTAATCAGTAATCAATGACGAACGCGTTTGTCTGTTCTCTGAGCTCGTGATGTTTATTTTAAACCTCATCCTCATCCACTTCAGGGCCAACATGAACACGAACATGAACGAATCTGACGAAGGCTTTATTATTTCATCAGTCAATAATCAATACTAATTAACTTTACACGGTATCGGTTGGACAATCACGTCGCTTCTCGGAGTCGCGGGAAGAGGTCAGAAAGAGTCAAAGCCGCGCGGGCTGCCTAAATCTGGCTGTGTCAGTTTGACTGTGTTAGTCTGACTGTGTTGATGTGACTGTATTAATCTGACCGTATCATTCTGACAATATTAATTGGTCTGTATTCGCCTGACTGTTTTATTATGTGAATTGTTTTTATTCGTTAATCTTTATTAATCTGATTGTATTAATCAGACAGTGTTAATCTGACTATGTTAACCTGACTGTATTAATCGGATTGTGTCAATCTGACCGCATTAATCTGTGTTAATATGGCTCTGTTAACCTGACTGGGTTAATCAGGCTGTATTGATCTGACTAATAATCGGACTATGTTAATTGGAATGTATTAATCAGACAGTATCTATCTGACTGTGTTGATCAGATTGTATTTATCAGACCATGTTAATCAAGACAATGTGATTCAGACAATCTGAATCCGACTGTATTTATCTGACTGTGTTTGAATGACAGTGTTAAGATGACTGTATGAATTTATTAATCCGACAGCATTGATCTGACTGTATTAACTGACTATGTTAATCTGACTGTGTTAATCACACTGTATTAATCAGACTGTATTAATCAGACTGTGTTTTTTCCCGCAGGACTAAGTGGAAGAGGCAGACGGCGGTGGGTTTGGAGCTGCTCGCAGAGGCTGGAAGTTACTCGGCGCTGCAGCGGATGTTCCCGTCGCCCTATTTTTACCCCCCGGGTCTACTCGGGGGGGTAGACGGCAGCACGGCAGCGGCGGCTGCGGCCGCTATGTACAGCAGCATGTACCGGAGCCCCAGTGCCCCCCACCCCGCTCTCCACAGACCACCGCTCGTGCCGCGCGTGCTCATCCACGGGCTCGGGCCGGGGGGGCAGCCAGCCCTCAACCCACTGGGGACCCAACACCCCCGGTAAAAATGACCCAGGGGCGGCGGAGGGAAGTTTATAAAATAAATAATACAAAAAAAAACAGTTTAATCAATGAACACAGACACTGAAAGACTGTGAGGAAGCGAGCGATGACGAGGACGATCTTCTTTTTCGCAAGAGACAATTTGAAAGACTGCTTAATTGTAGAAGAAGAAGAAGAAGACGATGACGATGATGAAGAAAAAAAAGTATTATTTAATATGGAGCAGTTTGGGCGAACTGCAACGAAGGGACTGAACATGTGACGGACTGTTCGTTTGTTTGTTTGTGTTTCCTTTTTGTTTTCTTTTGTACAAATACACTTATACTAGTAAATAAACTTTTAAAAAAAGTTTATGAGACGGAAAGAAAGGGTTGAATAAAGACAGACTGATAAAGAAAATGAACAAAAATGGGACGTGAGACGGTTTGTGTTAAAGACAGGTGCAGGAACTAACAATTATTAACAAGTATTATCAATTTATTTAATTACGCAGGTCAGTTAAATCAAAAGCCCCTTCATGGTCCGCGAGACTCTTCTCTCTAGCTTTTTAATGACGGAGTCTAATAAACTGGAAAAGTATATTTTAATAAAAAATATATTCTAACAATTTATATCTGCTTATAAAATAAGAGCGCGGACTGGAAACCGTGCGTCTCGCCAACTGCCCAAAAACACTGACTGTGCGAGCGATTTCGAACCACCGAAAATTACTCGCATCAGTTCCGGACGGCCAAGTGAACACGAGCAACATTGGTAGTAAGCTAGTCAGATTTGGGACGCTCGAGCCCCATGCGCCCCGTGTTCTAGAAGGCACACTGCTAGATGGCGAGCTCGAAAGATTCAGAACACGACCACAATAAAAACAAATAAAATAATAATAACAAGAATAATAATAATAATAATAATAATAATAATAATAATAATAATAATAATAATAATAATAATAATAATAAACATTTTACTCTTTTTATCACTGTGATTAACCTTTTTCAGCGTTCAGTCCAGCCTTCAGGATGGACTACATTTATGAACTAGATGATGTTCATAAATATTCAATATTTTATTAGGGATTTGGTGTTGTCGCTGAAAAAGGTGTAAGTGGGCTCCTGCACATTAAAAAAAGAGGTGAGCACGCGCTACAAAAGTACGTGAAAAAATATAATAATGAAATGATCAGTAACAAACTCCTGATTTTAATTTCCACACAACAGCCCCGCAGAGGCGTGGGACACTTGGACACACCGGACCCACCGCTGTATTTAATTTTTAGAACTACAGATTTAAATTATTTGTTAATTCATTTGTTTTGTTTTAAGGGGTGGCCTTGTCCCCTCCAGAAGGACAGCCGACCCCTCTGGCCTCCACCACCACCTCTTCCTTCACTGTTAAATTCCTCTTCAGACTCTATTGACCTCTGGTAGGGTCAGAAACGGAAGGGGGGCTTGCATTTTACAACACATCGATTAGAATTAGATCATGCATGCCTTCAATAAAACGGATCCAGGCGCAAATAAATCCGATCGGTGGTGAGAATTTGCGCAGAAACTGCGCCATTTTCGCGTCGGAACATCACAAGCAGCCTAATTAGGGCTCACATGTATAACATAGGCTAAAGGCCCTCGGGCTAACTTTGATTTCTCTCTCTCTCTCTCTCTCTCTCTCTCTCTCTCTCTCTCTCTCTCTCTCTCTCTGCGCCACCACTAAGGACAAATATTTTACCGTGGGGGAAACAGAACTGCAACAAAAGAGTCGAGTCGCAGAGCTAAAATTAATATTATTAATAACACCACCGTGCATCAGCTGTTGTCACACCGGTTACTCTTTTTATCCTCCACTGTGTAATAGCTTTACACGTTTGCGCACTTTACAGCAATTACTGCCATAAAATACAAAAAGAACTATATTTTTCAGCAACTGCGCATTTATAAAATATACAACAGTTACGATTTATTTGAATTACGTATAAAACGAGGCTTTCCATATTGTGGCAAACACCAAGAGAACTACATCTGAAACCACTAAGTACTCTATAATATAATAATTATATAATAATATTTATATATCGATAAGTATACAAACAGACTGTCAAATATTCCCCAGCATTTGCAGGCCTGAATGGAGGGCAGGTTATAGATGTTGCAGTCCCACTAGAGAGGTCAAAATATGTTTCTGTATCTGTTGATCGGGTTCGGGCGTCACATTATACTCTGCTATAAAGACCTCCAAGAGCAAAAGGTAATTACAAAGATTAATTGAAAGAAAAGGAAAAAAAGCTCAGTTAAATGATTCTCATGATTACAGCAAACAGAATGGCAATGGAATTAAGTTTCGAGTTGATGCCAATAGGCAGGTTCTTCTTGTTTCTACTCAGCGCTTTTAACCCTCAAAGCGCCAAAATGATTTTTGCCAATAAATATAAAGTTAAATTTAACTTCAGCCTGAAGTTAAATTGAAGGTCAAAGAGGAATGAAATGAAAAGAGGTTTATACTTCACACAATCACACACATTTAGAGACACACATATTAGCCAGAACTGGTTTTAGAGAACCCTGTGTTTGCCTCCAGGAACCCATGTAGGCTTCTGTAATTGCCACAGTTTACCAGCTGATACAATAGTGGGGATGTCGTGGTTATTCCCTTAATGAGGGAAATGTTCTCATTAGCATGGCACCTTGTCTCACTTTCTCATGCATTTTGTCTGGTTGGCTCTTTTAAAGGACAGGGTTCTGCCCAGCTAAAATGAAGAAGCAGGTGGCCTGGGGGTCACTGGATGAAATATGGGAAATGAACACTTTTGTTGAGGTCAGGCAACATCAAGACAGCGGAACAAGAGAACACACCTCTCCACAAACAGCACTGAGCATCTAAGCATCTTTTTAATGATAGGCGATGAGGTCCCTAATCTGGTCCCTGGTGAGGGCGAGGTGTCGGAGTGTTAAGTCTGAGGACCACAGCCACCAGGGTGATCATTTTCGAGAGCTGCCGTGTTGGAGGACAGACTCCGTCAAGGTTAGATTAGCAGAACGTGTGAATTGGGATTTTTGCAAAGAGGCCCTCATGGCTGTAAAGTAAGTCTATGCTTGCATATATTTCTTGCATGCAATTACTGCCAAAAGTGTGAAACTGACTAATATGTTCAACATATTTATCAGAAAATGATAATTATGTTGACCATCTGCCAGTACTGCTGCAGATGGTCATACCCATCCTGCATCTCCTTCATCTCACTCAAACAGCACTAAAAAAAACTTTTTAAAAAACTCTGACCCTCATTATCATTAAACGAACAGCACGACTGCTGAAATTTTCTATTTCTCACAACCAACTGTTGCTCAAACAGGACCAGCTCAGTCAAAAATGTCGACAGACTAGAAAACAAAGTTCAGTAATTCTTTCGAAATGTGAGACTGCAGCAATTAAATCAGCAGAAGAAATTTTCTTGGAAGGCCAAATATTTCGACTTTGGTGGTGCACTGGGTTAACATGCTCTGGCAACTACAGTAATTATGATTTTACTGTTATTATAATTGCACAAAACATGCATACCACATCCTTGCTTCAGCTAAAATTACTAGGCCTCACTATTCTCAGTTCAAACACTGCAAGTCCCTGTTATCTCACCTTAAAACGAGAAGCTAAATTAATGTATTTGTGTGTAATATATATATATTGTATCACTCCAGTTATCAATGCAAAACACACATTCATGCAGTAGTGTAAAATGATAGGGAATCCCGAGAACTGTTTCTTTGCTGCATCCAGTGGGTCATTATGGCTGCCAAATCAGGAGCTGAAATCTTGATCTAATTCCTGCTTTGTGTTGTAAATGAATTGCCATTGCTACCAAAGACCTGCACCACTAAAGACCTCTGAAACAATTGTGCACAACAATCAACTTTGGGTGATATGACAATTTTATATCACTAGCATGATTAATAAATAAGTAAATTATGTTATTTGGGTTTGAATATATAATGGAACTAAACATGAAGAATGAAACTCTGTGTTTCATTATGAAGAGTGCATAAATATTCAGGTTTAACTGGATCTAGTTTAGCATAGCTGTGTTTGAATATAAATTCCTGTATGCAGACTTACAGCAGTTTTTAAACTAACACTGATTAACTTTTTTAAATTTTAGATTATCTGAACACATTTTTGTATGCTTCTTGAAGAAGACAATCATCTCAGAGAAGTTTCCTAATAAAACCACATTGATTAATGATTTGCTCACAAAATTTTGCTCACAACAATAAACCATGGAATTCCACAGACAGATTGATAGGTACTTTTCTTATATATACAAATTTAATGTATGTGGACTAATACAAAATGCTCAAATATCCAATACACAATCCTAACCAAATGTTTGAGTTGTTTTAAAATACTGATGTACCAGATTTCATCATAGACACATGAACTTAAATTAATTTAGACCGAGGCAACTTAACTCCCGATAAGCCGCATGGACTACCTTCTCAAAAGAAGATATTAAAACCTTATGTAATCTAAAAATATTCCAAAAAACAATTCAATATCAGTGAGACCACCTTAACGGTCTTTTAAATGAATTACTGTCAGTAGCTCAGTAACTCATCATTACAGTGATGATTTACTAAGTAAATAATCATTACAAGAAAGCATAAATGTTATTTTGCGCGCCATTTAAGTCAACTTTTTTTGTTCCAAATGAATGATGTATTATGTGCACAAGGGACTAATGATGCATGGGGTGTCATTACTCACATTTCTGCCAAGTGTCCTTGCAATATTTGTGTCATGTTAATGCTAAAACAAAACAAAACTGGAAGTGGAGCTGCACAATAACCATCACTCCCCACAGTTTATTTACCCAGTTCTGCCCTGCCGATGTTGGCATTTTCTATGCTATAACGCACCAACATCCACCAAAGAAAGGCTTGTTAGTTTATAAGTTGGGTCAGGTGTGTTGAGGGCAGGAAAACCATGAAATATGCCGAAGGGGAAATGGGGCCCAGGACCAGGTTTGGGAACTTCTGGCATACAAGGACCAGTTTTGGTTAACTAAAGAACCCTTCAATTAATGTTTTTAGAGAACCATTTTTTGCCAATGAGATGTGTGAAGAACTGTGTAAAGAAATGGAAATGTTATCAACAGATGTACTGCAATTATAACGCGTCCATGTTATGTAAAAGGTTCTTGTTTTTTAGAGAACCAAAAAGCAGTTGTTCTATAGCAGAGGTCATAGAACCATTTGTGGCACTTTTTAGAAAAAGACAGATACATTCACACTTCCTACCAGGCGATAACATAATTTTAGTTAAGAATGATTTTTATATGGAAATGGTGACACCGTCATTAGTAAGTGACTGGTCCATGATCTATCACCATCCTCTGAAATAACAGTGGGTTAAAAAGGTAAGGGACCGTAGTACAAGCAAATTAGTTCGTAATTATATATGTCATCAATAGATGTACGACAATTATATATGTTTACTGCACAGGTGTTGACACTGAAAAGTGGCCCTTGTGAAATGAAAGTTAACCAGGTGTTACAGGTTAACTCTTTTTTTCCCCCCTGAATCCCCTGTTCCCTCACCACATAGTCCTGCCAGGTATGTGGAAGAAAAACTTGTCACAGTGTCCTGAGCCATCATTTCATCAACTTCCCCTGTCTATTTGGCTACAGTCATCTTCCTGCTTCCATCCTGACACTCAAGCTCGTCCGTGACATCTCTGCTGAATGATGCATTAGCCGAGTGCTATCATGGTTTAAACGCTCTCATCATTTCAGCAAATCCAGCCTTTTCCCCTTCTCCTTTTTCTGCTCAAGTGATGGGACAGCTTGATGGCGGAGAAGTTATGCTGGCTTTCAAGTTTCAAACCAGGCACCGTCACAGCACGTGCGGCCACATGAAGGAAAGGATGGGGGTAGGGGGGAGCCAAGGGAGAAAAAAAACTCTGTCAGCAGCAATGTCAAAAGCCTCAATTTTTACCAAGCAATTAGAGGTTTCATCATCTCCGAGAGGTGTCAGCATTCATTACGCCTCAACAACAGCTAATTGCTTCAAGGTTAAAATTACAGATCTGACAGCATTATATTTTAAGTGACAGACTCCAGTTCTGTGGTGCTTCAGACACAGAGAAAGAAAGATCAGGAGACAGAGAGAGAGAGAGAGAGAGAGAGAGAGAGAGAGAGAGAGAGAGAGAGAGAGAGAGAGAGAGAGAGAGA
>JBBPDC010000109.1:4366905-4423251 GCA_037974485.1 Hemigrammopetersius urotaenia | reverse complement strand
GAGAGAGAGAGAGAGAGAGAGAGAGAGAGAGAGAGAGAGAGAGAGAGAGAGAGAGAGAGAGAGAGAGAGAGACATGCAGAGGGACATGGGGGCCAGATTCCATTTAAAACACATTAAAATGTGATCAGTTATTAAGCACTGCTTCCATTGACGTAAACTCAAGACCTAAAGCTGCAATGATCTGGTGATGTATATTCATACTCTTCATTTTTTGGAGCCTTTAAAGGCAGAAGAAATATTACAAATTAATTTATAGAGATCTGAGGTAACTGCAGAAAAGACTCTCAAGATTCAGCACAGATAAACTGGTCAGCACATATGTCTGCTTGCCATATCACGGCTACAAGCAGCATAAAAGTCACCAGTTCACTGAACGGGTTTTTCTGTCTTTCTCTCGTTTTTGCAGCCTAAGTTTAGCTTTTGCCCACAGTCATCAAGCAAGCCTAGGTGTATGAACTCCACTTCAAATTAGGAGGCCCGTACGGAGGGCAAAATTGAGCGTTTTTGAGTGAAATGAATTATAGATTGGCACATTCACGCTGGGGAGCGGCTGGAGTCATTTCTTTCAAGTGAGCAGTTGTTTACCCTTCGCTTTTTTCCCTCGTCTTAAAGTGGAATACCTGATCCTTTGAACTGATTGTTTGTTTAACCGCTGTTGGGAACGGAGAATCCCTGAGGTCTGAGCAAGTGTTGATCTAAGATAGGATTTAAAATCGTCTAATGAGGAACTCTTTGGATAATTAGCGCAGGCAGAAATGCTTGTGGATAATTTGAGTACTTCACCACACAGTTCAGGGGAGGGAGGAGGGAAAAGAGGTTGGGGTGGGGTGGTGGAAGTACAGAGAGAGATGAAGAAAAAGAGAGAAGTGGGGGGAGCAGGGTTAATGAAAATTATCACATCAACTTGGTCTCTACCTTTTGGTGTTATCCTTTGTTCTGTTCTGACTGCGTCATTAGGAGAGCAATAGAACAATTAGCTGTGTGGTTCATGGAGGGGCTAGGGCCCAGCGGTAGAGAGCTGCTGGGTTGGGTTCAGCTCCGCAGTGGTAATTAGACACTTGGAAGTGTCGGTCTGCGAGGTCCGTCAGGAAATGAGATGGTGGCATCATGCCTCCAGGGAAATGACAGCCCGTCCTTCGCCGTACCCAAACCACGAGCCGCGGGAGACCACAAACAAGAGCTGTGCCCAGTTTAGACAATCATACAAGTTCTGACTGGCTCTCTGTAGAAGAGAAGCAATTTGGTGGTGGGTGTTTTCCATGATCGATATGTTCTGGTCTGGCCTGAGACACCAAATGGGATTTTCATTTTGCATGAAATCCCAATTGACCACAAACACACAGCCATACCACTTACCCAAACCAGCATTTGCATTATTATGTGACTCCAGGCTTGATCACACCACTGATTTGTGTTCCTTGAGAGCTAAGTAAGTGTGCCATAACCTCCCATCAGATTGAACAATGACACTGTGCGAAAGGAAGCTCACATGGCTTATCTCCTGCTTTCCACCACCTTGTTTGTTGTTGTTTTTTCCCCATTCCTACCTCCCTCTCTCGGCTGACAGAGTGGAGCGAGGAGTGCTCATGCCATGTCAGAGTTAATTACATTTTTAAATTGAGGTTGTCTTTGGGCCAGCTGCTGGGGAAGAGTGACAAAGCTAGGCTATTAAGTGCACGGAGGGTGTGAAGAAATGGGGCTGAGACGAGTTAGCGGATACCTGTGAGGTACAAGCTCAGGCTTGCTGCATGGCAGAGATGTGATTAGGAGCTGGCGTTAAGCATCAGCAGGTCCTCCTCCAGTCCTCTTCATCGCACTGGAGATCCAGCTAGAAAACAAGTTGTTGATTGGTGCTGAATTGTCAGCTGTTTTTCATGACATGCAACTACCCAGGCCTGCGAGTCCTGGCAATCGCGCCTGGGCCTATTTATATCAGCTCTTCACACCTGCTACACAGGCAACTGAGGTGGTAGGAAAGGTAAGAAAGCACTACTACAAGTTTGTTGGTGACAGTGGATCCTCTTGTTATTTCAGCCCAGGGTTCATCCAGTGCTGGGTTTCTCACTGGATGTGGCAACAAGCCTATTCAATAAGCCTCTCACCATCAGTGGAGGGCATTGTTTTTTCCTTGTAACCTGTAGCTGGTAGACGTCAGCCTCTGAGTTTTCAGGAGCAGCTAAACAAAACTGACCGAGTCTCTCCCAGGACTACAGGGATGCTCTTTTTAACCAAGTTATTTTTCGTCATGGCCTCACAAAGGAACTGGCCCCCTTAGCTGAAACGATTTGCAGTTCACAATGCGTCAGCTTAACCAGTCAGGTCAGGTCAAGTTGAGCCACACAATGGATTCAAGTCTCTCACCCAAGACTGTTCTAAACCAACTCCGCCTCAGCACCACGAAACACACACAATGAGGACACACACTACTTAACATTCCAGGAATAGAGAGAAAAGTAAGACCATCAATAGAACTCTCCAAATTCTAATATGAAAAATTAGGCAAAGGTTTGGTTTTGGCTCACAATTTGCCTATGCATCAAAAAACACTATTGGGGAAGAAAGACATCATTCACATAAATTCCTTTTTCATTTTCCCGGATCAATATAAACATTGCAGGAGTGATACTTAGATCTGCATACTTACAATTACAGTAAATAAATAAAGGTGAACTTGTTTGTGTATATTATAACTGTTCTAAAGAAACATTTATAAACTAAACTAACTCAAAAAGTTTTTCAGTGCATCAAATGAGAAATAGCAGTGAGCAACGAGTCGGCTGGGCCCTTCGTACTGAACAACAGAGACTTTCAAACAACAGGCTCACTAAAAGCTACAAAAGAGCCTGAATGTTTCCCATGCTCTCTGTTAGACTCAGAGCTAGTCCCAGGGTGGCTGCAGCACTGGTGGCAATTCCTTATTGGGATTTCACTGTGGAGCCTACCTGTGTTATGTACAGCATGAACATTATGTAGCCAAAACATTTTTGCAATGCATTATCTCTGGGTCTCTGTTTGTCCAAGTATTTAACAAATTACTTACCATTCAGGCCCTTTTTATCAATACATTTTTCAGCCTTAGATCCCATAAAACATTTGTAATCCTGACTAATACGTGCTTAAGAAATCTCACAAATGTACTTCCCCTAGCAGATCCAATGTAGTAATGTTGTAAACTACTTTTAAAACATGTTTCTGTCTGTAAAAATATGCAACATTGGAATACGTTTAAATTAACATCAATATTGTCACATGGGGCTCAGGCAGGAGGCACAAAAGCAGACTTCCATGTTCTCTTTTGCTTTTTACAACACAAAGTAAAAGACATAAGGGGCTGAAAACACAGACCTAAACCAACCCAACACCAAGGGAAAAGTGAAGGAAAACCAACAAGGGAGTGAACACAAATCTATTTAAACACCAGTGACAAACTCACAACAACTGAACCTAATGAATATCAGTTCCCTGGCCAGCTGTGAGTCTTTTTAGTGACCAGGGGACACAAGCTGACCAGGGGAAACCACACCCAGTGTCAAACTAAAAGGACCCTGTCAAGGAGGCAGAAGTGAAGACGGAGGCCACCCTGAGGCAGCAGGAGACCCAGCAGGAGCCGGGGCCTCAGAAGCAGGTGCCACGGCGGGCGCCGGGGTCTACGGAGTAGGTACCACGCCGGGAGTCGGGGCCTCTGGATCGGGCTGGAGCCTCGGGGATAGTGGCCTCAGGGACAGTGGCCTCAGGGACTGGAGCCTATGTTAAGCAGCTGGCTGGAGTCCCTAACATGCAGCTGGCCGGAGCCACTGAGATGCTGCGGACTGGAGCCACAGGGACATGAGGCTGCAGGTGCCGAGGTGCTGGCACGGGGGGCTGGAACTGGGTACTGAAGCTGCTGTGAGGCCAACATGGGAGGCTGGAGCCTTCTGGGAGCCAGGACAGGCGGCTGAGGCTGCTGTGAGGCTTTGGTGAGAGGTTGGAGCCTTCTGGGAGCCAGGACAGGCGGCTGAGGCTGCTGTGAGGCTTGTGTGGGAGACTGGAGCCTTCTGGGAGCCAGGACGAGAGGCTGAGGCTGCCATGGGGCTGGTACAGGCCTTAACGGCTCCACTAATCTGTCTAGTGCCCCCTCTGAGGGGCCTAGCAGGTCTATCACAGGGCCTATGGGCTCTGAGTAGGGGCCTATGGGCTCTGCAACAAGTAAGCCAGGAGAAGCCGCGTACCATACCTTCTCATGAGATGGAGCTTCTGGGCTCTGGAGTGAAGCTTCAGGGCGCTGCTGGCTAGGCAGCTTGGCCTTGTGGGACCACGAGCTGGATGTTGTCACTTCATGGGGTTGTTGGTGATCAGGTTGGCCACTAACCTCTCGAGCCACTCCAGCTGACTCTGTAGCTCTTTGACGTGTTGTTCACTGGGTTGTGTGGCTTCGCGGGTCGTGAGCAGAGCTGTAGTGTGCGGTTGGCCGAGTGAAATGCCCAGCCCCGCGAGCTCATCCAGCCAGTTCTGTCCCAGTTCAATCTGCCTCTGGACCTCCTCCGAGGCAGCATTGAGTGGTGGGCTCGACCGCTCAGCCTCTCCTAGCTGCAGGGTTGGGTCGCTAGCTGCTGTAGCCGGCTTTGGGTCTTGGGAGCCCAAGGCAGTCACGAGTGGGGCATGTTGGTCCCGCTTTGGGACTCATCGGACAAGGCGAGTCAGATGCAAGCCTGGGTGGAGGCATCCCAGAGGGAGTCGTGGCTTTCTCTGGCAGCCGGTCGGTGGCTTGGAGACGGCAGCGTCATGAACCGTCTCACCCATTCGTTTCGCCTAAATGCGAGTCTAAGCGGGGGTTCTTCCATGGCCGGACAGAGAGCTGGGGCTGAGCTCGCTCAGGCAGGAGGCACATAAGCAGACTTCCATGTTCTCTTTTGCTTTTTACAACACAAAAAAAAGACATAAGGGGCTGAAAACACAGAACCTAAACCAACCCAACTCCAAGGGAAAAGTGAAGGAGAACCAACAAGGGAGCGAACACAAATCTCTCTATTTAAACACCAGTGACAAACCCAAAACACCTGAACCTAATGAATATCAGTTCCCTGGCCAGCTACAAGTCTTTGGTGTAACAAGCAGACCAGGGGAAACCACACCCAGCATCAAACTAAAAGACTCCCAACTACTATTTCAACTGGGGGTGTTACAAATATATTAAAATATACAAAGATGTTTTATTATTATTTATTAGAAGAACACAGCTTGAAGATGACTATCATTTTTTGTTTTGTGATCTGAAATGTCTTTGTTTTTCCACAATTTAAATTCATATTTATTTATTGTATAACTGGCAAGTTCTCAAAAATAAGGCAAGGGGACCTCGGGGGAGAAATTCCGAAAAACTCTGTTCTAGATGGTAATTGTGAATATTGGACACACACAACAAGAGGTTTGTAAATGATACACGCATTTGTTTTCTATTCATTTTTATAAATGGCTTTACACATTATCACACATTACACCTTTGCACTTTTGTCTTGTATATTTAGGTTCATGGGATGTCAGATTGTAACGGCAGTACATTCACAAACATTTCCATCTTCATTAACATCCAATATCTTTACTTCTTTATAACGATATCTTAGTTGGACAAAATGCAGTCATTAATTATAAATGACCCATCTACTATAAATACAAAACTTTCTTTTCTTCACTTTGCATTAGCGTAGTGCTATATTTAATAATACACTAGAATTAATTCATATAGTACTAATGATCTTTTTCTGGTATCATTTATTGAAAACTACAAATAATTGGAAAATAATTAGAGATTATATGCACTGTTTTATGTCCATACTGAGAGACCACACTGTAAAACTCATTTAAGTAGTTTAAAGCCTAAAGTAAGAGGCACTGCTATTTATTGTTAGCAGATTTCCAGAATATTACTGCCAGATTGTATTTGATTCTTAGTTAAATATTCAACTCTTGCAAACAATTATTTTGTCTTGCATTTAAATAATTACATTGATTAATTTTATTATAAAAGGTTAGGAGCTGCCCTCAGAGTCTGAGAAAAAGATTATCAAGATAACAGATTCCTCGCACTCTCGCATAAGATTAGCTGTTAGGTTTGGTAGCTATGGGGATTTTCGTTGTCCATATAGTCCAATAATATTCCAGTGCTGGAGATAACGTTTATTAAAACAGCAAATCAACTGAGCCCTGAAACATAAGGATGCATTCAACTCTGACTGTGGCCAATTTAAATGTGATATAGGAGCGGAAATCAATCCCACATCATGATGAATCAGTGCGCAGTGCTGTCTACTAGTGAAGGAGGGCCAATTACAGCCACAGTGCTGTGATAATAATGGGGTAATTGCTTGTTGTCAGCAATATCCACTTAAGGCCCAGTGGCCTCCGGTAGCAGACAACATCTCTCGCTCACGCTGAGAACAAAGACTACAGCTGAGCTCGCCCTCATTTGGCCATGCTCACACTGGTTTCAACTGAACAAGCCTGTAGGGGTGTGCATATGTGTGTGTGTTAGTGTGTATGTGTGTGAGAGAGAAAGAGAGATATATGAATAGAGAGAGGGATGCTGCAATAATATAATTCAATAAAATTTAATTATGCATGTTCAACATAGGTGTATTTTCCTTGTAAGCAAGAATAATCACACGCTCTCAAAGACAAACCGTCCGACACAAGGGTGCTCAATCAAATTTGAACAAGCAAACCCGCTCACATTCATGCACATACTTGCTTGCACACACACACACACACACAAACACACACACAAACACACACACACACACACACACACACACACACACACACAAACCCTCTGTAAACACACAAGCTCACGCAATCCTCCCAAACGTGCATCCTCCCGGCAACAACAATGGCGGCAGGATGTGGGAGACGAACATCTGATTTGTCACATTTGAAACACTAATGTTTAAACCAAAAGGAAGAGCACACAGTAATGTGTTCATTCATCTGCATAAATACCACCTGTCCCAGCACAGACAGCTCCTCCAGCAGAGAAAGTTTAGTGGCAGCCCACGCGCCAGCCAATCAACGCCGGCCCAGCTGTGGTTCCACGATCCTAATCGTTTTCAAGTGTCAGAAAGTGCTCAGAGTGGCGCTGGTGGTGCTGGAGAGAGAATACTTTCATTTCATGTCATCCGCCGGTGAGACGAAGAGGCGACACGCTAACACAAAGAAAAACAGGGCATACAAGCACGATTGACATCCAGCAGTAATTTATGCTGCCCCTTTATTTACGCTCGCTCGGATCCCATATATTCCCCAAGCCCTGCTTGAAGGGTAATTTGGAGCATATCTGGCATCTTGCAGACCTGCTTTGTCAAAAAAAAGGAAAAAAAAGGAAGAAACGTCATTTGTCTCCAGTGTGTGCGATGAGTTATCAAATTCCATACTCCCATTGATCACAGTGACTCCTTTTATAATGTTCTCATCGCTGGAACAGCTCTTTAATGCCAGAGACCCTGTTTATTTGTTTGGTGTTTTTTTTTTTATCTGTTTTCTGCTGCAGAGCTGGGAAATTGGTCTGTCATAATACCTACTTTAACTACATTTCCAGGAGTTGAATATTGTCCTCATACCAAAGTTCTAATCAAAGACTGGAGCATCTTTGGTGACAACATGCCAAGCCGCAGCAGAGACATGATCTTTTTGGGTGGCAGAAATGCACAAAAAGATCATTCAAAATGCTTTTAACATCATTAGCAAAATCCCTTTTTTTTCCAGCTTAAAAGACATCCTCTTTGGACTACTGACGTCCAGACATTTCTCAATAGAAACAACTCAAGTACTTAATAATAGTAATAATACTGAATGAATATGATAATGATTATTTATAAACAATACCTGAAGTAAACCTTTTTGTCTTTACCGTTCCATTTAGGATCACATAGCCTGAGCTACAAAAACCTCCAAAACTATATGCATCATCCAAAAGCATCTCATGCAAGATCATATTATTTTTTTTCCATTGTGCAAAAAACAGAAATCAGCTGTGCATTGCCTTTGATAGAATTAATGATGGAAAATTGTCAATCGGGTGTTATTGCAGAACTATAATGTAAGTAATAGCCTTCCACTCTGTACCCAATTCTTCTTTCAAGAGAAGCTTTTAGAGGCAGAATTGCAGCAAAGTCATGCAGCCGCTGTGGAAATCATAGGGGAGACGCAAGAGGAAGAAAGGAACAATTAGAGATCATTTGAGGAAAGAAGCTTTCTATTGCTTTCAATCCAAGGGCTTTTGTCTTTTGTTGACCCCTCTAAGAGCAGGGGGAAAGAGCAGGAGGGCACGTCTGAGATCCAGAAGTGGAAACTCACATATCTGCCTCTTTCATCTAGCATGGAGGAGAGAGGGCACAAACACCAGCGTCCGATGACCACTTTAATCAACTTAATGCAACTGGCAGTCATCATGGGCCCCAAGTCACCTACAAAGAACTCCACAGATGCAGGTCTGAGAGGGGCTTTCAGTCGGTCTTGTGGTGTGGAGTGCCTGGGGCACAGGTTCAGGAGAAGACAAGGGCTGCAGGACATGGGGGCATTACTCAGACAGCCCGTCAGCAAGGACATGCTGGTCCTCTTCCCTTTCCTTCTTTCTTCCTATCTCCATTCCTCTCTCTCTCTCTCTCTCTCTCTCTCTATACGCAAGAGTCTCATCTATAGAAGGGCTACGAGGAGCTTCTGATTTGAAGTGTGGGTGATGGACCTTTGTTTAGTTCAAAGGTTTATACCTCTTTATTCCAGTCTCTTTGTGGATCCTTGGGCCTTGAAATATGTATCACTGTCCCACTTTCATTCTTGGCATCTAAAGGGGGAGGGAAATCAAAGCTCAAAGTTTCTCCGAAAGTCAGTTTGAATCCCTGAGTCCACATAATGTCATCATCCACTAACCTGATATTCAATGTACAGGCACTTATAGAGAGCCTACGCTACCTGTCCATGTTGATAAATTGCCACACCTTTTGTCAAACTAAACAGTTTATCCTCATTGAAAGAACAAATCATCCTCTGTGCCACACAGGATGGGATGATTTGACTCTTGGTTACTCTTGGCCTTATATGTGTAGGACCAAGACATGTTCTCAGCACTTGGTAAGCAGTTTCCTATTGTGGTGTTCAAAGACCCTTCAGCATGTGACATCACAGACCAGTCCATCTTAATGGAACTTACATTTACAAATTTGGCAAACAGATTGGTTTACAAACCAGATTGGTTTACAATTGATTCATGGTACAAATGTCAACAAATGTAGTGTTGAGTCTTTTCCAAGGACTCTTAATGGTGTGTTGTGTTTGCCAGGATGTAGATCAAACCTCAATCTGCTGCATGGGGGGCAGTAATGTTACAAACTGCACTACAACTTCTCCAAAAGCCAGTTTGAAACCTTCAGAGTACATGTTGATATCATCTGCTAACTAAAATGGCCAGAGTACAACTTGCACATCTCAGAGCAAAGAAAATAGTTTTTTCTCATTATTCTCACAAATTACCCTAATTATCCCACATTCTTATTTGATCAACTTGTGACTCTTCCAAGACTAAGGAGGCTGTAGAACCATGTATCTTTCTCCCTTAATCAACAGTCCCCCAAAGCAGCGTGAATTCCAAAGACCTGTCACCCTAGACATAAGTGACATCACTGGCCAATTCATCTAAGCAGTGAAGGAAAATCAAAGCTCAGAGATCCTCAAGTCATCACACACTGATAATACAGTGACTGTCTCAAAAAAACTGAAAAAATTCTATAGAGAACTGTTTAAGCTTATTGAAAGAACAAATGTGCCATAGGACAGGATGATTCGACTCACTCTTGGCTTGTTTATTGAGTCTGTAAATCCAAGAGTCGGCCAACAGTCAGCCACTGCAGCTTGACAATATTATAATTCCAGGGACTCCTCAGCATAGATTTTTTTTAGCATACATTTTTGCGACGTCCCAGGCCACTCCACCTCAGCTGACTGACTCATCCACAAAGCAGCCATGGCCCTGCGGTGCACGCATGGCTGTCTCTCTGGGAAAGGAGTCACCATGGGCAAGGGCCTTCCACACACATGTGTGTTCTGACAAACTCATGGGAGGAGTAGATGGGATTAGGGAAACGGGATCTCCATTGCCTCCCCAATGAGACAGCTAATGAGGTCCCACAGTCATGACACCTCCAGCAGACCATGCACTTAGAATGTGTGGCGCTCTACGTGCCAAACACCGTTTTTACAGTAAGCCCACTAAAGCTGCTCTCTGCCATGAAAAGCTTCCCAGTATAAACAGCAGGGCTGTCAGCAACAGCAGCTATTGCTTAGGCTCCACTGAAAGGTTGATTAGCCTGCCAATGGATCCCTCAGAAAGAGTTCAGCTTCTTTAGCTCAGCTTCTCTAAAGATCCCCCCAGCACTGATGTATAGCATTAGATCTGGACACCTACTGTTAGTCAATTAATTCAATGCCTGCCACCAGGATGCCTCTTACACTGCATTGTGTTGGCAGGAGAACATTGTAAGAAAAGATTACAACAAGGCTTACTACAAATGCTTGAAGCGACAAGTCGTATCAGCAAAAGATAAACTGACTGTACATGTAATTATAGTTTTACCCAGGGTTTAAAATCGTTTCATTGCAAGAGCCTTTTTTTTTCCATTTTATGGCATTCTTTTCAGTTTTACACTAAATTCAATGTAATTGGTATCATTTTTTGTTTAAATGAAATGAACAGGCAAGAAAGAAATCAGGTGACTATCAGTATAACTATCAGGTCAAATATTATGTTTTGCTTTGTGACATATCATTACAATTGTAGTAATTATATGTTTAGCTCATATAGTGTCCTTTCTAAACTCAAATATTGAATTCAGACCTTTCCACCTGACCTACGTAAAGCACAACAGCTTCCTCATTTAGAATAACAGCAGGTTAAGTTACAAATACTCATTATACTTACAGTAGTTATCAACTGGTTGAAGGTGCTCAGGCTACTTTTATACACATGCATCTCAGCACCCACCTCCATGTCTGTAAGTAATCATGAAGCAAAAAAAACATGCAGTGGTGGGCGTTATGAAACGACTTGCTTGGAAAAGAACAAACAACACATTCGTTAATGATGTAGTTAATTGGTGATTCTAATTAAGCACATCATTAACGTAAATAACCAAGTGGGAAATGTATATTTCACAGATCTCACATACATGCTAGAATAAACACACATGCACACACATCCTTCCCTTGGACACGGCTGGAAAAAAATCGCAAACACTGAATAAAATGTATGCTATAATTGATTTAATTTCGGTTGGAAAAATGGATAGCATCTTGTTAAAAAAAGACTGGCTTTGCTGTCATTTGTTCTTGCACTGCAAAGTCACAGTGATTTTTTGCTCATCATAAACAGTGAAACCAGTTTCTTCCTTACCACACTGTAAAGAATTATGAAATGTTTCATGTTAAAAAAAGAAAGTAAATTGGTTGATGACAATTTTGAGGTTATAAAACTTTAAATAATAAGTGAACAAATGTTAAACAGATTGTTGTTCTATTAACTTTGATTCTTAATGAAACGCTTGAATTTTGTAAATGTTACCAAAGGATTTAAAAACAAAAGATAGACCTAAGCAGGGAGAGGAACAGAGGAGAACATGTTGTAGCTGGGTGGTCATTCACTTTTTTGATTGGTCAAATGTTGCTTTTGTTAAGCAAGCAAATTGAAATTTAGGGGGGGAAATAAAGTGTAAATATGACAAATTTCACAATTTTAGCTTAATTTCTTGAATATTGATATGTGTCAATAGCAACACACACCATGATTAAAATGCTATGAAATATGATGTGCATCCAAATAATGCAATAGAGATGCAAGATGAAAATTTTCATGAAGTTTGAACTTTGAAAAAAAAAGATATTGGCACAGCCATGTTTAAATGTTTAAATGTATCACAGCTGCAGAACCCCTGAACGAAAATTCACAAAATTTGAAGAATGTGGTAATGATGCAGTGTCCCAAAATTTATCAAATTTGAACTTTTAGCAAAGTGCTAGATTTTTACATTGATGTTATTCACTGGGTGGCATTACTCCACAAAAGAGCTGTAATGAAATGTACCAAGTTCCAATGGAGGCCAATTTGCCATACAAATTTAGAATTCTTAGCGACATGGTCGTTGAGCTATTACCCAACAAGCGAATGACAGAACTGTAGCCCTTACAGGCAGATGTGGTCTTCTTCTGACTGCTGTTATCTACATTTGGCTAGAAAACAATAGACAGGAGCCTCTAAAAGGATGAAATTAAAACTTTTCTTATTCTCAGCCCTAATGCTACATTGACAAACATCACAGACGCAGCATAGACCAGCATCTGAGTTATTCATTCTCTTCTGTGTTGTCAGCATTAAACTGTAATACAGATTCTGATGTAAGTATTGTATCTCTAACTGAAATGTGCACTCTAAGTAGGGATGAAAAATACACCAGTCCAATACATAAAACCAAAATACTGTAACTAGTTAAAGCCATCATGTGTGATACAAGTGGAAACGCATGCAGAATAAAAAAAACAAGTTGTGAATTGGAATCATCCTTTCCAGGTGCTGGGAAAGGGCACTTTGGTTCTTGATGGCAGGCGAAAGCAACCTTAGGTACCCTTTAAAATTGGCCAGTACTCTCACCAGGGTCAAATAACAGATTAATAGGTTCAGTAATGAGCTCCCCGGAGTGTCCGGCATACACCACCCTCCAACCCAGCCTCCTTTATCCATCCCCTTGATGGATGGTGGCAAGTATCATTCACACATCACAGAGAAAAATGACTTGGATGGCATTTGTATGAAGGAGAAACATCCGCTATTGCACTGACATATTGCTCTTCTTTGTGTCTATGCTCGTCTTGGGACCTTTAACTGCCAGAGCTGCCTCAGCTGTGCTCTGTCTCCATAGCTGAGAGTGGAGGAGTTCTTGAAACAAACAAACTAAAAAAAAATCACATTTAGTGTTAGCTGATTTAGTTTAGCTGAAATTCAATACATTATAGTGGCCTGCGCTCTTGCAGTGTCTGCACTTTAAATAACTACTGGCTTCCCAGCGCATTCTTAAGAAACCATCACCAACCTTCGCTGACTCATTCTGACTCAACCTACACAAAACAGCACATAACACAAGTGCACAAATTGTCTCCGATTGAGCGATATTTGCAAGCTTTGTCTTGAAGCAGCCACACGTGGACACATTCCCACCCACGACACATGCACATAGCAAAATAAACGAGTCAACATCTTAAGCCCTATCTTGTAAATGATGATGTGTGGGTTAGTGGTGTGTTATCAGACATGGTCGTGCCCGCTGCCGCCTGACATCTTTGTCCAGGATCATTAGCTGGCCATCTCGGTGTCATGGAGCTCCACAGGGGAGGACAGGCCGAGAGGGAAACGAACAAGAGACACACGGTGCCCTGATTGCTTTATGCTATGCCATGCAGTGATGCTAATAACCTCTGTGTTCCTGCATTAATGCCCTCAGTCTTCTCGTTCTCCTGGGGCCAGCAGCTTATGGCCTCATGGACAGATATATCCAGTATTGAATCATCAAATAGTATCAACTCCTCTTAACCCTTAGAGCTTGCAGTTATTTATCTCATTTTCTAGGAGTTATTTTCAGACTTATCGCTAATTATTTCTCTTAGCATACTGAAACAAGCATAGAGACATACCCTTGAGACAGACAGAAAAGAATGAATGATTCAACAGTTTTCCACATGCACTGGATGCAGTGGATTAGGCAAGCAAAGTTAGGACCAAATGTTCCTCTTCGTTTTAGTACTGGCACTCAGTAGTTCCCATTATTCCCATAGGATAACATGACCAAATTTTCTTTTAGCTCAAACAGCACCAGTTCTTTAAAGTGTATGAAAATATGATTTAGTACATGATTAACTGTGAGGTGTAAAAATGTACAGGACAGGCTACAGGCATCCATTTCAGACCTGGGCTGCTGATTTTGAATCAGATTCCTCTAACAGTCATGAAAACAGACAACAGATCAGCACTCCTTCTTCTGAGATCGTTTGGCAAAACAGACCGTTTCACAGGAAATCATACTTTGTTCTTAGCCACATCTACAAGTCTGTACCACCTAATGAAGAGCTGGATGTTTGTGTCAGTGTAGATGTATTTACATGTAGATCTGGTTTTCCATTGACTTCTAGTGTTAGTTAGCACTAGAGAAGCAAACTTTAGACATCAAATGATCAAATAGAACATCAACAAGTGCAACATATTTTTGTAAATTTGTTTTTATGGACCATTCCTTCAAGGAATGTAAAGAGAACAGTTTAGTGTCATATAAATGTTATATTTTGGTTTTTGAAAATAAAAAGCTCATTAACAAGCTTAAAAAGGACTTGCGCACTTTTAGTGCGTGATTTTAGGGTGTAGATCACTCACACTGAAAACTAAGCTAAAATGGACAGTATGCGCCATTTTGACCACGAAGCGGAGGGGGCGGGACCCTCAACATGTTGTAGAGTTGAATAATGGCGGCCAATCGCAAGGCCAATCGGATGCTACCAGTTTGTATAAATGTAAGTAACATTAATAAAGTTATTTTACTAAAATAACCGGCAGATAATTTGGCGTCTGGAGAATCGTGAGCAAATGTTAGTCCGTCACTTCCGCTAAGTGCAAAATGTTAGTGTTCCATTTAGGTCAGCACTTCCCCACGGCAATGTGCACTTCAGAAGCCAGTGCTCAGTGCATACTATGCACTGCATTTCAGTGCACTCGCATAAGTGTATGCTTTCAGACACACCCAGAATGTAGACATGATTCTGATACAGAAAACAGAACATAACTCACTACAAAATACAGTATATAATTACATTTTAATCCTATATGAAAGTAGAATAACTATAACTAAAAAATGAATGGGATAACTCTCAGTATTTTAAAGCAGTGGTTCCCAACCTTTATTTCATCACGGACCGGTTTAATATCAGAAACTATTTTCACGGCCCGGCCTTTAAGGAGTGGCAGATAAAAATACGCATAAAAATGGGGATATTTTAAAAATATAATAATGGGGTATCTTTAAAATACAATAATAAACGTGAATCCAATGTGTACTCGCAGCTTTATTAACAGCATTTTCATAACAACGAGCCAACAACATAACACGGGTAACATCCACGTTTTTTTTCTGTTCAGCCCGCAGCCCGGTAACAGGGTTTGGGGACCACTGTTTTAAAGGACCTTTTTCACTGCGACATATCTCGCTTGTGACATGTGTTGTATGGTGGTTTCAGACAGTTAAAAACTCCTCCTAAGGTTGAGAGCAAAGCTGTTGGGGGCTTATAAGGCAGCAGGTAGCCTAGTGGTTAGGGTGTTTGCCCAGTGATCAGGAAGCTGTGGGTTCGATTCCCAAGACTGCAAAGCACCTCTGAGGTACCCTTGAGCAAGGTAATGTCTCCACATGCTGCTCCCTGGGTGATGTGTTCCTGGCTGCCTGCTGCTTCACTTGGTGAATTGGTTTAATACAGAGGTGCTGTTCACGTATGACAGAATGGTCACTTTCTCCAGAGAAAATGCAGCCCTGTACTTTAACAGTATTGATTTTGTCTTTATCCAAGCATTCCTGTGTAATATTCACATGATATTAGAAAGCTCTACAAAACAAAACTTCCATAAGACGACTGCCACCAAGCAGATAGCAGGGATTTAGTCCCGTCTCTTATGAACAGCTCTTAGCCTCGCGCTCCAGTAAGCCCCAGGCAGACACATTAATTCGGAGAAAGATCTGATGTAGTAGTCAGTATGTATGAATGTAAAATCTATCTTGGCTTAAAGCACCTCTCCTGTGGCTCAGATGAGCTTGCTGACTCAAGAGCCAATCACCTCTCGCCCGTACAAACAGGGCAATGCATACTAAGGCAGATGTATTATAGAGCTCTCTGTGAAACAAGGACTTATCATTGGGCTGAAATGTTTATCTTGGGCTCCGTGTTGATCTCTTCATTACTCGTCTGTGTGGGGATTAGGGTTGAATGTTCGGAACTTTCACAGCTTGACTTATGAAGCTAATGCTGAACTTTTGTTTCAAGTGCTAAAGTCCAAAAGGGAATGAATGGCTATTAAGAATTTAACATTTTAAATTAAAAAAAAGGGTCTTCAGTTCATTTGAATATCTGCATCACTGTCTCAAGCTAGAAAGCTAGCTCATTTGTATAATGATTGGATATGTCCAGGTTTTAAAATGTTCAGTCATGAAGATGCTTCAGGGTGTTTTGATGTGAATAATCTGTTCTATGAAAGAATTGTTGACGGTGCTGGCGGTAGGAATCAGACGACAAGACCTTGGCAGATGTAAAGGTTCACTGGGCACTTCGGATAGCGAATGAAGTGGCAATACTTGCGTCAAAGGCACTGCTACCCCTGGCTCCTATCACTAACACTGTAAAGGAAATCAGTGCTAGTAAGACTCTGGACAATGGATTTCATGTCAAACCACTTTAAATGACTTTTGTGCTCATAGCATAAATTAGGCAATCAGGTTCTGCACACAGTGTCCTAGGGTTTGGTGAGTAGTGATGATAAAATCAGCATTTTGAACTGCTCAAACACTCCCTATGTTCTTTATTCTAAGCACAAACTATTGTTGACTTCATAAGCCACTGCATTGCTGTGGGGTAAATATTTTCTCTGTGGCTTCTTGCTCCTTTTATGTCAAGTAGGGCCATAAGTTCTCTCCGTTTATGAATCTTTTGTGTGTTGGGGGGCTGACCAAATAGTGGTCCCACCAAGGCTGATAGAAACCCGTTTCTGTCCCCATTGCGTGCCACCGGGCCCCGGGGGCAAAGCTGCCCTTAGATTCATTGGGTCGGTTAGCTAAAGCTCTACGGGTTAATGTCTCTGAAACCCAAAGAATCAAAGCAGCACTGCATGGGCAGCTCACTGCCATTACACACATTAGGCCAGACAATCACATTACGATGGCCTCCCTAGTATTTCAATACTTTAACATCAGTTCTCTTTGAACATCTTTAAAGTGGACTAATTTACAGATTCTCCTAAGTATGCCATTGGTTTTTGCCTTGAAATTATTTTCTCACATATTGAAAAAAGCAAATTCATTCATTGCAGCTGTTTAAGAGAGATTTATATTATAACTTTTAAACCAAACCATTTGCATTTGTAAAACTAGAAGATGACATATGGTATGAAATGAATTAAACTGAATTAAAAGTTAATACATTGCATAGTATTATGTGTTGTTTTGTATAAAGAAAAGACATTTGTATTCTCCGATACAAAACCTGCCAATACAAAATGCAAATTAAATAAAAGTGTAAGTCATTTTGTAACTACATTGCAATTACAATTGCAGTTATGCAGCGTGTCTCAAATATACAGCAACGTTACAATAATAACTCTAAATGTAAACAGTTATTATTTATTTATTTATTTTAAACATAGACATTATCTAATTCCCAGTCTGAATGTAACTGTGATTCTGTGCGTATGAGATAGTGGTAGTTAAATGGCCTCCTCGTTAGTGAACTGGGCCTGGAGGGGCGTCTTGGGCTTTGAAATTGCTGCAGACTCGTCAAGCTCAGCCTCCTTTCTCCTCTCCACAACCCCCCTTGAAGTTTTTTTTTTCTTTCCTCCTTCTCTGAAAAGAGAGCAGGATTGCTCTTTAAAAAAAAGAAAGAAAGAATGGAAGAAAGAAAAATCTAGGACTGTTTTTAATCTCGTGAATGAGTGCTGTGCCATGAAACCCAACCCAAGAGTGAGTGCCTAGCAGGCCCAGCCAGAGTATTAATATTTAAATTCCCATCCAGATAATCAATAGAGGGGGCACTTCTGTGCGCGGTTAGCCTCATATAGCAGACGATAATAGGGAGAAAACCTCCTGATTAAGACTCTTAGAGGCTCTCCACACTGTGTTGTGCCCAATACTTTAGCTCTGATTATAACCTATTGAAGCAGAAAACCTGATCGAATATGACCTCTTTTGAATTCCTTGTTCCCTCAATGGAGTGTCAAAAAGAGCATTCAGCAGTTCATGTAGCAAAATGGCAGCCTGTTCAAATTGTTCGCCATTTCTTCTTTGCATATGGTGCGCAAGAGAAAATTTCAGGGCCCTTTATATATTAACATAATGCTTTGATATGGAACCCAGAGCCATATCGGGTAGCAATAGGGGAACTTATATCTCATTCTTCCTTTCAGTGTACAATAAAAAAAAAAAAATCCCAGCTTAGTGCTTTTTGTCTTTTGAATGCTTTGAACTCTTTTTAGGCCTAAAGGGCACTTTTTGTGCTTTAGTCTGTGGTGTGCATTCACTGTAAAAGCACTCAATGACACAAGGAGACCACAAGCAAAACTGCGAGTGTCTTCGGCCGGACCACACATCTTAAGCATTTGCATAATTTAAGGATTAAAAGGAGAGAGAGAGAGAGAGAGAGAGAGAGAGAAAGAGAGAGAGAGAAACAGAGAGAGAGAAAGAGAGAGAGAGAGAGAGACAGAGACAGATAGAGAGGTTTTTAAAGTTGGGTTATTGGCAAACAAGAAGACGAAACCATGACGCATACCTTGGCCAACATGAAGGGCTAACCAGTGCAAGCTTTGGTCAAATTGCACCAACAACTGCTGGAACAACGTCTTGGAATTCAGACTTTTGAGGAGGGGCTGGGCTCTTTTGTCATTGTCCGTACTTAGCCGAGGCATCGTAGACAGAGGAGAATAAAAGCATCATGGGCATGCAAGCGCAGGATCTGGGGATAATATCTCGTTTGAAGGGCCAACAGAAAGAAAAGCAGAAGGAGCTGAAAAAGTGGCTGGGAGGGTGTTGAAAGGGAGCAAGTCCAAAGCTGAACTGCTCAGTTCATTTTCCAGCTCACTGGCCTTCGTAATCCATCTGGGCCAGCTGCTAACAAGATTGGGTCTGAAGTTTACCTCCACAATGACTTAATCAGATTTAGAGCCACAAAGATCAAATAATGACCCGGCTTCAGGGCAAGTTCACCCGGCCCTTGATTGCAATGTGTGGTCCTTGAGATTTATAAAGGAATTACTTATGGGTGATGGTGTCAAAAATGATATGAAATCATACTGAACTTTCCAAACTCGAGGGGGATGCCATCAGCAAGGCATTGACTGAGTAACATTCGAGGCTGTGAATAATTTTTTCTCTGAAGCCTGAGGAGGATAACCATGTTTCCATCCTCTAAATACAGTCCTGGAGTCAAGTTTAAAATGAAGTGAGCTATATTTAAAATAAAAAAAAAAAAAGCCGTCTGAAAGCAGGCTTGCAATAATTACCACAATGCAATCTTAACTAAGACACAGAGCAGCAGGGTGTTGCAGATTTTCTAAGAAACAAAGAAACAGACCGAAGAAGAAGGTGGAGTTTCAATGGCAGTGTTGAGGCTAAATGCATCAGATCAAGATATGATTTGGGAGCTTTTGCTGTTTTGTTTTCTGATTTTCTCTCTGTCTCATTTTCTTTCTTTCTTACTCTCTCAATCTCTCTCTTTCTCTCTCTCTCTCTCGCCGTATCCCTGTCCTTAAAAGGAGTAACGGGATTATTGAGAGAGGCATAGAAACGTGATTGTCTCACAGCAGATGGTGCGCACTGCTTCACCTTTGAGAGAAGTTAATTAAGCCTGCCATATTGCTCCTATCCAGGGGAAAATGTTGATGAATATTGAGCAATCAAATTCTGTTTCTCCTTTTCAGGCCTTTTCTGAGGGTTGGAGGAGGCCATTGAGGGCGTATTATGTGCAGAGTCAAACTAATTCAAGGTCAGTCCCCCAGGTCTGTTCCCATGTCCTCACTGGCAAAGACACCAGGTCCAGAATTGTCCACTTGCAGGTCATTCCATGGGGTCCAGCAAATTAAACTTCTCTGGCGCTACAAGATGTTGTCATTCAATAGGCTTTCACCAGGGAGTTTGTGCCAAAACTATTGTCACAAATCACAATTTCACAAGATACAGATATTAGAATATTATCTTATTACTGATTTTAGAATTTGCATTAATATAATGCTGCAGCAGACTGTCCTTTAGCGTGTTCAGTTTTCACCTCAGGCACTAGAGGCCTGGAAGTTTCTTTGAGGCGTCATGAGGGATCGAGGGTAAAGTCTGAAAGCTCTGAGTCTTGCAGTGTTTTATTGGGAAAAGGGGAGAGCTGGATTAGGAGCCTGAGCGAAATCAGAATAACAAAATAGTGTTCAAAGTGCCCAACATGCAGGGAAGAGCCTGCTGAGAGCAATATAAAAGTAGAGGTTAAGCTTATTGTAAACTCCCTCCACAACGTTCCAGAGGTAGACGTTACATATGATTAGAGGACCTTTGGTGTGGAGGTCCCGTCGCGGCACTTCCGTTCCAGTTGAGCATTGCTAATTTCCTAAAACCCCTGGTCATGGCTTCTTTTGCTTTTTACACACCTCTGTGATTTCATTCGGATCTAGGCCCCCATTTCCCCCCTGCTTTTTTCAGAAGTCTAAATTGAATGGCGAATCAGCTACAGTACTTTAGCCAATTCTCAAATGTTTAATCCTGCTTTGAGAACGCACAGTGTGAAATGAAATTCTGATTGGTCATGACTACTTGTGTTTAATTCCTCTCCGAAAACAAGGCAAAATAGCCAAAATTCACTTGTTTCTCCTTAAATTTGAACTATTTACTTATGCTTCACAAATGATTAAAAATGCAGGATTCTGGTGTCTCCAGAACAGAAAGCCTTTTTTCGGTAAAAGCGCACTTTGCTTTCGCGCTCAACCACTATCCAATTATTATTCCGCAAAGTAGAGCAAAACCAAGGATAAACCCCAATTTATTAGACAGAACTGGAAGATAATAGCACTGGACTATTTGTGTGTTTGCGAGAAAGGGAGAGATCAGTCTAAAGAAAAGAAGTTCATTGGTTAAGGCACAGAGCTTGGACCATGTTAACCAAGTCAATTGTCTCTTCATTGAGAGGCTCTCGTCCTCTTGAATGTATTTGTGAAGCGTCGCTCAGCATTCTTTCCAGCGACTGTTTGCGTGGGTATTACGTCCCCTTGAAGTGTGGCCTCCTCCCTCTGGAGCCATTGATATCCCTCTATTGATCGAGGAGGCTGCGGACAGACCCACCAGGATAAAAGTGACTTGCACTAATCACCCAGTAACACTTGGGTGGGGAGGGGGACAGAGAGAATGCAGACAATGGCCTGCACTCACTTTCCATTAAGTCCAGCCCTAAATAAGCTTCTACAGAGTCCGGCACTTTGTACAAGTGACACATTTCTATTTCCTCTGTATGAGAGTGATGTTAATGTGAGTTTTCTGGGCTGCTGAAGGTTAGTTGATCGTCCAGCGTGTATTAATAGTCTCAGTCGGACAGGTCGTTATTCATGCAGAGCTGGATGACCTTTCCATGTGTGAAAATCACAGCTATCCCCCACACCAGCCACAAAGAACATAATACAGCCCAATTAAAGGAGAGGACAAGCTTCACCTTACCTCTCAACACCAGCCCAACACCTCTTAATGGATTCTAAACTTATCACACTTTTCCATATTTGATTCAATTTTAATTTAAAAGCAGTCGGTCGGATAAATCCAACAACTTTGAAGCATGCATACCAGTTTGACAGTCTCTGCTGACAGCGCACAGAACAAACAGCACACAAATTACTTGTTGGTCTAAACAACATTTTCTTTGTAATGTGATAACTGTATAGTGGTGCACCATCCACAGTTAATGTATTTCCTTAATTGCTGCATGTAAGTTCAGTGCCTAATGTTTTATAACACCTTCAGAGAAAGAAAAACAAGAAAGTAACAGGAAAATTTGATAATGTTTTAATTGCCCACTGTAGATACTTTGTCGAAATATATCTACGATTTAACTCGATTCAGTTAAATATATATTCAGTTCGTCCTCATTATCCTGCACCTGAACCACAAACCACAACTTTAAAGTTACCCTCCCAATCTGAACTCTATCCCTAACATTGCAACAGATTCATGACATCAGCATCTACAGAAAACAGACATCACATGCTCATTAAATGTCATATGTGGGTCATGTGGTACCGGTCCGCGGGCTGCACAGAAAAAAAAAAGTGGATGTTACCTGTGTAATGTTGTCGGCTCGTTGTTATGAAAATGCTGTTAATAAAGCTGCGAGTACACATTGGATTCACGCTTATTATTATATTTTAAAGATACCTCATTATTATATATTTAAAATATCCCCATTTTTATGCGTGCCATTGATTTGTATAAATACGTATACATATATTTATCTGTCACTCCTTAAAGGCCGGGCCGTGAAAATAGTTTCTGATATTAAACCGGTCCGTGACGAAATAAAGGTTGGGGACCACTGCCATATAATACACTTGTTTTGGGATTTTTTTTTTGCCCATTAAACTATCAAAGGCTGTAGTACACTCTTGATGTGCTGCACTCATAACCCATGTGACAGGTAAAGGGCAAACAGATGTATCACCAGTGTACTACCTGAAACACACTGGTATACACAGGGTGTCATCTCCAGTCTGTAGAGCTGTGAAGAGTGGAGTCGCACTCAGTCCGGGCTTCATTAGAGTGAGGAGGCCGGCGAAGGGTAGGCCCGGCTCAGGGGCCAAAGCCAGGGGTGAGACACCGCACCGCCTCATCAGCCACAAATTGACAACAAGATTTACCCGCATCCATAATTGTGCTTCCTCTTATCCGCAGTTACGCCAGCTAATGACAGTGAAACTTGAAGGCTTTTCCTTGGATAGTTTTAATGAGACCCCCTTCTTTTAAAGACCACAAAATGCCACCAATTTAAGTTCTGCCAATTTTCTTCACTTCAGCTTGAGAACCACCCTCAGAGAAGAGAAATCATCACATTGGCCGGCAGCGGCAACAGTTAAAGAGGAAGCCAGCATGGGTCTGCTTCCCCAGAATGACCAGCAGCAGATTAAATTCAAGAAATAATAGCTTTCTGTCATATGCTCATCGTGATGTCCTCACCTACTTTTAATTAAAACAAAAAATAGCTTCTACTTCAATTCACAGTGGTCACCGGGACAAAGGAAGAGAAAAGAGAGGAATAGGAAAAGGTAGGCCATAATGTTCTTACAAAAAAAGTGCTTAACATTTTATATTGCAATATGAAGATTAAGTGATTAAGTTCTGCACTTGATCATGAATGCTTTCACATTTGGACATAAATTAACAACCAAATAAAAAATCTAAAATCGCATAAAATCTAAAATCGCATAATGTGTTCCCATTTCATGTTTATGCCTCTGCATTCCTGTGACGCAGCTCAGTCTAAGCTCAATTGTATTTCATTGTTTTGGGACTGTGTCTTTCTCACTGCTTTATTTAGGACCTTAAGATCTTTTTAGCTCTCACTGCCTTTTCAAAACAGATCACAAGCTTAGTTTGAACTAATCTGTTTGCGCTCCTTTACAAACCCCAAATGAAACCTATCTGAGAGCAATCTGGATCAGTTAGCTGGTGTAAACAAGAGAGCGTTATCTGCTGGAATGTGCTTATGCAGAGGCCTTGCTTCACTTTGTTCATCGCTTTCAAAGAAGCCATGGACCGAAGAATAGATTTTCCCACAAGCAGATGACTCAATAATCCATGGAATATTCAGATGGTCCATTACTGTGCAGACAGAGATGTTTGCATCGATGTATCAATTGCAATTTTTTTTTTTCTTGCGCAGCTGTGAACATTATATAAACCCATCACAAATCATTTGGTAAATAAAACAGCGGCCCATGTAGACGATACATCTGCATCATGACATGACAACAGTGGTCATATTGATGAAAACTGGAAAAGTTAGATAGATATAGGCATTTTAGGTGCAGGAAAAACATATGTAAAGATATTGAAGAATGATTTTTTTAGGCCATGCGAGAAAGTATTTCTAATGCTATATTAAATGAACCGATGTGTGGGGGAATCTTGCATCGCCACATTTACGTTTCAAATGTGCATTTGTGTTCAGCCATGACATCTGTTTCTTTCTCTGTTTCTGAGCTGAGATTACCTGTCCATTCATCCATGTCTTCCTCTGTCTCTGCAGATGCGCAGTTTCATGCAGGTCAGGAGGGAAATGAAAGACAGACTGATCTGCACACATTTCAGACGCAAACTGCCCAGTTCAACAGAGTAGACACTGCAGCAACGAGGCAATCAAGGCTAACCAGTCAAAGAAATGCATGTGAAAATGTAAGGATCACATGTGAAAACTACAATTTCGGCATGTGAAAATTGTAAGTTCGCATGTGAATGCTCCAATTTCACGTGTTAAAATGTAAGGAAAACGTCTATTTTCTTATGAAACCTCACTGGTGAATGGGAACGAGAACCGGCTCAAACGGATATAACTAGATGCAGCTTCAGAGATATTAGGAAATATTACTTGCTCCAAGTAATTTGCTGACACTCGTTTTAATCAAGCAACCGGACAGAACAAGAACACTAAAAGTAAAATAGGCCCAGCTCACCCATGGATCCATAATTATATATAGCTTTCAGATTGATGTCACATGGCTGGCAGTTTATGAGCTGTGTCTTGCTCAGTCTGTCTGAAAAAACAAAGATTCAGAAAAAATGTTTTCTTTTGCTCACTCACTCTGCACTACTTGCCTATGGACTATTTAGAAGGCAGAAGTACACCGAACACTTAGGGGACAAAGAATTACACTGGGAAAATAGCTGCAAATTGAGTTCTGCAGAGAAAAAGTGAAAGTTGTTGATGCGCTGGACTGAATATATGAACAGCAACGCCATGGAAAGGGTGCCAAACTGTGTTTTTCTGAGTGAGAATAACAATGGAAGAAATATTTATGGTTCCCTAAAGAACTTTTCACTAAATGTTTCTTTAAAGAGCCATTTTTTGGTAATTGAACTGTGCAAAAACAACCTATTTAAAGTTTAAAGAACTTCTACATCAAGTAGTTTCTGGACCATTTTTCATAGAACTGTATGTGCAAATGAAGAGCCATTTAGGAATGTGGGTCTTTTTCTAACAATGTGTATTCTTGAAATGAGTTGCCAGATAAGGTAAAAGGACAAAAAACACATACATACCAGAAAACCCCAACCCCTTGCTGGGGATGAATAGACTGTCCGCTTAACATACACATAACCCTCAAAAACATGATGTGTGTGGGGAAAATATCTGGGTGCCAGTGAAGTGAAAAAAATATGCTACTAAAAAACTACTCTAAAGTCAATGCTATAAAGCCAATGCTTCATACAGACAAGATAAAATACAAGACAAAATAAATGCTATGAATATTTACTAGGGAACTCTCAGAGCCTTATAAGCCAACAAAGAAGACCTAATGGTTTCTAGGATGAAAAAAATTGCATTTTTTGGTATCTGTATTATTTAATATTATTATTTATTTCTATTTAATATGATGTTGCTTGCTCTATTTAAAGACCACATGCACTGCAATAAAACACAATACATATGTTATAAAACCTTTATTATATATTTACATTCATGAAGTTTGAGTTGGAAACAAAAGGGTATCTATTCAGGATTTTTTTCCTGTGGTATCTAGACAGACACAGCGAAACAAGCTCCCTTCCTGGTTAGGCCTTCATGATTAACCAGCATAATACCTAGAACCGACAGAGGAATCAATTGACCATGTTTTGATTTGTTTTCTGGAAGCTAGCAGAGGGACAAGCATACATTTTTGGGGTCTTTATTCTGACTCAGATTTCATATTCATTAACACTAATGGTCTTTTGATCAAATGTTCCTGATATAAAATGTTAAAATGAAAACAGCAACATGTTATTTACAGATAACAAGATGGTATAAAATATTAATTTTTTACGCAAAATTTGTAAGAATTTTAAGAAATTTTTCTTAGTCTCCCGGCTTTTACGCAGGAAGAATAAGAGTCATGTACAAAACATTTTTTTTTGTGAAGCATCCAAAAACCGTAGGTCTTGTCACACAAATGTTTTTCTTTCACGTGCTGTTTTCGTATGTGCTAATTGAGTTGTTTGTTTATTTGTTTCTCCATTATTGTTTTCTTTTGAATATTTATTTATTTCACAATTCATAAAATTGGCAGCAGCAGAGTGTCTAGCAGATGGTTTAGTGAGAGGATGTGTTTCCTGAACCACTCTCCTCCCAGCACTGTGTGCGTGTGTGTGCATGTGTGTGCATGTGTGTGTGTGTGTGTGTCTGTGTGTGTGTGTGTCTGTGTGTGTGTGTGTCTGTGTGTGTGTGAATGCTCTTGGCCATCCACTAGGGGGAATATGGTAATGTATTTAAATTCTATAACACAGATTACACTTGTGTGTATATTTTTATAAGGTAGAGAAAAACAGGCTAAATGTAATTGCTCTTAGGCTTTTAATTTGGCCTTCCTCCTTCCCCCCCCTGTACAAGTGCAGATTCATAGCTTGCAGGTAGTAGCAGGGGTACATAGTGAGTGTATGATATATGACATGTGCTCCATGCAGTCTTTGTTAATTTCCCAAGGACCTGTCACCGCTCCGGCGCTGTCTGTTGAAGACTCTGTTACATGCAGCTTAAATCCCCGTTTAGAACACTAGTTCCACTGGCAAGTACAGAGAAAAGACATAACGAGCACAATTCACAATATGTGCATACATATTTTTGTGTGATACCTGCTTTATTTATTTTAACACAGTTATACAAGAAATGTGCTCTTTTTCAATTAAGTGTATGTGTGTTAAAAAGCTAACAATATCTACAGTACATCTACATCTGCATGTAATTTAACAGATCACGCATACAGTCTCTGTAATATATTCAGCAATACATATGATGGCAAAATTCGATACACCGACCACACGTGAGGACACGCTGCATGTTAATGCTTGTCCTCCAATGTGTCTAACATTTGCAATTAAGCAATTCTTCTCTTTTACATTGTAAAATGGTCCTGATTAACCCAAAAGTGCAGGCCCGCGGCTCTGTCTGCTTAGTGCAGTTGCATTCCTCACTCAAGGTCGCGTCATTGCTAGGAGCCAAACTCAGCCTGGGCCTTGTCTAATGCATTTTAACTCAAGAGTTAAATGCGCAAACACCCTTATACTGGGCTCAGCCATTTACGCAATTACACACACACACACACACACACTCACACACACACACACACACACACACACAGAATCTCTAAGCTTGAAGCAAATCCATGACAATTTGGTTAATGTTAATGCTATAAGTGTTACTTCACTCAGTGCTTTTTCATTTGTACCTCATCTGAACCATTTTCTATGAGCAACATATTGAGCTTTACAGTGTAACACCGGGACAGAGATGGTAGGAGGATACACACATCACACTAGATTTAGAAAGTGTCTGCTTACTGTCATGCCTGGCAGGGACACAATTGTATACTACTACACCTCATCATGAGAAATTGCCAAGCAACTAAGAAAAACCCATTACAAAATATCTCACAACCAAAAATGTGATTACATTTACTTCCCAAGGAAAATTCAAAACACAAAATACAAACAAATAAGCCAAGTTCAACCTGAATTCATAACTAAAGTCTAACACAAGCACATTAGAGCCAAAAAGCCACTGCACTGATGCTGTTTCTAAATATATGTATGTACACATGCCCACACATATATACTATATAGATACATATAAATAAAATGTATAAATGAACAATGCAATACATAAACATAGATAGATAGATAGATAGATAGATAGATAGATAGATAGATAGATAGATAGATAGATAGATAGATAGACTGGCAGACAGAAAGGCAGAAAGATATATAGATATAGAGAGAGTGAGAAAGAAAGATTGATAGGGGAGAGCATGAAAGGAAGATAAAGAAAGTGCAAGAGAGAGCAAGAGTGAGAGAGTTAGATGAAGAGAGTGGGAGAGAGAGAGAGTGTTAGATAGATAGAAAGAGAGAGGCCTTCTCCAGCCCTCAGGCTTGGTTCTGCTGAGTAAGCCTTGTGCCCAGGATAAGGAGGACGCCAGCACACTAATACTGCCTGACAGTAAATGTCATCAGAATTTAAATTCCACTGCCTGCTCCCTATCACAGAGCATGAGAGCCTTCCTTAACCTATATCGGCCGCCCTGCTACAAAGAGTGCCTCTAGGCCCCGCCAGCATTGGAGAGGGGGTGGTGGTAGTGTGTGGGTGTATATGTGTGAAGGGGGTGTGTGCATAGGGGTGCTAAGGAAGGCCAATGATGCTTTTGCACCTCAAGATTTCTCTGGATTTGAAAGCACCAGGTCTTCTCACCACATATGCAAGACCAGCAAGTGAATCCACCAAGCACACGGCTAATTAGCGGAATTCAATTAGGCTGATCATTAACGAGGTGGACAGATTTGCAGCGTTCTCCAATGGCGTCTTCCCCTCCCCCCGCATCACCCTTCGGCTAATACTAGTGTGTGAGCTCTGCGTGTGAGAGAGGATGGCTGCCAGAGAGGGCCAAGCCAGGCCTGAGTGTGGGGAGCGTAAAGCGCTAAGAGGCTCGACAGCTTCTCCCATCCGTTTGGCTCGGAGTTTCTCAACAGAAATATGTTTCCAGTTAATAAGCATTAAATAAATAAGTCTGTGGAGTATGTACAGGTCAACAAGGTAAATGGGCTACCCCCATTAAAGTGTAACATACAAAAGGAGATAATCGGTCCTACTGTGTTTACTGTATGTAATGTAAACATATATTACACATTTCTGATTCATATGTTTACAATGACATTTTTGCGCCTTTACCTTGTCTGGTCATTTTTCCACTACTAAAGACTAACATTAAGTCTTTTAGATTGAAGTTTGAAATTCAAATGCTTGTCAAATTCTGCCTAAACATTCACAAGTATCTATATGACTATATGGCATAACATCTGTTGTGGCTCTCCTAGTAATAAGAATGGAGTTAGTACAGTCACTACACATTGGTACATACATACCATTTTTTGGAATTAGATTTTTCAAATGTTTGGAAATAACAACACCCAACACCTCTCAAATTACAGAAGTCTTAAGAAAATGAATGGGCTGCTTTGGATGATGGTCTGCAGACCTTTCCAACAAACCAACAGCCTGTATTAGGACATTTTACTGTGTAGAAAGGTATTTGACCTGTAGTGTGCACTTTTCTATTCAAGTGTGACTGTGCAACAGTGCACAAAGCAAAGTCCATAAAGACAGGGTTGGACGAATGGAAGAACTTGACTGGCCTCCACAGAGCCCTGGCCTCAACCCCATCCAACACCTTTGGGATGAACTGGAAACAGAGATTGTGATCCAGACCTTCTCGACTAACATCAGTGCCTGACCTCATAACTGCTCTACAGAATGATTGGACACCAGTTCCCACAGAAATCCTCCAAAATCTTATGGAAACCTTTCATGAAGAATGGAAGGTGTGTAACCTGGAGGGGACCTAATCAATAATAAAGTCTATGTATTTAAATGTTATGTCATTATAGTCCCTGTTAGTGTAATGGTCAGGACACTTAGCTGATTGATTCTATTTAATCTGAGGAGCTTAAGAATGGTGTTTCCTATTGATGTTATAGATGTGTACAAAATAGAGACACTGTAATATTTCAACAGAAAGCTCACCTTCCATATTGACTCCAGTCCTGCACTCTTCCTATTTTCTTTTAGCTGCTTACTGCCTTTTCTACTGTTTTGCCTTTTGGGCAACCTGAACCTTTCTGTTCTTTTTTTTTTAAATTATAAAACTGTTTAGAGATGCTATGCCTTTAAACTACAGCAAGCAGAACACAGAACAGCAACCACTTAAGAATAATACCTCAGAGTTGTTTTTTTTTGTTTACCCAGAGCCTAAGCTCAAACTGCACCCACAATTTAGTCTCTTTATACTACCATATTCCCCTTTTCTTTCTCTGACATAAGGAAAACCATGTTAGAGTTTGTGCTAGAAGGAATTTGACTCTCTACAGTTTAAAGTGTAACTTAATTTCCCTCTTAATTTCCATATCCATCTGCATTCCTCTGTTCTAACCCCTGTCTAATTCTGCTACACGCTGTGAGCGTGTACACTCAGATAATGAGAAGGAATCTACACTGTGGAAATTGTTATTATGGAGAAAAGAAAATAGACAGATTGTTATAGATGTTGAGTTGCTGAAATCACCTTTAACTGAGCCAGGATTAATAAGCTATGTGACCTTTTCTTTGTTAACCCTGCTGACCAGAATAAGGCCTTTTTCCCAAAGGGTTTGAACAATGACACATCTCCACACAGTATTTTTATTTGCATTTAATATATGTAAACATTAAACAAGCCACAACAAACAGATCATATATATATATATATATCAAACTGAGTGAAAATAAGTTAACACCACCTGAGTATGGAACAAATATATTACTGCACATTTTAATTCACAGATTTGTATTTAATAAATTCATTTGTCTTTTTTTATTCATTTTATTTCTAGTCATTCTAGTTTACTTATTGGTTTTAATAGCCTTTAAAACCTAGTTATTTTTCATCACAGCATGGAGCTTTAAAGTGACTTTTTAATACAAGTTTATCTTCATTAAATTATAAATATTTAGGCAAATAAATAATAAACAAAAGAAGTGTGCAACTTCCAGTAATAGTAATTAATTAATTCCAGTAATTAATTGCTTTAATTGCTTTAATGTGGTTATGTGTCCACTCTGTTGGACTAAATGCTTTATATGTCTGCGCCGAGACATGAAGAGCTAACCACTAAAGGCTAAACACAAACATGTTTCTTTGTAATGCTAAGATAAAAACATTCTTTGGGGAGTCTTTGTTAACTCAGGATCGTGTTGATGTGCAGAATCATACACATATTACTGTATATGAAAGTATTATTGAAAAATTACATGCACAAAAAAAGTAAGAAATTGCACAAAAATGCCCTCCCTAAAAGTAATATTTTACGCCCTATAATCCACATGCTGTTGATCTGACACGTCTCGACTCTCACACAGAGCTTCATTACTCAAGTGAAAAGTTCCGTTCCCTCAGCGGTGCAGCAGTGAAAAAGGTCCCCTTTAAATAGTTTCCAGCTGTGCCACCTAAAATTGTACTGCAGTGTGAGAAAAATTCATATCATAACAATAATAAAAACGGTTTTAGGTATGAACCGGTATACCGCCCAGCACTAGCCCATCCTTTACATTTACATTTATGGCATTTAGCAGACACTTTTATCCAAAGTGACTTCCATTCCCTAACTACAGGGGGCAGTCTCCCTGGAGCGAGGGTCTTGCTCTGGGACCCAGTGGTGGTTTTGCTGAAGGTAGGATTCAAACCCATGACCTCTTGGTCCAGAGGCATGTTTCCAACCCACTGAGCTACCTCCACCCTCCACCCTCTTTACCTTTATTAGAGCTTATCGCTGTATTTTTTGCATGCTTCTTAAACAGTTTCAATCTTGAAAAGTATTTGCATCTTCTGCCTCACACCATCCAAGTGATTCCAATTACGAATCTACACCCAAAGATAAAAGATTCAAGTGTTTTACCTGATCTATCTTTGTCAATGAGGCATTGCATGGTAGATAGTACCAATTTTCTCAGTAATATTGAATAATTATTACTATAAGTTTTAGAAACTGTATTTACAGTTAAAGGCAGCCGAGTTGTGTATGGGCAGCTACTGGAGTGAATTTTTGTACCTTTGAAGTGGAACATAATGCCAGTGACAGCTTTAGTTGGCAGGACACAGCTATATCTGTAACTGGAACAACGTAAACATGAATGCCAAAAAGAGTGGATAAATGAAACACTAATACATGTGATACTGCATAATGCCTTTGTGTAATTTTCTTTTAAATATGTGTACCAATATTTTTAGACATTTAAATGTGTTACATAAAATATCTTTTAAATCACTGCAGCACCTGACAGCACTTCATTTTCAACAACAACCGAATTTTATCCTATGCCCAGAGGAGTGTGTCTTCTCCTGAGTAATAGCTTTGGGGAGGAAAAAGGGCAGAGCATTTATTAAGTTCTTTATAAATGGATATAGGACATATATATGTCAGATGGGATTTGTCCTTATTGTGGATCCATGTGTTCCAGCCTCATTTTGTGCGTTTCTATTAGGAGGCTGAATTAAAACCTATAAACTTCAAAACTTGCAGAAGCTGCAAACGTATGATTCTGAAACCGCCTTCGTGACACCCTTGGGAAGACTCCAAAATGGATTAGTTTAATGCTCTTTAAAGCTTGTCTCTGAGTGTGTGCACATCTGTCTAGAGCCTCGCTGTCCTACAAACTTTCAACGCTGGAAATGTCAACACAAATCTGGACTCTGCTGCTGCCCACACCCCCACTATGAAAAACACTTATCCATGCCGAAGTGCACTTTCCTCGTAACTGGATATAAAGGGTCTTGTTTTTCTCCCATTTGGAGAAGCAGCGATGTCCAAAGCATTGAGTGTAAAGCAGCCTTCTCCTTGTGTTTGTAATTTTCTGTGCAAATGTGTGTTTTGTTTACAGAGAGGGAAATTGCTTCACGGGGAATCCAAGCATGAAGTGGAAAAAATATGACTGTGATGGAGGATGAGTGGTCAGTTAGGGATGTGTGTTTCCCTCCCTATTTAGACTGTCCTGAGGTCATTTCTTTTATTCTTTCATACCTTCCTCCGCCTCATGCCATTATTTCTTATCATGTTAGCGGGCTCTTGCTGAAGGTACATGCACTCATTGAGCTCCAGTATGAGAAATACACATAAATGCTATTCCTCTTCTCCTTGCCTTTGACAGGGCCCATGTTCACGTCTCGCTCCAGACTTGGGGCTAATGAGGGATCTATACTCTGACAAGTGTTGTAAAATGAATGCTCTTGGCCAGGCTGAATTCTAATGAAAGACAATGGCATGTCTGTGGTAGAATGAGCATCAGGATAAGTGTGAGCTTCACTGCTCCTCTGTCTAGTCATTATGCAGGCCCACAGACACACAGGAGCTCATTGCACACACATGTTTGTATGTCTTGTTACCACTGTCTTAGCAAACCCACCAAAACGTCAGTGAACGTTGCAATTTCTCATGGTAAAATGTCTAGAAACGTCCAGTTTTTTTATGAAACCTTACTACACTGAGCGAGGGAATGAGAACCAGCTCGAGGGATCGAACTAGACACAGGTCACTTATGGGATTTTATTGGCCCCAAATGAAATGCTGAAGCTCTTTTTAACCCATTTTAAAACAATAAAGTTACTGTATTTTTGCTCCATACCATCAATGATCATTGAACTGAATTCAGAGAACCAGAGAATGAACAGGACAAATCAAATACTTTCTCAGTGCTTTGAGTACTATATTAGCAAAACATATCTTACCTGAATGTCTGCATAAATCACTGTCAGCTTGGAGCTGATTAACACAGCTTTCACGAATATCTGCTTCTTATGAGGCAAATTAAAAGTTTCTGCATTAAACACTACCATGTAATGACCTACTCACATCTGACTCTCACAGTAAATAAATTGCAATTGTTCAAGTTCATGACTTTATGTGTAATACAGCAGTGAAAAAACTGTGACCTGCTGTAGTCGTTATGTACAGCAGTTAAATATTTATGTACCAGAAATCATTTGGTTGTTTCATTGCTGTAGTTGGCCCTTAAATGTGGTGCTGAACTATCAATAGATATTACTACAGTACTGTTTACAGATTGCAGGGTGGTAGAAATGGACATCACAAGCCTAATAATCTCATAACATATCACTAGTTTGATTTACTAACAAGTTTAATTAGCAAGAGTCAGAAATAATTCATGCAGGCCCTGGAGGGGCCTGTACTGGGCAAGCTGACAGACTAGGGACGCTTTTCTTGATAGTTACCGTCTAAAGAATATAAATGTATGGCTGACCAAAAGAAGTTACAACAATATGATGTGGCAGCTCATTTGACCAATGCTGTGAGATGAAATTCAACATATTTTAAACAAAAATGAAGCTACTGCTACAAATTCTCATTATATTGAATAAGTTCTGTAAAGTTAGCAAGAGAAGCCATGAATGAATGTCTGAGCGGACAATGGATAGGTCAATTAGTCTGAGGCACAAGTCAGAATCAAACTGTAAGAGAAATTGTAGGCATTATGGATGCACCAAAACTGCTTGAAGACAACCCATATCACCTTAAATCAGGATCACCTAATCTGTTTTTCTCCGAAGTGTGGTAGCCCACTTGGCCTAAACCTCTCTGCCCCAGCAGGGTCATGCGACTGCTCTCTACTGTCACAAACCCACAGTGACAATGGCATCCTCTTTTTTCATCACTGTTAATCTGGGTGCGTTCACTGTGCCCGGTCCCTTGCTCATCCTCTCTCCAGGTTAATGCCCTGCTACAGCATGTCAGGTGCAGCGCGCTCTCCGGCCTGACTGCTGCTTAGGTGGGAAACTGTTCCCCGGGATCCGCGCCGGGGGAAAGGAGAACATGTCCTCTTACCTCTACATGTCACTGAGGTCACACGGGTGGGTTGCTCCTCCAGGCCATCATGCTTCACAGTGGCATCTTTCTGTGGTGGCAGGAAGTGGGTGGTGAAAAAAAACAATAAGCATTACTCATCTTTAAAGCTTTAAAGCTTGAAACTTAATGACCTCAGTTGTCCTTTGTTGGCATCAAGAAAAGCCGCGTGACTAGTTAATGTTCAGTTTACTATATGCATATGTGTGTTGACATCGTATTCTTGGGAGTTTTCATGTTTACCACAGCGGCCAAAACTGAATCTGTTCCAGATTTGGTACCAGCCAGTATTTTCTCTGATGTGAAGACAATAGAGCAAGCTAGCACTGATTAACTGACACAGTCAATGAATGTATCAATCATGAGAAAACATGACTAATTGCCAAGGACCTTTCAAACAAAAACAACTCATAGATCTGATGTTATGGCATGACAAAGTTCATGGGGACCTTGCTAATGCTGCAGTTTTACAGTTTTACAAATTAAGTATACAAGAATAAAACATTTGTTTGAGATTCATGCTGAATTTGATGCAGTCAAAATGGGAATGACTATGTGCGTTCTAAAACTTGTAATAGGCCTATGCATCAAAATAGCCCCTGAGTGAAAATGGCTTTACATGAATTATTTAATGCTTTTTTCACAGGGAATTTCAAAAATATCGCACCCCTTAGCCTTCACTATGGACGGTCACAAGGAGTGCCCTCAAACAATTCTGTAAGCAGTCCAGGGATCAGTCCTTGGATGGCCGGCTTTTTGGAAGATCTCGTTTTTTCCTTTCAACACAGTGCACTTGCACCATTACAGAGCCATAAAGCACTGTGAAGGTCAGCAATTCTAAGGGCTGCCGCACAAATGCACCCATTTACGTGTCCCATCAAGTGTACAGTGCAGCCTTTTAAGGCTAAGCGCCCGTTTTGTGCTAAGTAGATTTGATATGCTCGTGCTCCGGAGGAGGCGACTCTGTCTCTTTACACCACTACTCCTTCATTTGACCATGTGCTGAAGGAATGAGTGGTCTGTTAGTTCACATATGGAACAGAAATACCACTCTGAGAGAGAGACAGAAGAGAGACAGAATTTATGTGCTTTGCCAAATGTGAAATTGGTTATCCGTTTTACATGGCTGCCTTGGTTAGAGAACATATTAAACAGTAGCCAGCAGGCAGAAGATCTGATCAATTAGGGAAATTTTTCATGCTGTTCTATTTTTCAGCCTTCAGAGGGCCTAGGCATCGCTTGAAATGAATAGTGTCTGGATGACAGTTTAGTTGCCCACTTTAAAACAAAGCACACGCATTTGAGAAGTATAGCATCCGTGCTACATTCCCCAGCTGGTTTGTGGTTGAGAGATTTTAGCCGGGTGAACTGAAGCAGAGTGGGCTCCTCGCTGCTGGAGGTACCACTGGATGATAATGTGCAATGTGTCCAACAGGCAGGAAGCAACTGACTGATATCCTAATTGCATCACACTTCCAGGACATTTACACTGTACTCTCCTAAAACTGAAACACTTGCTATTACAGCTTTAGACAGAAAGTGCAGGACAGATGTCCAAGAGATCATGGAGCAGAACAAAGATCCCTGGGTAGTAGCAGTGCTCGCCCTGCTCGAGTACCACTACCTTTTTGACATTTTCTAGCTTTAACCTAGTATGACTAATCAGCTATTTAACGAACTCTTCATACACTGCAGTGGGTGTGTTAGAGCAAGGAAAACACAACAACAGTGATACGTTTGTCCCAGGGATGTACCTATGAGCTGGGTTCTTATAGTTACTAGGTAGTTAAAGCAAAATCAGAATCATAAGTGTTCTGTGTAATTGTTTTCCTCTCTGTGGTGATTGTGGTTACAGTGATGTAGGCTAGTTGGTGGTTATCATAAACCCACTTTTGCTTATCATTAGCTAGTTGTGAAGAAAACATGCAAACCATGCAAATTTGTGGTTGCCACTGTCTTCCTGCTTTATTGCATTCATGGTAGATTAATTAGAATACATGTTCTTATTAGTTTAACATCAACAATATTTGTACACACTATTTGTTTTGATAATATATTTAGAATGAAAATGTTTGGAATGTTTCAAACCATTTAAGCTAAAATCCAGCATGTCACACTTTGCGAAAATGCATGGGCTGCTTAATATAGTCTGCATGATAGCCAGCACCTCTGAGAGCAGAGTAAGGCTTTAAGAGCAGCGATTTTGAGCAAGGAGTCAAGGGACTCCAAAACACATCCATCAGTGAAGATCAGCAAAAAAGGGGGCTATATGCTAACTCTTTTCATTTGACTACAACTAGGAGTCAAATTGCTTGTGGGACCAGTGTTGTCTCGTAAGCAACGTGGATCTGAGTACTCAGGACGTTTCAAACCGTCAGTGGACACTCGGTGTGAGGTGTAAAGAGGCAAATATATGCTGGGGCACAGTTTCTCAGATCCACTGTGATTAGATTGCTTTGGCAGTTTAGAGGATGCTTTGAAAGTGAGATTCCTCCTCTCTTTAACTCATTGTCACGTTGTTTTTCAGGGCCATAGACTCTGCCCTTAATCTGTTTAGCTCAACTTAAATTGGTGGCGTTGACACCTCCTCGCCTTAACACAGGCTTTTCTTCTCGTCCCTGTCGAATCCTCTTTCACATAACTTAAAATGCCATCTTGCTCTCTCAGAGACAATAATTGAGTTTAGGCAAAGTTTAAACAGCTTAAAAGACAGGGTATACAGATGGACACTGGCATGATTAACGCAGACGCCGGCCCAAGGCCCACTGTTGGCCACAGGATTAGGACATTACAGAGAGAATGACAGGGCTTTTTTTGACACTTTATTCTCTCTCAATAACATTCTTTCACATATTAAGTTAATACCACCCCTAGGTAGCTACTTTATCATGCAGAAAATAAGACTTTAATCTAGTGGTGGTGAGTCTATCTCAGCCAGGCTTTGATGCCGCCCCCCCCCTTGCCTTAACGCGGGTGAGGGAAGGACTGTGTAAGACAAAGCACCCGTGACAGGGACAATCAGAAGCAGCTCAGGCCACAAAAAAGAGAGAGCAAGAGAGAGCTTCAATCTTTGGAGTGGAGAGGAGAGGAGAGGCATCGTTGAGAGAGAGAAAAAAAAAACCTTAAGTCAAAGGGAAAACATCAAAAGGAGCAGAAGACGACAAAATGAAGCTCCTGAAGAAGCAACTTCTAGAGCGGGGATTGTGCATGAGAAACATATCACTTTCACTCCTTTTCTTCAGGTTGGATTCGAGCCCAAGTGCCTTGCTCTACTGATCTCCTTGTGTTGCACTTTATCTAAGGAGCACCTCTGACCTCCAGCTGAATGGTCCAAGATGCCGCGATGGGAGTAAGCTGCAGGCTCTGTGTCTGATGTGGGATTGCTGGTCTCCTCGTATGGCTGTTGGTGGTGGCTGGCCTCTCGTAAAGATTGTCACCTCCTGAGAAAAGATTAGGGTCAGAGTGCCCCCCCATGTCCACACGAACAACTTTTTCCTTTTTTTTCTTTCTAAAGATCCTAATCGAAACAAAAAGCAGTAAATCTTCTTGGTGTGTACAGTTACAAAGAGCTTCATCACATTAGTTGCCTCTATCAAGTTCATTTCTGGTTTATGCATACACAGTTGAGTGACTCTGTAAATGGAGATCTATCTAAAAAAGAGGCGACCATAGAATTGCTTTACTTATTTGTTGATGATCTTTATGATGTTACACATAAAATATAGACCAACAAGATTTGCTGTCTCTACGACAGCGTTATCTCTGCTTTTGAATGTCCTAATGAATTCGGTCACCTGTCTGAACCTAAGCTGTCCATTTGATTGTCAGAGCTGGTGAGAGCCTTGGAGGGGTTTGATCCTGCTAGCACCAGCAGATGGTTGGTGTGGTTGGAGTCTGGCTGGGAATCACTCCCAAAACTCCCACTGAAGGGTTGAGGGGCTAAATCCTCTGTTGCCGCCCCTAAGAAGACCATAAGCTTGAACAGAGCAAAAGAAAGGGCCTGCCACTGGTGCTAATTACCCAGAAACCACACAGAAAGTGTCCACTGTCACCCACTGAAGAGGTTCACATCCCTTCCTCCACAGATAAAAGGCGTAGTATGAAAACATTTCGCGGGGGACAAAGAAGGGAAGATTAACATAATCTTTGGGTTTGTATCCCCTGTAAGCTGGCCATGTGTGAGCCTCAGCCCCTCTCTCTCACTCTTTCTGTTTTCTCCTCTCTCACACTCACTTTTCTCCTCAGTGTTCCCTCGTTTCTTCTCCTCTAAAGTCTGTTTTTTAAGGAAGAGACACGGCGGGAATAGGCTTTGGTGCCTAAGCCTGACAGTTGTATTTTTCCCGCCTCTCTGTGATCCTCTCGGCGGATGGTATGCTTGCTGTTTGGGTTAATCAGACAATGGCGGGCGAAACGAGGTGTCATGCTGCTGACAGAGCCTTCTTCATGTTATGTCATTGTTAATCCCAAACCCTTAGCCCTCTCCCTCTCTCTTTTAGCCAACTTTCAAACCAGCATCCCCAGCCATAAGACAATGAGCTTCTAGCTTCATACTCTGTTTATCAAAGTACTCCGCAGCTCCATTCATCAAATTGAATTCATCATTTAACTCCCCCTTTCAAATGTACTGCATTTAGCTACACCCGTTGAACAACGGCTCTTCCATGATTATTTAGTAAAGGCAATAGTTGTGTATCATGACAAATGAATTAAAATGAAAAATGTTTAACCATGTCCTTTGCATGATTAAATGGTTAATCCCTATGATGGAGAGCCCTTTGCATGTTATAAAAGAACCTTTAAATGTATTCTACATAGAAGTTTTTTGTTAGGGTATGTACAATGAATTGTTGTCCATTGTTCTAGAAACCACATAAGCAAGACTATTTTAAATACTTTAGATGTCGGTTTACGGCGGTTAGGCCGCCCCTGACTGTCCACATTTCTGGATGATCTGTCTGACCCAATGGTTAACAGAAAGTGTGTGAAGACATGAAGTTTGCACATTGCTAATTAGTGGTCATAAGCTGTCATTACTTGATAGCTGCTTTAACCTTGCAGTTCAAGCAAAAAACTCAAAAACTTATCATGTCATAGCTGACTGATTACAGTTGTGTAAATCGATTCTTTTCTGCTGCGATACACAATACACACAACTGACACAACACAATTCTCTCGCTTTCTGTCACAAGCCTCCAAGACCAAAGGTGGTGACGGAGATCGGCATTTCTCTGTCTCTGTCTGTCACTCTGTTTCTCTCTCTCTCTTTTTCGATCTCACTCTCTTTTTCTCGGCTTCTAGTGCCTGAGATCCTCTCGGAGGCCTCCCAGTGCTTCACTTGATTTTGAGGGCCTTCGTTTGGGTGGAGGCTGGGTGGGGAAGACAGGGAGACAGATTTGGGGGTAGTGAGCATAGGCGTGGGTGGTGAAAATTGTTTCAATTAATCGGAGTGATGGGGTGATGCAGGAACGCTTGTGTGCTCTGTAGAATACTAGTGGCTGCGCGACACTGCTGTTCATTATCCCTCTCTCTCTGTTCTTCTAAACCCCCGACTCTCAGACAGACGCCAAGGAGCGAACGTGCCGCATCGGAGGCGAGCCGTAAACGTCTTTTTCACAAACACGCGGGCCCTCTTTACGCTGCCTCTCTCGCTCCCTTTCCCTTCCCCTCTTTCTCTGTCTCTCGCTCCAAGCGGGAGGCATTTGAAGGCGACACAAGACTTGCTGGTTTTGGTACAATCTGACATTTCAGACTCTTTCAGTTAGTTTTCCATCAGACATGATTCGTTTTTTTTCCCTACACCACCACCCGCCTCATCCTACCACCCCCCGCCCCGCCCGTCCCATTCTTGCCTTTTCTGATTTTCATATTCCCCTTATGTCAGGCTGAACCCTGCGCGACTACGGTGGCTTCTTTTATTTGTCTAAAGCTTGCAGCAACAGCGGCGCTCATTGTGGTGCCGAAACTCAGAACACTCTCGCTTTAATCGTAATAGCACCACTTTTCCAACGTCAAATATCGTATTCTGTTATTTTGATATCTTTGAAACAATATTTGTGATAGAAATATGCTTTAGAAAGAAACGCAAAACGGATGTATGAAAAGAGACTGCCGGTTCTTCTCAGGTTTCTGACAATTTAAGTTGAATGTTACATCAAGAATGGGAGGAGATGTTTCATTTATTCTTCATCTCCTGTTGTAATAATAATTTGCCCCCTAAACAGGACCACTTAATGTATGCCCCCCACCGTACTGCCCACAAAAAACGCTCTTAAAGAGCAAGTCTAAAAAAATTAGCCTTTTTGTTTTAAGCTGCAGTGCCTCATATGGCGTACTTTGTTTAAAGTAACACTGCAGGCCTCAACCCGTAGTGTGTGTATGTGTGACTCTGACAATCCCAGCGTGAGACTGATGTATCAGAAGGCAAGCACACACACACATGCACACACACCCTCCATGTAATGGTGTGTTTACAGAGCGTCTCCATCAATCCTTTTTTCTCAACGCACACATGACATTCCACAAAGGACCCAGATAAGACAGCTATCTTTTCGCCTCCCTCTCGCTCTCCCCATGTCTCATCTCCTCCCTTTACCTACATATTTTTATACACACTTTCTTTCCACAACAACAAGCGATTTGTTCTAATTTGAAGAGGCCCAAAACTTGCACTTTGTGCTTCACACAAACATATTTCATGTGGCACTGGAAATGTCAAACAATGCTCTTATTGCACAGATTCGCTTTGTCTGCTCTGCTGAAGTTGACATCTTGTTGCTGTTAATTGAATTTGCACAGCCTTGAGTCTGTACATTATACAGAAGTGGACATTAACATTAACCATTCCTTACAGCTCATTAAAACACATTACACCAATCGGTGCTGGGCCTGGGCCTGTCATATGCTGGGCCTGGCCTTTGGTCAGCCAGGCTGCACAGGGACCCGTGAGTCACACTGAGATGACAGAGGGCCACTCGGCACATACGCAGCAGAAATTAAGCAGGCCTCGCTGCTACTGAAACACAGAGAGCCTGGGGGTAATGCTCTCTGCCCCAACCTTGCACCAAAGAGTGCCACAGTGCATTGGGGTACTCTATAAACACATGCACAAAGATCACACCAACTTTAATACACTTTACATACGGACAAGTGAACACACACACACACACTTTAACCCTTAGAAGTCTAGAGTTTCACTGTCTTACCCACACAAGTGTGTGCATGTATGTGTGTGATTTAGATACAGATATATAAAAAATCACCCAACTATAAATTATCTACATACAAATGCTTGGCAGTCCCTCATTAAATAACATGTCCTGTCAATTTTCTGAGTAATAAGTATAACTGTCCTCTGCAAATGGATCAGCTTTCATGAATTTATCACATCAGGGAAAAACAAAACATAAATGTGGCCTGTGCAAAAGTTATTGGTGGTCACTGATGTTTTTTTTTACCCAGTATGTTTAAATCTGGGAAATTACTAAAATACGCAGATATTTCAGATTTATATCAGATTTATATTTTCAAAAATTAAAATGTTACTTACATTTATACTTATATTTATAATGTTTGCACAATCAGTAAGGAGCTACAGGATGCATTTCACTGTGTGTTGTACGCATGTGACAAATAAAGAATCTTGAATCTTGAATATTTTTGTGCCCTATAGAAACATATATGTTTGTACCAAACGATATCCAGGGATACACACACTTAGACTTAAGACACAACATTACACATAATGTTGTATTTAACTTGTTAATTAGAGTAATGCATTTGTTAAATTTATTCAATTAACTAGCAGTGTGGTATGTAATTTAAATGCAAATAGCATGCTGTATCAACAGGATTCACTTTTTAATCTATTTGTTTCTATCTAGAAAAGACATGTAAAGTGGACTATGGCATGCTCAGGAGTGCAAGGGAACAATATACCTTTAGTTTTTAATAAAGTCTTGTGTTCAGTTTTAAGAGTCAGACTGCAATGAAAACGAAAGGGGAATGTTGAATATTTCATCTGAGAAACATGGACAGTAGATTTTTGACAACAAACAGCACTTACTGTCATGTCAGGGAAAGATTTTACCCCAGAGTCTTGTTCCTAAACTTCAGATATTGGAAAAAGTACTGTCCTTCAACTGCAGCATTTGTTCAGCCCCCTAACTAGTATGATTTCCCTACTAGAGGTACATTGCAACTGTCACATTAAGAGATAGCAGAAAGCAGTCAATCTGACGCTCTTTAATGCATCTTTGTATGAAAAGTAGTCATTTCAACAGTAATACACAGCAGGAGGTATTTTAAACAATATAGCTTTTTGTCGCAACATAAAAGAAATCATTGATCATGTTGACTAGAAGAATGTATAATAGTTAGATTGGTCGATTCATCAAGTAACAATTAAAAAGATAAACTTGTGTTTTGCAAGTATTTCAAAGTATTAATGTTAGAACAAAAACAGGGCTTTTCATAATACAGTAATTCCCTTGATAGATACTACAAATACCAAACAGACACATTCCCTAGCTTGAACCAGCTGCCACGAGTACAATTATGTACCTGTGAAAATGTGTGCAATGCAATTAAGGCATTCAAATCTTGCTTCATCACACAACTGCCAATGTCTTTTTGGGGAATGTACCATCCTTAGTCCAATCTGCTGCATTACCTTTTTGTCCGGGAAACACTCTAGCATCTAGAAAATCAGGCTGTTGGTAACTGGGCACCAGTTAAAAAAAGAGCTATCCACTTAGAGAGAACTTTTAAAGTGGCACTGGGGGAGCTTGTCACAGAACAGAGACACTGCACAGAGTGTATATTCACAAAGCTTATGTATTTTTCATTGTTCCCAAACACTAATGGGAGCAAGCAGAAGGTTCAGTGTTTGGGGGCCATCTGAATTCATTTGGCTCACAATCCATAATTGAGAAGTGAATGCATGGAAAATCGTCGTACATCACAACGCATTTTGGTGACAAAGCTTTTTGCGAGCAGCGGGTGACTTTTATTGTGTCCTCGCTGCCGTTTGGATACTACTGTGGCTGATTCGGTGACAGAGTTCATTCAACTGATTTAGCTTGTATCAAGAGGCACCCTGGGAATTGCTGTCCAAAGGTGTTGGCTCTCCAAGTTGTGAGGCCTTGTGAAGTATTCTGTAGTCCTTTTGTTCCATTCACTGCCATAAAAACAGTGCTATTAGGATTTAATTTTAGGGCAAATGCTACTTCTGCCAAGATTACATGTCTTGCAGAAGCTGCAGAACAAATCATGTGTGGCAATAAGAGGCTGTGCTTAATCACCTCCTTCTGTTTTAAAGGAGAAAGTTGTTTCTAAAACAGGTTCCCAGTCTATTTGGTAATTGGTTTGAGCACTGCAAATGACTTCTTACAGTGAACGCCATATTAATATGTTGAGTCTTTACATGACGATAAAAGCAATAAAACATGGGTATTTCATGTATGGTAATCTACAGTTAAGTAAATGAAATATGCTCCTCCAAATCTCTAGCTAATTCCACTTTTCACTAAATGATATATCATAAGCATTGCCATAGTGTACTGCATGAGCTAAAGCTTTGTGTAAGCCCTAGAGAAAAGCCATGCGGAGATATTTATTTCTACAGGAGACAATAAGCTCTGGGGTTTTAGGGGTTATTCCATGCCCGCTAAGTCCAATGTGACCAGATGGGATGTGTTGTTTGATGGGCCTCCTTCGCTTTGTCAAGCACAATGACAACTTGCCCCCCCTCCTTCCCCACCTCCCACCCACCCATGATGCCTCCCCTCATTGTTTGGCTGTTAAGGAGATTGGGCTGGCATTTACTGCATCTGTAGCTGTGTCAGCTCGCGTACGAGTGTGTTTGTGTCAGCCAGGGCCTGCTCCGCTAGCTCCGGCTCAGCCCAGGCCCGGCTCACCCGTATGGACGGCCTGATCAAAGGCTGCTGGAGCAGGCAGTAGCGCAGAGGGTGCTGACAGGAGAGCGAGGAAAAAGCTGCATAATTGACAAGGCCCCTCAAAAACTCGGCGCCTCACAGCGCGCCACGGTCTGCGCATGCAGCAGCACACCAACGCCACAGCACCAGCCAGACAAGCCCCTTAAGGTTCACTCTCACCGGAGTAATTATTACACCGCGCGCATAGTGGCTAACTATTAGGGAAGCTGCACAGTAATTTGCAGTAATGGATCATCAGTGCACGGATGATGTAAGCCAAAAATGCCCGACATTAACCATTAGCTTGCTGACAAACAAGTGCTTTCCCTGGTAAGATTTCAAGAGTGTCCCCCTTCCGCGTTCTCCAGCTGAACGGTGTCTATTTTGGCTCCAGACCGACGCTGGTTGCACATCACTGCTTGTCTGCTCTGAGAGCTGAAATGTCAGAAGCCTCCAATGGCAGCCATTGAGGCTCCTGCCTGCCTCATCGTCACATGGCTGCTGTTGGGGAGCAGGCTTGCCAACTTGCCCCACATTAATCAGAGCCTCTCGCACCATTAGCCAGTCAATTATTTCCTGGGTCTGAGCCAGACTGCTAGCCCATGCAGTGACTCTGTCTGGCCCTATCACTGCCCTCTGATTGGGCAATTTCTCGAACAACACATGATGTGCCAAATAAAAAAATACAGCACTTTCTATGATGTCACCAATCTAGTTTTGGGTTTCAGGCATCACTCAACAACGAAAAAAGTACTGTTGCAATATTGCAGTGTATGAGTGAAAACAGCAGCACTTTGACACAAAAGCATTCGGATAAACCAACAAGGGTACATGTATGAAGTGTGGGTGAAGAGTGCAGCTATTCCCTGTTATGTGCTTTCAATCCGATTGCTTGATCACATCCCTTTGATACTGTATGGGCAGTCCACTTTGATCCCCTTCAGGGCCTTTGGACTATCTATACTTACACCTTCATCCAACTCCACTTCAAAGCCTCAAGCACTTTACACACTCCACGAACAATTGACTAATCAGTTCCATATTAGTTATAGGTCAGTGTCGTTTCTTAAGCAGCCACTGTTTATCTATCTCAGAAGTTCATGTTTTGTAATTTAATTTTTTTTAAAAATGAAACTCCTGACTCTTTATGGCCATGATTTGGAATCAATATCTTGGTTAATTTTTGTAGTCTGGCATAATGTGAGATTCTGTACCCATGTGTTTTTGTGTTTACTGTTTAAAAATAAGCATTGTGTACTTAATAAATGAAGCATTTTGTACTTTGTGTTTAATACTGTCTTATGATCCAACTTCATTGACTTCTCTCATGATTTACCTACCGCTTTCAATAAAAACAGTAAAATGCAGTAAAATACACATTACATTACATTCAAGACTCTGAATGTTCTTTTTTGGACTACAGAAACACCCATTCCAGTGGGAATTGATTTTACTGTAACACATCCACAGATGTTTGCTCCTTTACTGTTACTGTTAATGTTGATTTTATAACAAAAGGCCATAAAGGAAAAGATCTTCCAGGGTACTTTTGTTTTTAACCAGTTGCGAGCCACAATTGAAAATGTGGCGGGAACATATTTTCGGCAGACAGCATGCTGCTAATGGTAAAAGGCTAAAATACGCATGCTCTGTTTTACAAACAGAGTCATTGCAAGTTTTAATATTCAGTTACACACTGTAGACATTTTGACAGTTTTGTATGGATTGGAAAATGTGCCTCACTGCCACAGGTTGTGGGTAATGTCTGTTGTCGCCACAATAATGGTTGGGGCTTATTATAGCCGATACCTGGTCCACTAAAACAATTACGTTTCATTTATTCAAGCATTAAGATATATGTGTTCCATTTTTAGTAAACTGGTGTAAGAATGTACAAAGACAAAGACAAAGCACAAAGAAACCAGAAAGCATTGTGCTTAAATAGGACCAATACTGTTTTCCTTGTTTTAGATGTAGCAGCTTGAGCATGATTGACAACCAGCAATGAAGTTTACATGATGCGTACGTGGTTATAGGTAGAGCTGCCCCAGTGATGCTGAGATTAGAATAGCCCTGCTTAGATAGTTTCACTGGTCTTTTGTGTGTGAGATGAGAGCTGGTGGGGGGGCCAGCTTGCTCAGGAGGAGGGGAATCACTCTCTTCACTACAAAGCAAGAGGCCGACTCAGGAGCTGGGCTTAAGGGACCTCCATCATTAGCTGATAGTTTTGGAGATTAGGATCATGACACTGAGATTACAGAGGGGACAAAGGTTATGCTGTGGTAATTACAGGCTGACGCACTAACATTCTCATCTTCAGCCCAAATCTCATCAACATTATCACAGGGTTCACATCATAGACAAGTCCCGTAGTACTGTTGTTATGGCTTTGTTGACATCATAAGCAAGGGGTGGAGTCTTGACAGACTCTAATTATTTTATTTTGTAACAGTTCAGGCACCGAACTATGGGTCATCCACAAAATGTAAACAAAAGTCATGCTTCAGGATGGGAGCTGCTGCTGCTTTTTTAGTTATGTGACACATTTTTGTCCTTTACAGATACCAGTGTGCGATCTCAGAAACTACTTAAGCTTTTTAAACATCACTCAAAACTCAAAACATGATGGCTTAGGTGTACAGTGTGCAAGATGCTAACTGAGGAAGTCTTCCGTTACATTTGCCTCATAGCTCCAGTGCAAAAATAAAAAGTAAACTTTAGATACCAACCATAGTTTGGAAGATCAACTACTTTTGAGGTAATTAAGACTGGTCCTGTTACGTCTCTTTATTCCTTAGTGCTTAGCAAGGTTTTATATTTTTCACTTCAGACTAGCACCAGCCCGCACTCATCTATCTGGAGATAAGCGATGAAGAAATGGTTGTGGTTGGTGGGCTTGTAGGTGAAGTCCTGTAGGCAAAGGCTTGGGTGATTGATGGCTGAGAGAGAAATTAATGTTTCAGCAGCTGTGTAGGCCTACAGCACTATGAGGTTTAGTTCCTGCTCTATCTCTCCATTTATCTCACCCATTAATTTAACAAGCAACATTTGTATTTACCACCAAGCCTTAGTGGTTAGGAGCAATAAAAGAACTAAACACTGGGCAGAGAGAGAGCGAGAGGGAGAGAAAGGAAGAGAAAGGAAGAGAAAAGGTTCAGGTTGATATGTCAAAAAAGCTGAGGTGAAGTGCTGACACGTCGACGTCTTAGCAGATAACGCTTAAATCATTTTTCCTCCAAAACTTCAGTCGCCAGGCTTCAAAGAGATATAGCCATAATACAAATTTTTGGAGTAAGTACTGCTGTTTGAAGTTATTTTATGGGATTTCGCTGTAAGGCCCAGAATTGATTTGCAGCAGGGATAAAAGGAAGATACTTTATCTTCGGAGCTTTGTCGGAAAAAGCTTAGCATCCATTGGTAGTTCCGCCAATATGCCTGCAGGGCATGGTGGGGGGGGGGGTGGGGGGTGGCTGGCATTGACATTATATACCAGAATGGATTGTGCTGAGTGTACACCTCCTACTGCTTATGAGCTGCTCTTTCATAATCTTTCATGAACCATACAATGTTTTATTTAATGTACCGGGTCAGAGAAAAACTTGAGAAAAAAACATATCAATAATGAAAGACCAGGGTCTGGGGAGAGAGAGGGCGGTGGTGTAGGTGGGGGGGTGGAGTGTGGGGGGAAGAGGGTGGCGGTGGGGGGCTTGGTTGGTTTGGTTGGGCAGCCTCTGCTTGGCAAACAGGTCAGGAGGACTCCTGTTATGTCTGAATGTGAGGAGAGCTCCGTGCTTCTTTTCTTCTCCCTACCTGACAAATGCCAAACAGCTCATCTGTGCTGTCCAGTGGCTCTCCACTGCAGTGGAAAGGTTACTCAAAGCGGCCGAGAAAAAGCAGATGAGAATCTCTTCGGGCTTTGCAGTTTAAACAGAATGGACAGAGTTCAAGTCAAAATCTATGCAACCCTCGAGTGCACACAGCAAAAAGCTTTTCTGATTTTTTTTTTCTTTTACCCAAACTAACTCTGTATGAAAATCAACAAAAGACGGATGTGGCTTAAGGCTTGTTGCATTGGTCCAGTACTGATTTCTCACTTGTGACCTTGACCTGTGGTCTATTTGTACAAACAGAATGGAAGGAGTTGCTAATACTCTGTATCCCCCTGTGTCTGCTCATTTGAAGGCTGTTAAGTAGGGCAGAGGCAGCTGCGGGCTTCTTAATTGCTTAATTGCACTCATTATTTGAACTGAAGATGAGCTCACCTCGCACCTCTAATTGAAAAGGTACTGCAGCGCAGTCCTGCTGAACGGCGCCATTCCATGAGAGCAAAAATGCGGCTGATGTAGGAGCAGTATATGAGTCTTTCTCTCTCTCTTTCGCCCTCTCGCTCTCTCTCTCTGGTTCATGAACATATGCTGTACGCAGGATCTGAATGCACAGTGATTCTCCAGGACACTGCAGGCCTAACAGATGAAAGAGACACATCTCAGAAGCCCCAAACCCTCGGAGGAAGGTCCAGGGGCCATGTGACTTATTCATGAATCCTGTGACGATGCCCCCCAACAGTACACACACACACACACACACACACACACACACACACACTTGCGCAGCAGAGCTCTGACTTTCAGATGGTGCGGCCTGCCTGCCCTATTTAAAAAATAAATAGGAGACTGGTGTCTGCGCTAATAATTCATGGTCGGGGATGGCGAGAGGTGTTTATGTGGGGAAATGAGACACTCTTAACACCTGCTCCTCTGTGGAAACACTGCCCCACCTGGACAAAAGCTGCCACTGCAAGCAAAATCCTTTTAAATTACTTCAGGACCACTAATGGCCCTAAAGTAAACAGCATTAAAGAGCTGGTCGAAAGCTAGTTTGAGCTATAAATATGAAACAATGTGTGCAGAGCGATGTGTAGAGCAAAGGCACCAAATTATTTGTACGTAATCATTTGCATGAACAATCCACTGTCTGTTGGAAACTGTCATGAATCAAAGCAAGACATTTTCACAAATAACAAAACAAGAAAGCATGCTTGTGAGAACATACAGTGAACTGTGCTGTTACCTATTTTAACTATTTTGTTGTTGTGTTGCTTTAAAACACAGACAGCATGTAGGTCTTTTTTGTGCACATGCAGTGGACCCTGGTTAAAACACAGTAAAGGAAGAAAAGTATCCTTGGTTAGAGACATACTTGGTTAGAGATGTAGCTTACAGTTCCTGGATGGCTCTGGCATTATTTGAGCAGGTAGCTAACGTTGCGTAAACCCATCGGCCCATTTGCATCTTTCAGGCCGGCGCTTTGAGCCATTTCCCTGCGACCCCCGTTTTAATCGAGCATGCTAAAATGTTATTTCCATATGCCTCTCCCAGGCGCACTTTCTTTTTTCGGCCTTTTGTCAGAGGCCTTTTTGTAGAGGAAATATGCTACTAATGGCTTATGAATTAATAAGCAGCCAAACTGAATTTGATTTTTATACAAGGTGATCCTGGAAGCGGCCGGCCTTCTACCGCCATTTTTTTCACATTGCGGCGTTTTCTGGCCGAGTGCATTCCTATTTCGCAGGACACAACAATGCATCCCCGTCTCTCTCAGTTCGTGCGCCCAGGCGATATGGGAAGGGATTGGTGTAATTTACTTACCCGAGCCGTGCCATTAATTTTCCAGCATTGTGAAAAGATGATTCATGTTTTAGGGGGCGGTCTGGATTACTTATTTAGGTGTTCGGAGGGAACAAGGGAGGGCATGCTGCTTAATGGAATATAAAGTTGCAGGGTCTCATTCCCACTCAAACATCAAGCTACAGGAGCCACACACGTGTTAATGTGCACTCCCCAAGCACCTTAATTCAACTCGAAATTCCTAATGGGACCAGGGATCGGAGTTGAGCCTTCAGAGAGGGGCAGGGGGGCACCTTAACACGTAAATTCACTCATCTGAGTGGTGGATGTGCGTCTAGCAGCTTAACTGCTCCATTGGCTGAGTGTCTGCTGGGAGGTGTCAGGAGACCTGAGTGTGGGCCACTGCATCCCAGGACCGTGACCTGTTTTTATTTCTCCCTCTTTCTCTTTTTGCAGTTGAGTGGTGACCCTGTTTTTCTTGTGCGACTTAATTTACTGTATCAAATATGTTGATGGACTGTTTCGTCTGAAAGAAGGACAGAAGGATATGGTGGAACAGTAATAAAAAGGTTATAAAAATGCATTAGCTTGTAATGAGTTAAACCACTTTAATAATTATCTAGACTAAAAATAAAAATAGCAATATTAAGCCTATATTTATTTGTTATATACTATTATTTAATTATTCAAGTATTTGATTAATTGACAGTTTTTTGTAAAGCAAGCAGAAAATGACCTTTTAGATGCTCACATGGAGTAGATATATTTGTTATATTTTCCTAATTGACAGTGCAAGTTCTAATCCAACAGACTATAAATTGGCAATACATTATTAAAAGTCTGGCTGCTGACAAAATAGTTTATTTTTTTAAAAAATAAAATCATTGTTTTATGTTTATTTTTCCTAATGTCATGAAACAAATAATCAGATTAATTACAAAGTAACTGGGGGAAATTATCTATTTATATTTAAGTAAAGTGATAAATATTTGTCCACAAAATAGCACTGTAAGGAATTCAACGGGTTTGTGCATTTGCTGGAAGTGGGGAAAATACCTGTTTGTGTTTTGAAAGAGACTGGCTTTGATGAGGCAGTAATGCAAATTCAATTTTGGACCAAAATAAGTTTAAAAATACCCCTCCATCAGGAAATCTGCAGCATCGCAGCCTCTGTTGGGTTCACCCACATCTTCATAGTCACCATACTCAAACAGCAAATATGCCCAGTTAGACTTGCATCCTACAAATCTAATAATATATCACTGTTATTTGGTTGTTGCTCTGGCAGCAGTACTGAAACTGACAGCGAGAAGTTAAAGTTAAAATGTATAAGTGTTTAAGGGGTTAGCACAGGATTTGAATTAGGAAAACATGCGATATGCGATAATGTTGTTGAGTGTTGCAATGGCGATATCACATGCGATAAGTAAGTAAAGGTATAGTGTAAATGTTTTTCTGCTTTGTATTTGCTGGTAATAAAGACTCCAGACGCTGACTAGTCTATGCAGAAAAAAAAATGAAATGCAGTACTTCCATTCCAACATGTTTTTTTTTTTAAGAATTTACTTAAACAGAGCATTTAATGCCTCAGAAAAACATTTGAACAAATTAAACATTGTTGAAAAAAAAAATCTTAAATAAATCTATGACAGTAGCACAGAAGATGAAGAAAACTGCCCAGTGTTTTTTGCCCTCTTCTCTCTGGCACTGCGTGAAGAGCTTTGGAAAAACACCATTTATTGAAGTTAAGTCAATAAATGCGATATGTATATTTTTTCGCGATATGTATATTGTGCATGTTGATATCTCATTCTTATATAATGACTTCTCAGAAATAACAAGGGCAAATTATTAATTGAGGTAAAACTCTGCATCCAAACACTACGGTGTTGCTAACAGGACTCTTTGTAGTAGAGTTATTCGAAGTAACCCCTTAACTAAGTACAAGAACACATTCAGCAGCAGAAACGGCTCTGTACTCATGACCACTGCCTGAGTCACAGTCTAAACTATGGTTGGTTATTACTGCAAACGACAGCATGCCCTCCGCATGAATGCTCACGAGAACATAGAGTTATATGACAAGCAAACTCTCTTTCACATCCTTACACTAATGTCTCACACTAATGTCTCTAACAAGAGGAAGAAGTGATCGAATGATGAATGGATTGCTCATTTGACCCAACTGCTCAGGGCATCTAGAGGTTAAAGCAAAAACAGATAAAGAGATTAGAACAAAGATATGATACAAAATGCACAAATGAATGAGGGTTTCTGAAACTCCTTCACTCAAACACCTGACACAACTCATGAAAGACTTGATATTTGTTTGGATCAGTTGAGTTGAGTCAGAAAATACTGAGGATCCCTGGTGTAAAATGTCCCAACAACAGTTGACCTTCTTGAAGCATCCTTGCAACCATTAATTCTTAACAGAAACCCCAAAACAGTGTTGTTAACTACAAACTAGGACTGGGCGATTTGGCCTAAATCAAAATCTCGATTAATTGAACATTTTAACTCGGTTACGATTAATGACCGATTATTTTATTTATTTTTTTATTTTTTTGCCCTCATAGTTCACTGACAAGTTTTGAACAGTAAATATGCTCACATATTACAAGTGAGAGATTTTTGAATGAAGGGTGCATTACTTGATTTTAAAATAATTGAAGGAAACACACACTATCTACTATCTATATTTTTGAAGGGAAAGTAATCAAAATAATCGACCTGGGTTGATTATAGGTTCTATGTCGATTTCGATTACTTTTCGATTAATCGCCCAGCCCTACTACAAGCTCTCTTGTAGTTTCCATGAACCACAGAAGTACTCCCATTGTATCAAAACACAAAGATCTAATGGAGGGCTGGTGCACATCAAAAATGTAATAGCAAAAAAAAAGAAGTGCTGAGCTAGGATGCTGACTGATGTCTCGCTAATCTGCTGTCAATTGCGGTGTTGGATAATTAACGTAGCACAGCCATGAGGACTTGGCTATTAGCAGGTTAATTAGGCAATAATGAATGAGATAGCTCAGGTTAGCATCAGCTTCACTGCAGCAGTTCTGCTCACAGGGCTGGTAAGGGGAAGAGTGTTAAATATAATCCTTAGTGTACTAATACAAACTGGCATACCTTCACCATCATTACTGTCATGTGGGTTCATCCTCCTTCCCAATTCACAAAAGGAGAAATTGGAATAGATTATGTTTGGTGGCTGTCGACTCCTTTTAGTTTGATGAAGCATATGAGATTTCGATGGGCAGGGATATGTCCGTACACCAGGTTGTGTGTTTGGGATTAATGACTGGATTTATTAACAAATTTTGGCTGCTAAGGGCTTTATTTCTTTATGCCTAAGAGCCGATTCTGAGGTTTTACTCCATGCATCACTGTAAAACTCAGCTGAAGATGTTAACTCAATATTATCGACAGTGTCTTCAACTAAGGAGACATCTACTGATACAACTCAATAATCTCCATCAATAATAACCATGAACAGTGTCTCTGCTTTGGTCATACACAGTTTGGTGTGTGGAGTGACCTGCAGACTAAAGGGTCAAGCTTGGTCTGGGGTTGATTCGGGCAAAAGTTCAAGGTCCAGTAGAATCTTTGTAAAGCTTAGGTGACCTCCACACATGCACACACAGTCTACAATAATTGACTCTCCAATGTTTTACCTTTGAGCACCATACGCCATTAAAGATGGCCACAGTGTCAATACGGCTTTAGCAGTAGCTGGTCATCCATTGACAGCTTGGAGTTACTCAGTGACCTCAGATTACAGTCATCCGCAGCTCATAGACTTTTTGTCTTTCTCTTTCTCTCTTTCAAACTCACTCCCTTCCCCTTCACTTCCCTGCTTGCTTTCAGTGATTATGTCGCGTTCAAACTTCAGTCCCGGAAGGGCTTGAGCAGCCATGGGGATTCGACATTGTTGCTTCCTCTCCGTTTTTTGTCCCGTCCGTAAAACCTTGCTAATCCATGAATCCGACCTTGGATTTGAGCCGGGAGTCAGAGGGGGAAAATAATTGGGTTGTTGCTAATAATTGGATTTTCTGCTGCTTGGCTTGAAAAAAATAAAAAAAACCTTAACAACCACTGTCCTCACAGGAAGAGTTTGTACCACTAAGCTTCTGATCTGAGCTTTGACCAGTCGCTCTTTGCTACATGTAAAATGATTAGCATTCTACGATATGATTACAGCCTTAAAATCTCATTTTTTAAAAAGTGCTGTAATGTTCTGTAAGTGTGTTCTAATTCCTCATTATAAAGACTTAAGGCTCCCCACTGTCAAGATTTAAACAGAAAAAAAGGAAAAGGAATGAACTCTGTCCTCAGAAATGCAAGTTTCCGGAGTTAACCTAGGGACATTAGCCACGGAGCCGAGAAGCAATTTAAAAATTAAGCTTTCTTTTTCTTTCTTTGCTTTTTCAATTTGAGTTGGCAAGCGTGTGTCCGTGTGCATAAGTCCATAGGGAAATCTGTAGGGAATTTGCTGACAGCTGTGGGAATTGTGCTGTACAGCGGCATTAACGCCACAGAAACAAGCAATGAAGGGTATCAAAATTAACAGAGAAGAACACAATCCTGGACAAAACAAAAAGTGATGGCTGTTATAAACATGTGTAGGGAATTACATGCAGAAGACTTTTATTTCTGGCCATGGTAATGATTGCTACAGTGATATTTCACTGTGTCTTGCGAAAACACATTTACATTAGATGCGTCGACACACGCGCTGCACTTAACACCTGCTTGGTTCAAACCCATGTTGTGTGTAAATCCAACTGAGAAGTGGAGAAAGTTGCATGTGTTCTATTTTCGTGCTGACGTGTTTGTACGTTAGCGGGAGTTAAAGGTATAGTAATTAAAGTTTGCAGCCAGTGGTAGGCGGGGAGCCAGAGTGGCTATGGTAATGTGTAATCCCGCTCACCGCGTGTGGGACGCAGGCACTTTGAGGCGGCCGTGAGTGAGGGACTCTATTAAGGGAGAGGAGCAGGGCGGCCCTTAGCCCTCTCCCTGTGCTTAAGCACACCCAGGAGGCCCCTCTGGAAGTCACCTTGTGTTCAGTGCCTTGGGAAGCCAGTAGGAGCGCGAATGAAGAAGAATTCAAACAGGCCAGAGTCCTACACAAGGTCCCTGACACCAAAGCAAATCCACAGGCCTCTGCAAATATCAATAAAGCTAGATCCTCTGCCCTGTTCCCCACCCATACACACAAGGGAAATGCTGTACAGCTTTATTTCGACTTGCAGGAAACATGTTTTTTTGCTTTGCGGTGCGCTTTTATAAACAGATTTGTCTTCAGCTGAGTAAAAAAGGAAGTTGAACTGGGGTGAAGGACATGAAAAGTAAGCAGTTATTAGTTTTGTGGCTTTCCGTTAGTTACGAAAGGTTATTTTTCAGCCACTTATTGCATTCACACCCCCTTTGTTTTGTACCTTTTTTCCCCTCCTCTGTTTACTGCATGCTCAGTGTGGGCAAAGTCAGCCGCTCCTTTGTGTGAGGGAGTTTACAGAATCCCGGGCTTTGGCGGTCTTCTTTTCTTTCTTCCCCCTGAGACTGAAGATCAAAGCCGGGGGTAATTTTTGCCTATGAATTTCATCAATTTTGCATCCATTTTGAAGTCTGAACAAGAGGTCCTGCGTGTAGATCCATCACTTCAGACACAAAATGCACCCCCACCCCACACCCCTCACAAGATTGAGGTCTAATTGCACGTAGGAAGATGCCATGCAAAAGAATATCAAAACAGTCCTGCAAACTAAGCCGCAATTGCATTGAGATTGAAAGGCCGGTGAGAGGGAGAGTTTGGAAAGGCAATTCTCTCTCCATCAATTTATATATTATTGCATTGTAAAGGTCAAAGCTAAAAAATCCCCCCCGAGTGACTACAATTACAGGTAATTTCTAGAAGAGCAGGAATGAAAGGACAGAGAGAGTCGGGTCCATCCTGGACGTATTTACACGCAAGCTATAATCTAGTCCTATGGAGTAGGGGCAATCTGGAGGCACTCGATGATCATTCAGGTAATGAAAAAATATGAAGGAAAGTAAGACACTAACCTCTGAGGTAAACACACACATCCATAAACACAGATGAACACACACGCACACACACACACATATACATACATGCACATTCACAACCCTTGTGAATGCATTCATTAAGAACACACACCAGTTATAGTCTTTATGAATGTAGTTAGATTACATTCAATATTATAGATAAGTAACATTAAAGTGCAATGCTCATAGACACACACACACACACACACACACACACACACACACACACACACACACACACACACACACACACACACACAC
>JBBPDC010000109.1:4338413-4355146 GCA_037974485.1 Hemigrammopetersius urotaenia | reverse complement strand
GTGTGTGTGTGTGTGTGTGTGTGTGTGTGGGTGTGTGTGTGTGTGTGTGTGTGTGTGTGTGTGTGTGTGTGTGTGTTTAAGAGAAAAAGAGAGAGAGCGAGAGAGAGAGAAGTAGAGAAGTAGCAGTGTGCAATGGGAGCAATTTTCTGACCTTCTGGCGGGCACGAGGGGTGATGTTGTTCATCTTTGGAAGGCAGTGTGTGTCAGCGCGAGTCCAGTCCAGGTGCTCTGGGACCGAGTGTCCGGCAGCGGGAAAAAAGCTGCAGAGACGTCCCCGGACTGGAGGAGCTCACTCAGTCAGCTTTACTTACAATTCCCCTTCAGAGACCTGGGGCCTCGCACGCCCGCTCCCACTCCCTCACTCTTGTTCTCTCTTTTTTTCCCCCCCACCTTACCTTAAGCATCATTTCTTTATCACTCTACAGCCAACTCTATTTTAAACCTTTTATCTTTCACACTTTACAGAATCATTCTCCTCCTCCATCATTCCGTCTCGGCACCTTTTTTTCTCTTTCACTTTCTTTCTTTCTTTTTTTTTTTTTTTATAAAATCTCTTTACTTTCAGCAATCTCTCTCGGTCATACCAGAGCCATTCTTTTCATTGTACCATTTCCCTGCTTTTAACTTTCTCTTTCTTCCTTTTTGATCAAACCTCCTTACGCATCATTTCTCTATCACTCTGTGGTCAAACTCTATTTTAACTTTACGTCTCTTACACTATCGTTCAAATATCTTTCAATCACTCCAGCTCTTTTACCTTTCCTTGTTTTTAAGGCTTTTTTTCTTTCTGCCTCCTTTCAATCAGGCCACTGTACTCTACAGCCCAATTTATTTAAAACCTTTTTTTAACACTTTCCAAATGCACCCACCCCATCACTCATCCCTCACTCTCTCTTTCCCTGTATCTTCTCCTCTTTTATTGTTTCTTGGGCTTTTCCCCATTGTGTCATAATGGCTATATTTAGGGATCCCCAACCCCTTTCCCCTTCACCTGTCCGTCATAACATTCATCACTCACTGCTCCCCTGGACACACTCATCCTGCTCTTCTGTTTGTTGTTGTTGTTTTTGTTTGCAGCACTGGATCTGGCACGCTGCCGTTGCCGAGGCTCCGTGAGCTGCTGCTTGGCAAACGCTTTGGCCTCTCATGTATTAATTACGGAGCTAAAGCTGCTGTGAGCGTTTGTAAGCGCGGGAGCACCTGTGCCTGGAGCCCATCTCTCGTTAAGCACTCAGCCACGTTCTCCACACTAACCTGCTTCTGCTTTACCCCTAGCGGCTCCCTGCTGTCTCAACCTCACATATCAAGGACAATTATCACAATGTGTTAATAATTGTGTTATCTTTCTTCTCTACTTTTGTGTAATGACAAGAAACAAACCTTTAAAATGATTATGTAGCATAAGAGTGAGTGAATAACTTATACATATACCCAGTTATTTACAAACCTATGCAAACATACTGCATATTGTAATTTACACATCCTTAATTAATCACACACACACATACACACACACACACACACACAGCAAAGAACTGACCGACCATGCCACTATACTAACACACCACAATGAACCACAGTAGAGCAACCATTACTAAACCACACTATTAAACGTTACTAAGCCACACTATTCTAAACCAAACTAACCCGTTTTCAACCATTCTACACCTTTTCAAGTCATTCCACACTTGGACTAGAGGTGGAGAATTACCACTTCTTTCTTTTTTGATACTAGTACTGATATTTAACCCTTGAGTACTGGCTGATACTAATGTATCGATTTATCTTGGACTTATATCGAGCTATTTTTAAATACAGTGCTTCACTCTAAAAATAGGCGATCATGCTCAAAGTACTTAAACAGAAAGACAATCTACGACAAACAATAAGGCTTCACACAGTATGTGTGTGTGTGTGTGTGTGTGTGTGTGTGTGTGTGTGTGTGTGTGTGTGTGTTTGTTTGTTATAATATTGGACTGACTTCATTCTCTTCACCATCTCACCTCATTCTACGTTTTCTGCTAGATTCTGAAAACCGTACTGGATTCGTGCCATGACTTACACATATCAAATATACCATAGCCAATAATATTAAGCCATTCTCATCCATACCATAATATAGCATAGCGTTGTAAATCACACCAGAGCTTTCTTACACCATTCCACAATAATATATGCCATACTAAATCAAATTAGACCATTCAAAACCACACCATGAAACATGTCACACTGAGCCATACTAGGCCACTTCATTATAAGATGGTATGGTATGGTATGTTTACCTGTCTAAAACATACCGAATTATAACAAACAATACAAAAAAAAAGCTCATATAAAAACAATTACAAATATATGTTGCGTAATACTAAACTATACTATTCCTTTTAATAATATGCTCTTCTAATCAAGGTGATAATGTGTGTGTATAACCTGTTTTGTCCCTAGTGTGTTTTCACACTCTCCAATTTGGGCTGTTGTGACGTCCAGTCAAAGCCTGGACCAGACCACAGAAAAAGTACATGTGTTTTTTTTCACTAATTACTCCAAGCATTTCTTCTGCTCACCCTCGCTCTCATCCCTTTTAAGAACAGACACCTTCTGAGAACACTGCTGTTCTATGGCAAAATAAATAAATAAACACATAAATAAACCTGAATATTTAAAGCATCCCACATTTTAAGAGTAGACCTGATTAGTTGTTCAAGGTAAACTATAAGCATAATTTATGTATGTATTAAAATACGGACATATTTTTACTTGGAATGCAATGTTTGAATCAAGCTGTAATTGAACCGAAGCAGCTTGGACCACCTTAAAGTCACCCTTCTCGTTTTCCCACTCCGTTAATTTTTAAGGAGAGATGGATTAGCTGGCGAGAAATTACAAGCAATTAAAGTCAATCAGGCCAGATCATCCTGTGAAACAGCTCTGAGGAGACAGACAGAGAAAATGGAAAAATGGAAGGTACGCATGATCAAAAGACTTCGCAATCCATGCTGATTTCTCCTTTATGGTGTCAGCCAGGAGTTGTGAAAATACATATTAATATATCTAATTCTGTTTATTCTTTCATTCCTTCTTATCTGCTCGAATGATCACCGCTGATCAGGTACAGTTTGAAAAAGTGTTTGGCTGTCTAGAAGTATATATATACAAAGTGCCACCGTGTGCTGCTGCACTGTACATTGCATTAGTAAAATGGAATTATGAATGACAGAAAAAAGTGTGTGTGTGTGTGTGTGTGTGTGTGTGTGTGTGTGTGTGTGTGTGTGTGTGTGTAGGGGGGGGGGTCTTTATTCTATCTGCTGTGACCTCTTTTTTTGACCCGTCACATTACTGTCGTGCAGAAAGTGTATCCTTTGCATACAAAAGGTCAGGCAGATAAATCAAACTGTGCATTCCGGCTCGCACGATTCATCATGGGTGATGGGGGGGTAGACCATAAGGCTTAATCAGAGAGTTCTTTTTACATAAGATGAATTAAACGTGGCAAGCCGATATATGAACGCCACTGTTTGGAAGCATGTGATCAAATAGAAACTTCTCATTAAATCACCAAGCAGTAGTGGGCCACTAGCTTAGCACCATCATCAGCGAGTAGTTTTTTTTTTTTTTACCCATTGTGGTGTGATCCGAGGGACTAATTTACCCCCCAGGTCCAAGAGATGTTTGTTGGCACAGTGACATTTGTGCTTGTTAGATAATACACCATGATGCAACACACTGAAACTAAGTGCATCCCAACTCTGTGGGCCACTGCACCAGTGCCATGGCTTGTGAGCGGATGCTTGTGTAAGTGTGTGTGGCTAGATTTTGGTGTTGGTGGTGGGATATCACAGTCCTACTGTGATGCTAATTAGGCTACCATTCATCCCACACACAAAAAAAAACCAACCAACACCTACGTTTAATACAAGGTAAGGAAAAATAAATGAAAATGACTCAACGCAGGTACTCCAAATCTTTCACAACGGGACAGGTTCATTCTTAATTAACCAAATATGCACACGTGTGTGTGTGTGTGTGTGCGTGAGTGTGTGTGATTTCAATTAGCAACCGCAGAAGCTTTTGTGTATCCCCCTCCTCCCACTCTCTCACTCCCAGTTCCTCTTCTTTCGCCGAGAAGTTTTGACTTCCTCTCACGGCAGTGAGCCTCTCTCAGTGGCTGATCGAGAACAAGCAGAGGTTCAGGAAGGAGAGGAGATTTGCCATCCAGACAGACATCACACCTCTCCCACACGCCGCTAATTAGAGTTCATTATTTATACACTTTGATTTAGCCTCACTCCTTGCCACATCAGGTGCCAAATTATTCTGTGCTTGTTCTACAAATGAAAGGAACTGAACAGATTGATTGATACCAATGTTTTTTTTTCTTTAACCTCTACCTTCCAACAACCTTTAGATTTAAAATCAAAGGGCCCCAAAACTTGATTTCATTACCCCAGGATCTTTAAAGGTAATGAGATCAAAAAGACTGTGCCAAAATAAGCGGAAAAGGTACATACAGAACGAGAACAGTCCGCGTGGCTGACTGCTCACGTCCCATTTGTTAAAGTCAGCTTTTTTTCCCAGCTTGCCTCACTCATGCAAATGAAGGGGCATTACGAGAGAGGGCACTGACCTGTGAGGTTACAGGAGCGATACTGACAAAGGAAACATATGGTGCATGTGTCGGGACGCTTAACAATGTCTATAACAAAAGATTAACACAACTGGTTTTCCACATTAATAATCCCGGATTTTAATACATTAAAACCTCAGCACTTTTTAAACTGAATTCACAATAAATTGACGTACAATTTGTGCAAACAGAAAAAGGAAGAGAGAGCTCATATCAAGGAAAAAAATGAATCTGAAATTTAAATTCTTTCAATTAGAGATTCATTTAACTTAAGAACTTAAAAACATTAAAACATACAACTCACTCCCCCATTCATGCAGACCATAGATCATAACTGGGCTGCAAAAACAGGCTGGTCTGAATTTAATTCAGCTTGTTACTGTGGAGTCACAACCAAGAACCACAACATTTACATAGATTTGCCTTTTGCACATACGGCAATTAGAGTCTACCCATTTCATGCTGAAATTTTAGGAGTGTTTCCACTTCAATGAGGTACAGTACATGGGCAGCCAATCAGCCAATTCTAAAGACCAAAGAGAGGTTGGAAAAGTTTCAACTGAATGACGACATTTTTCTACATAAAACCACTGAAATGTTACAAGTGGACCATATATAAGTGAAAAAAGTAAAAAGTCAAGAAAAATGTACCTGTTTTGTGTAAAACTTTTGTGTAAAAACACGTCATCAAAGATAAACAAAAAACATACCAGTACCATCTCCTAAAATACTGAAACCTGAAGGACTAAACATGTCACAGTCAGTACATTTATTCTTTAGAGATCTGTTATATGACTTGAAGCCAGTTTCCTCCCTTGTGTGCTCTCTCTCTCTTCCTCATCTGTTATAGTCTATAGCTGCTTTCAGAATAGCTTCAGAGTTTAAGAAGTGGGTAAATGTGCGCCCGAACGAACCATGGAGGATGAGAGGGATGCGTTGGGCTGGTGGAAAGGTCACAGCAGCTCTTCCCCCTGCTTGTTATGCTCGCTCTGAGTGGTAAGCATTTCTGCAGCAGTAGCGAGAGCAACTTTAGTGCATAGGGGCTAATAGTTGATCAGAGAAGGGTGGAGGCTGTTTTCTGCCAAACAGGACTGATAATCCCACAAGTATTGACTGCAACACTATAAACACCACCACAAAATACCAGTTTATCCTAGTGTGGTATTTAATGTGGATCAGTAACACAGTAAATCACTGTAAAAGTGTGTCTGCCATAATCCAACACTGTTAGTGCATGCAGCAGAGTGGGCCAAGGTTTCAAAATTAGCCATACACAGTTGTGCCAGATCAAGTTGGAGTCAAGGGCGGGTGTCAGTATGAGTTCAGTTTCATTCAACAACTTGCACTGGAAGCAGATACCAGGACTGCACTATAGGACACTTATTAACCACAGGAGCAGTAATGCTAAAGGTCTACAGTATGAAAAGGAGGTTTTAGAGGTGTGGTGCTAGATGACTGGGCGTTTCTACGGGTGAATTGTTTCGTTAAAATAATGCAGGCCGAAACAATCCAACTCACATTACTAACTGTTCTAATTACCAGAGAGTTTTATAATATAATATCATATTCACAATATGCAGCAGCATCACTGCAATATTAATGCTTTATCCAATCCTAAATATTCATACCAATCTTAAACATGTTGTAAAGCGCCAGTAAGCAAATCTTTTTTTAATGGATAAAGTTAGTCTCTAGATGAGTAAGCAGTGTTTGAAGCATGAGGCCTAAAGTTGAAGCAGTGTAAGAACTCCTCTCAGACTTTAATATACAGAGTACTTTGCTAGACAGTGTGTGAGTAAATCCTCTGGTTTGAAGTTTTGCTTTCTCACACCCTCAGCCTGCGGCAGCTGGCCTGTAGTCCTATCAGCCCTAAATCTAACTCAGCCCTCTAAATTACTCTTACTCCAGCACTGATCCCGGCATGCTCCTGCTCTGGGAGAGTCTCCCCCTCTTTAACTCATCAGCCAGCCTGCCGCTAATACCCCTGGACCTGCCGCAGTCCCGCGCCCGCCTCCCCACTCCCATCAAATAGAATCATCACCCCCCGTACCAAAACAAAGAGATCCTTCCTGCGAGTGTGTTTTTGATATGGGTTACCATAGTAATGAATCGGCGCTGCTCTCTTCTGAGAGCTTGTTATGTGTCGTATCAGAGATTCACTCTTTTTTTTTTTCTGGCCCCAGTTCATCTGTCAAACCAGGTTTTTCTCCCTCAAAATAATGATGGCTCTCAGAGCCGTGGGCCCCCGGTTCAGACGGAGCCTCATTCCAGCATGCAGCTGGCGCTCCTCAGGGGTCCGGCCACGGCAGGTTGCCGTAGAAATGCCCCTGACATGAACAGACACAAACAAGCTCTCACTACAAGTGCTGCTAGGGCTTATTTAGCCTTAATCAATATGGTGGCTGGTGTGAACCCACTCATTTTTCAGCATGCTAGTCAGTAAAACAACAAGCCAGCAACAGGCCAAGAGAGAGAGAGTATCATATTCAGAGTTGCCCCTATTACCATGTAGCTGGTTGAGTTATAGGGGGAGATGATAGAAATTGAGAAACACTGAGTTTCACTCAAGCTGCTGGCACTGTAAACAATACAGGGCATCAACTGCAGGCGGCATGGTAGGTAACACAATTCATCCTTGATGAATTGTCTTAAAGTGGAATTAAAAATAATGGAAATAACATTTTGTCTTTCACACTTTTATGCCAGACTAGACCATTTCTTTCCAATGAAACCAATACTCCAAATTTCTCTCTCATTACCATATGCACATCTAATTCCAAATCACCTGTCCGTCATGCTCCCAACCTAATATTCTATTGTCTGTATTTCTCCTTGAATTAATAATGGCATGAGGAAATCAAGACATTCGGTGCTACACTGTCTGGATGCACCCTTGGTGATCAAAGCAATGGTTTGGCAAATAAATCTTATTCATGCTATTAATGCAACTGATCTGTCTGGTGCCCAAAGCTGACTCATTTAAATGTGCACTGGAGCTACAGCATGAGGGTAATGTGGCTAACAAGTAATGAAAGCTTATGTCTCACCAATTATCATCATGCAAAAAGCATGTCAAAAGCATACAGGCTTCCAATATTCAATGGTGTTTCCAAATTAGTATTTTTGCTCTTTCTGAATATTTGCTCTTAAAAATACACATCAAATAACTTATAACAAATCTAATTCTGTCTTTATTTTTAACCAACATTGATTGTTTATTGATTTTTAACGAATAGTTTCACACAATAATAATTAACTTTATACAGTAGACATCCCGAAGACACAGAGAGACATAGTGCAGTGATGTTGTGGAGGCACATGAATCTGACTGTAATTTTGCTTCCCTGGATAGACGCGATGGTAGAGAACAAAGTTAAAAATGGGAATCCTTGTTTGGAAATGCAGTTTTCAATCCAACACTCAGCTTTTTACCTGAACCAGTGAAAAACAGATCCAAACAAATGAATGTGTATTTGGTTATTTCTCTTTGTTTCAACATTATTTATCATTTTCAGTTAATCTCAAGTAAGACTTGCTTGTATTCTTCCACAATCGTATGAAATTTGTTATTTATATAAAAAAAACATTTATTAAAGTATGTTTAAACAGTGACATCATCATGAAGTGTTTGTTAATTTTATAATAACACTATGCCATAACTACCTAATTGTAGCAAAGATGATATTTACATTCATAAGATTATAGTGGCTCGTGGTTCATTAAAGATATTCGATTTTATATTTGCAAACAGTCATAGATTGCTGTTATAGATATTATAGGTAAACTGTGATCTAAGCAATGGTTAATGTAAAGCTGCTCCTCTACAGCACACTTCCACCAACACAGCTCTCGTCTTTCTGCATCATTCTGTGGTAAATAGGGTAAGAGCAATGTCTGGGGCAGGTCCCGGTGGAGCTCATAGTGAGAAGGTAAGGACGGTATGGATGGTGCATGGCCTCTCCTAGGCTCAGGGGCAGGTGAGAGCGCTCCAAGCTGAGGCACGTGAGCTCAGACAAGTCTGTTAGCGTCTAGCCCTTGCTCTGCCGTGGGCCTCTCCCATGTGCATCCCCCTGGCCAGCCCTGCTCCACATCCTCCATCACACACTTCATGATAATTGAGCAGAGCCATGTGCTTTCTCCAACTGCTTTCCCAAAGTGCCTACTTTAAACTGACATTACCCCCCCATTCCAACCAAAAATGGGAGAAACCCAGAAAACCCAGAAAAGATCAAGCAGGAGTAACAGGCACTATGCCAAAAATAAAAAGAGGTTCTCTTACAAGAGATTAGGGCACTAAGGGAATGTGGGGATTGAGACCTGAATTTTCAGCCCTTATTCCAAATACCGGTAACCAAGACTTCTTTGTTTCTTTGGTTTTGCACTCTAGCTACATGGTTAATGTAAGCTAAGTAAAGGAAGCTAATAAGACACCAGTTAGTACTACACACATTGAATGTGCCAAACACTGCCAAAACAACAGATAAATGGTCAGAAGAAGGTCCAGCAGCCATTTTTACCTATTTTTACCATTTCACTTTTGGCCATTTTATAGATAATTATCCGTAAAACACCATGAGAAACCATGTAGGCTGATGTTGATTGAGTGTGTGATGATTATGGCTTGTTAAACTAGTGGGTATAAGCCTCTATTACTTATTAGCTACATGAACCTTACATCTCCTGTAGAAAATGTAAGAAGCACCAAACATGCGTTTGCTGACAGGGAACATTTGGTGCAAGAGGGTGTACATTTTGATTTTCATTTCAAGGCACTGCAATCTTTCATGCCCCAATTGCTGCACACACATCACACTGGTCCCTGTTGAGTTAAATGACATGAGATGATGGAAATTCATTAGCAGGATAAATAAAGAGGAGGAGAGCATGGCCCTTTCTCCACAGCACCGTCACTAATTGGCCTAATTGTGGCTCTTTGCTGAGAGGAGACTATGTCAGGGGTAGAGCAGGTAGATGACCTGGGAGGTCTGTCAATCTGAAATGAGTCCCTCCCATCTCTTTCTTTCTTTATCTCACTCTCAAACACACAAACGTACACATCTTCATTCTGAGCTTCCTCTGCGCCTTTGTTGAGGCTGCGAAGTCAAGGTCTTCTCACCTGTCTTAATGACTCCTCTTGCATGTACAAGAAAATTAATTGATATTCTAGTTGGCAAACACTTACTGCCCCATTAATCAATAGGTGTCTGTTTCTCTCTATGATAAAAATGTATTTTGCAGAGCAATTAATTTCCTTCTTTCTTCAGTCTTTCTGAGTGGCCCAGCTTTAGATACTTGACATTTAGCCCTCTGTGTAAGGTTCAAATACTCCAAGAGCTTAAGAAGAGAGCTTTGCCAGAAAAGTGGGTTAAAACGACCCAGACTTCATGCCTACACTCCTAATGAGTAATCACTTTTTTCCTGTTACCATAGAATGGCATTTCCATCCACTCGTCTTATTGAGCACAGCAAGGAGGGCGAATTCAGCCCGAGTAAACATATCATGCAGAATCCTGTCAAATGCATAGAAACTTTCGTGAAGAGGTGTTATCTTTATTCTCGCTGCGCTAAAATATCGGATCAGGCGCCGGCAACAGTTTTCCTGCAGCTAAAAACATCCTCAGAAAAAAAATGAACCGAGGCAAGTGATTTTTCCTGAAATGCCTGTCAACACAGTTTGTATGTCAAACTTAGGCCTTTAGTGAGACAATTGAAAACTGTTCAAACTAAGTTTCAGGGGGGAAAATACAGGTTCAATGGAACATTGTTATCAGGAAAAAGGTGAACATGCCCGTCCAGCTGATGTGAATATACAGTGATGTTTTTTTTAAATTTTATACTGATCTAAGCCTCATCGATCTATACTATATAGAAGTATATTATATAGAAGTATTATATAGTTACAGAAGTAAACACAGAAAACATAATATAATTTTACTGGCCCACTAACTCTACACTGAGTATGTCAGGCCAGGCTGCAGTTCTTCACTCACATAACTATGCTTTAGTCACATGGTAAATAATTCATAATTGTTTGTAGATAACAAGCCTTATGACTAATACCTGAATAATAAATATTTTGATCAACTAGGTGATGACAGACATGAATGAATAATGTATTCTTACTCACTACAGTTTTCCATAATGTTTCATTACCTGAAAGAATTGGCATAATTGAATCAGGGCTCTGGACCTGTGCAGTTGCAAAGTGATAAACCACATTTTAGAGCTAAACCTTGTGGAAGGAAAGGCATTTATCTGCCTCCTCCATGTACAAATGGACTCTTAACTCATGCGAACACCAGTGACCTGCCCACGCCGGGCGTCGTGCTGTGTGCTGACCGATCCGCTGCTTATCTGGCAGTCTGAGGGGCAGGAGAGAACATTGGAATATTTGATTTCTGGTCGGTCAGCCGAGCATAAGTAATAACGTAAGAAGCCCTTCAATAACCCATCTCTCTATCCGGGCCTTTCTGACCTTCCCCCACCCCACCTAGCCAACCCCCACCAAAGCCCTCACATCTCCAACACAGATGCGCAGAGATTGCCACTAACAGTGCCCTCAACTGTGATAGATTCTCACAAACAGCCTTCCTGGTGTTTGGCTAAGCACTGTTTGGGCAGATGTCAGGAAGCATAATTTCACTGAAAAGTTCACCCATACCTGCTGCCGGCTGGGGTCTGAACAGTGTTAGCCCCCTGGGGCGCACCAAGGCCTAAAGACAGCCACACAAACCCATCTCAGTAATGGGCAATGGCTCGCACTGGCCACAACCCTAGCCTCTTAAGCTTAGCCATGGGTTAGTTAAGCAAAACTCTGCAATACATCTCTCTGCTTTTGAATCATTACTAAAACTAAAAAAAACAGAAAAGCTAACCTCAGCATGAGATGTCTCTCCGACAAGTCCTGCCTCCTGCAATGGTGGACAGCAGACATGACCTTAATGAGACACTCACAGTTACATGTGTTAGTCTGCTGGTACCATATTGTTTCCTTGTTATCTCAAGAAACCAGCAGACTAGCAGTGAGCGGTCACCACAGTGCTGATTGCAATGGCAAATGTGGAAGGTGTTTCAAGAACTGAGAGGCCTTTTTGGCTCATTACGGCTTTATGAGGTTGGATGTTTGTGGAGGCAGTTCACTTTAAATGCCTAGCTCAAGGGCAAATCCACAGGATCTGCAGTATTTGGTAAACCAGGCTAGATCCCACATGTAAAGTATTACAGCTATCCCCTGTCTCTTAAGCACGATAAGCACACATTATTGTAGTAATTCTTTTTTTTTTATTTCTTTGCAGTAACCAAATTAGCTCCAGAGTTCATTCAAACAATATGTATTTCCTGTTGAATGATTAATGAACCATAGTCTGCAAATATGAATAAAAATATCCCACTCCCAGTGTCTCCCGACAAAAAGAAACTAAATGTAATTTAGTGCCGCGCATTAAATATTAAAATTCTATCTGTAAAAATAAATAAGTAGGAGCACAAATATAGAAATTTACAAAACACAGACATGGTGGGGTATTTGAAAATAAATGAGTTTTTTCTGACACACACAAAATGATGTACAATGAGGCAAAAACTGCTTTGGGATATTTTTGATCAAATTATTAATGAGTAATAATCCATTATTTATAATGCCAGGCGTTAACTATTTATCTGAAATGAATGCACACAGCATTAGTTCTCATAGCTCAGTACTCAGGCCTGTTTTTTCTCTCTCTTTTTTTTTGGAATAAGCAGCCGTCAGCTGCAATATGGAGGCAGGCGTTCTCCTGCTCACGACTGTGTAAATGTCAATATCTCAAAAGGTGCTTTTACGGTTCATTCAAGCACTGATAAGAAATCATTACACTTTTTAAATGTATCGACAGTTTCCAGGAGGCGATTAATGCATAAAAAGCATTTTTTTTGCAGTTCGTTAGTTTTTGTGCATCTTAAATTGACTCGCCAAGACACTTTTGCATGAGTCAGCAAGCACATCATAGCGAGCCCACATGATTTCTTAATGGACGTGTCTTCTTTCAGTTTGCATCCCACTCACTTGCCCAGTGCTACAGAGGAGTGCAGGAACTTTTATTTTTGTAACAAATTTTATAGGTCACTGACGGATGCGATTAGGCCATGCATTATGGGACATGACCATGAGAAGACGTCTCAGTCTTCTCTCTTTTCCACATCATTAAACTTCTGTTCCAAAAAGAGGGTGATTAATGTTTAGCTGAAGGAGTGCTTTTGACTATTATTGTGGGTTTCTAAGTCCAACTCTCTCCCTCTGCCTCATCCAGTTTAAAAAATGGTTGCATTATAAGCATTTAACCCATTTTGCTTCAACATATTGCACACATCAAAAGGCTGTTTTGGGGTAAAAGCGCTCAGCTATATAACTGGAGGGTACACTTTGTACAGTTCTGTCCCAGCTCAACCCTTCACCCCCCATCCCCCCTCCCATCATCCTCCACCCGCTCCCTTGCTCTGAAAGCACTAGGTGTTAATACTACAGAAGGAGTCAGAAAAAAAAATCCTTCAGGTGCCCTGTGGGTATCTTTCAAATTAATCGTCTGGCTGCTGTGTCTTATGTGCGGTTTTGAAACATTAACAAGACCTTTGAGAGCGGAGGGAAAGGGAGGGAAAAAAATGGTGAGTGAAAAAAAGTGCAGGACACGGCATGACAGTCTTTAATGATTTATTGAGCAGATACAAATTATTTTGGCCTGGGCCTCCACTGTTTGGTGGAAGTCAATGAGAAGGCGAGCCAGGGCATGCCATGGGCATTCAGCTGGACACGAGCGAGGGAGCAAGGGAGAGAATGAAAGCTAGGGAGATGGTGAGAAGATGTGGGCGCCGACAGATTGCGTTTGGAGGGGATAGGGTGGGGGGGTTGTGGATGCAAAGCTTCATTCTGTCAGGCTCAACCCGTACAGAACTGCTGAAATTAAACAAACGCTGCAAACTAGCCCACCATTGTGCATCCATATAGTGAAAAAAGTGAAAGTGACTATCTGGTCATACGTGAACACACCACAGCATACAGTGTGAACAGCACGAAATACTTCTTCTGCATTTAACCCATTCACCAAGTGAAGCAGGGGGCAGCTACGAACACAGCGCCCGGGGAGCAGTGTGTGGGGACGGTACCTTGCTCAGGGTACCTCAGAGGTGCCCAGCGGTCTTGGGAATCGAACCCGGACTTTCTGATCACAGAACGAATGCCCTAACCACTAGGCTACCAACTGCCCCCCATATAGGCAAATACCTAACATATGCAAGAGGTCTGTGATGACCACAAGTCCTCTGATAGCTTAACAAGCAGTTTCCTGCTAAGTTTCATACAATGTCTGAGGCTATTTGTAACCAGATCGCAAGCAAGCCCGACAATAATGAACTGATAAATAATGAACTGGTGGAAAAATGTAATGAAATACCAGCATTAGGTGCCTTAATAAGGTGAACAACTTTAGTGTTCCTTGGCATTGCCTCTTCAACTACACATCATTTTTTCCAATATTCCCTCTAATGATGTTCTGCTAAGGGTGATGGAGAGTGCTAACACATTGGTTCAAAATCTATCAAATATGAGGATATCCAGTTACTTTCAGGGCTGTAAAGTGTATATTTAATGACAATGAGACTCACATTAATAAAATGCATTAATGCAATATGAAAAGAAAAGCAGAAAAACTGTTATTCATGTCAGTGCAGGAAGTTGCTAGACCATCTCAACAAGAGCAGTACGTCTACACTACATAGAGAGAGATAATATAGGAAGGTTCATTGCTTAGAGCCCTAGTTACAAAGACAAACGACCACTTGAGAGCTCAGAGGCACTAAAACCACAGACGCTCACCTCTGGAAATAGTATTATGGTCACTTGAGTAATCCTTCACCAAAGTTCCACAGCTGGGTGTGTGGATGTGTTCTGTATACCAAAAGAATGCCAGATGCCTGGAAGCAGGACCTCTACAGTGAGAGAGTCCATTGGTTTTGTCAGTTGCTGATGGCATTTCTCCTGATAGGGTTAAGGGTTACTGAACATTTTACTGATCACCTTTATCCAATGATGAAAGATTTCTATCCCAGTGGGAGAGAGAAGGATCCTCGGGTCATGGTAGGTGAAAATGATGTACAGTAACTAGTGCTGGGCCGTTAACTGCGCGAGATTCTTATCACGCGATAAAAAAAATATAGGGAGCTGGGTCAACACTACGCAAGCTATGATGAATTTCACCTTGATATTTCAGTGACTTGTCCGGTTCACGCACGTTTTAAACTTGTCTCGGTCTCTCTGTCAGGGGGATGTTAACGCTATTAATTTTTTTAATGGCGTTAACGCCAAGATTCCAATGAGATTAACGGCGTTAAAAAAATTAATAGCGTTAACAAATTAATCTATGCCCACCTCTAACAGTAACGTTCCAAGAGGACCCGCATATAGTGAAAATCGCATTATTGTGTTGTGGTAAAAAAAAAATGCCTAAAAGTGCCTATTTTTATAGTGTAACCCCTAAATATGCCCGCAAACATGCATCCAAAACACTTTAATTGCATTTTTAACTCCAGCAGTGCTAGAATGTAAATATTGATATTACCACTGTACAGACTGCCCTGTAATACATGCACATGCGTTTTCTTTGGTATGTGCTGTCGTTTTCATTGGCTTAAGCAGTTAAATGCAGTAATACGTTCATTTAATTCACAGTAATAAATAAATACAGGGCTTTAAGAAGAACACAGTGAAAACACGAGAACACTTGAGACACTCCAAGGGGAAATTCTGGGCCAGTATGGTTGCAGAGATTTGAATATTCAATGCGAAAGTGCACTGAAGTAATAGTGTAATAGTCATGGAGGCCCAACATCTTGCTAAGACATCTGTACAGCATTGCTACGGAGATCAGAATGTGAGTTAAATGAATGATTTTAAATGTCATGCCATCATCCATTGTACATATGATTGACACTGGCCAAAAATCTTCCCACCCTAATCTTATTAAACCAAACAACAGACCATTACCGGTATTCTATATCCACTAGAATATATTGCTTTTGCTCTACCTATTGCAGTGCATTGTAAGAACGCAGTGGATATGGTTTCTTTGTTTCAGGGCACCTTTATAAAATTGTAGATTCTTGAAATGCTGTAAACTGAATAAGGAATAGTTTTGGGTGCATTTTCCATCTTCAACAATACCTGCATTTTGATGATCAGGTCATTCTCAAGCTCTTTATGGGTACAGGTGCATCAGGGTCCCCAAACACTGGGAAGCATCACTCTGAGTGGTACCAGCTCCCTGAGAGTATATTAATGGAACAAAATGTGTGGCATCTGTCAAGATGTCAGTCAAAGCACAGCAGGTCCTGGGAACGTGGGTGGGCTGCTGAAACCTTCTTGTTAATTTGCCAAAACCAAAAACCTCCTCCATCTCCCCTTCGGCCTGAATGGACCTCGCCAGCAGTTTAGCGAAGATGACCACTGGAGATGCACACTGGAAAGACGTTTCAGCCTTGTTAAATATTTCCTTTGAAATAATTAAGAGCATTTTAAGCTCTCAGTGGTACATTGGCCTCAGTAAGCACTTTTTTTCTGAAGCCAAAATCATGGAAATGCTTCTGAATGTTCTATGCATCTAATTTGTGCTGATGGGGTAATGGAGACATTCTCTCTCTGAGCAGCAAAGTCTTTCAAATGAACATGTCCATAAACTGATCATGTGAACTAATCTGGTTGCATCCACTGTTACTTCTTGCTTATGCTGTTGGTAAATGTACGCATTAGATTTTCTGTCCAGCTTATGTGGACCTAACCAATGGAAAAGTGTACTTGACTGTACCAACCGAAAAAAAACTCTGATTGGACAATTTACAATCGTGTGATCTCAGAGCTAGTGGTCTCAGTGCTTCCAATGATTTGTTATTCTGTGGTGGTTATACTTTCTATTTGGTTCCCATGATCTTAACTCCTGTTTGTATTTGATCCATGCCTCGTAGCGTTGCTTATGACACACCTGTTCTTAATTTTTTACTTTTGCTTATCACGGCTGAGGGCCATGGATGGCCACCGTGTTTTAATTTGACTTCTGTTTTGCTTTGTGTCACGTGTTTGTGGTTC
>JBBPDC010000109.1:4304056-4329904 GCA_037974485.1 Hemigrammopetersius urotaenia | reverse complement strand
ATTTATTATTGTATATTATATTTGCTCAGTATATTGTTTATTGTATCTTTTAATTATTGTTGTTGTTTTTATAGTGTGGTACTTGAGAGACACCATCTACCGGAATCAAATTCCTTGTATGTGTTCACTCACATACTATTAACGCGATTTTGATTCTGATACACATGAAAAAGAACTTTAATCTTATAAACAGTGGTAAAATGACACAATAAGTCACATTAAGGTATCTCATTCTTTTTTTTTTTTGGTCCTCCTTTTTGCTATTTAGTCAGCCTCTTTGAGTGGTGTGCTTGGTAGGGTGACTTGATAATACACTGGCTGCTTTAGTCGGAGGAAGTCTTTTGTAGTTGCGAATTGACAGCTTAGTGTGGTATATGAAGTCAGCCAGCTCTGTGTACAACACTGCAGGGTTGCCTCTCGCTTTATATACTTGACTTTATTGATTTCTTCTTACACCGGCAAAAAGAGCAGTAATTATGAGCCTGGACCGACTCATTGATTTGACTCGCCATCGGAGACTTCACACTGACAAATCATTACCCACCCTCCCCTGGGCTCCATCAGTTAACCAGAGTTTTGTGTTTTAACTTGTTTAACTGAACCCCGATCTATATTTACTACAGTAGCATTATACAGACTTGGACTGTCTACTTATGTGACAACAAAACAGAGATAAACTGATTTTGGCCTTTGATGCTGAAGTTATTTCAGGGTGCGCTAAATGATATGAATGGAAAGAACATATTGAAGAAAAGCAATGTGTAATGCCATCTTCATCATTGCAAAGAGCTAGTAGAGAGAGAGAGAGAGAGAGAGAGAGAGAGAGAGAGGGGAAAAAAGTTGCCACTGTTTCGATGGAAACAAACATTGCTTTGGGCCTCTTTGTAAACAGTACACAGCTGCTATTTCGAGTGATGGGAGCTCCACCTTGTCACAACAATTCCTTAAAAGAGGAACAGTTTAATGTCAACAATATTTTCTCCATCTGCCTGTTCATGAAATCCTGCGGATCCACTGGGGAAATGCTTTCTCTCACATAGGCAGGGAGGTGCAGACTCCAGATTTCGCAAAGAGCTCACCGGATTACATCAACCCTGGAAAACACCAATGCTGCATTCACTGGCAGTAATAGGCTCCGGTCTGGGCACAAATCCATCTGCTTAATCTACCTGCCAGTATGTTACAGGTTTTCGGGTTGGGGTTGCAAATGGGATTAGGGGGTTGGATTGTTAGTATACAACACAGCGCATATAGTCCAACATCAGGGTACTGAACTACAGGTGAACATTATCAGAGAAAAAATATTCTGACATTTGCATTTTGAGAGGTGCTGCTCTTGCCTCGTGTTACGTTCCTCTCCAGGTGTACAAACTCACTGAGTCAGGAAGCAGGTGGTCATGTGACAGAGGAGGGGGGAAAAAGCGCCAGGCTTTGCTTCTGTTCCAATTTACAGTGATCGTGAATTAGTGCCGTGGCTTCTCTCTTCTCGCCAGCCTCCTGACAGGTTCCCACAGACAGAAAAACCCAATTAAGGTTGCCGTGAGCACAGTGTCAGCTTCTAATTGGATTAGATTACAAACTTGATTAGGGCCAATTAGCGTGCGGAGCCTTCACCTTTTTAAAAAAGAAAAAGTAATTTACCCTAATGGAGATTCTTGCCAAGGTGTATATTAGGACTCTTACTGCAGTAACTGAGTCAGATGGCCTGGCCCCAGGCTTTGTGAGTTAAGCAGGCTGAAGCCGAGCTTATAAATAGGCTTGCCGCTGACACACACGACAGGAACTGAGAATGAATTTCGCACAGGAATATTACCTTTACCAATCAGGATTCTGTGCAGGAGCCAACACTTCGCATTTAAATTGCATTGAAGTAAAGCTTCTGGTAACAAGTGTGACCTATGGTAAAGCTTGACTAATACTCGCCTCTGCTAAGTCTCAGCTCAGCATAATCGAAAGCCACCATACAGCTAATTTGCTGGAAATATTTCTGGCCTGTCATATATGTTATGAGCAAAGTGGAAAGAAAGGGGACTAGTACCTTTCATGATGCTCAGTTTCATTCTGTTATGAAGTCCTATCATTTTTAATCCCTTTCTAAGATTAATATCTGTCATTTGCCTTGAAAGGATGCCACACCAATTAAAGCCAGGCATGCTAATGCGGTCAGCGCAGCAAAGCAAATTGAGTAAGAAATGGAGGTTAAGTGTCTGTTTTCAAAAGCACCATAATTATATACCTCTTAAACTGTCTATTAAACTCAAATCACTGCCACACAGCAAGGTGTTTTTCTCCTTTAATGAATGATGGGTCCTTTAAAGTTGCTTGGCATCTCTGAAGCAGCTCATATATAAACAATGACATTAATTAATTACCTCTCTCCGCCGCTCGCGCGCAACGTGAGAGGTTTATGCACAAACGAAAATAGGAGCGTGGAGGGTTTACAGAAAATCCAGGATATTTAATTGGAGTTTGTGTGTGTCTTTGTATGCGCCTCTGTATCTACCAGCAAAATGACTTATGAAATTAAAGCGAAATGCTTTGATCTGTGATAAGATTTGAATAGCTGGGATTTAAATATTTAAAACTCTTGTGTAGCGTCACGCTTTGATCTGCCGGCTGATTAAGGAGGGGGGTTTGTTATTGAATCTACACTAAGTGAACGTGGGTGAGCCGGCCCACTCTAATTGCGAGTTGTCTTGCTGAGCGATGGGGTAAATTACACATCTTAAAGGAAAAGTGTAAACAGTTCGTTTGAATTAGCTTTCTCTTTTCACCTCGTTCTCTTTTAGAAGAATAAGGAGAGAAGACAGGGACAAAAAATTCAAACAGCTGAATCTATAGTGGGAGGAAAGTCAAAGCAGAAAACAAATGCCATTACGAATGCAAAAGCTACTCCAATTTCCCCCTATTTTCTGAGTAGAAGTGTACTTGGCTGCTAACCTTGTAACTTTCGCATGGAAAATATTTGACAACAGAGACACACAGCTTGGTTTTTGAAGGTTGATGCAGTTGAACAAGCTCATTTTAACCAAAAAGGAACTTTTTCACTGTAGATGCATTAATGTAGGATTATAAAATAGAAATCTCAAGTGAATAACTAAAAAATTAGATGAAGAATTTAGAATAATCAGAGTGCATAGCATCTCCATGTGACTGAAAACGGTTTTTAAGAAATCAGAATTTATTTTATTGTTGGGTATAAAGGACAAATACACAGAACATTTGTTTATTGTGTGCAGGCATGACTATAGTGTAATGAAACTATAAAATTAGAACATCTGGGGACAACTATGAAAATGTTTTGGCTAAATGTTTAGGTTCAGATATGGCTGGTAGTTGGTGAAGTACAGATAACACTGGTCTTTTCATATGGTTTTGTATACATTTATATTATCCTACTATTTTTTAAGGTTAAACTATAGTTATTTATATATAGTTTTACATTTACACTGATTGTTCCAGAGCACATGTAAAAATCTAACTCCAGCCATGCCATAATCCATTCTGAAATATTTACATTACATTACGTATTTCTTACAGTAATTTGGCACTTGTACATGTCTTTAAGCCTTGTAGGTACATGAAACTTACATGTGAATTACACATCTGTGTACTGATGTGTGACACTGTTGTTCCTACCAAAACTCAATGGTGTGATACAATAAAGTTATTGCTAGAGAGCTGTGCTAACTAACTAAGCTCTCATTTACATACCAGGAGTAATTGAGTGTGATCGTTATTGATCTGATGCTATAGTGTTATTCGAGTTCTTCATAAGTGGTCAGTTTCTGGCCACAGGACCATGGTGGCTTGATATTTTTGGACAGTAGCACAGTGACACTGATATGTTTAAAATCTCCTGAAGTGCTACTGTGTGGGATCCACTCTGGGCAGCACACGCACACACGCACGCACACACACACACACGCATGCACGCACGCACACACACACACACACACACACACACACACACGTGGCACTACCATGTCACTGCTGTACTGAGAATAACCCACCACCCACATAATGCCTCTTCACTGTTGTTTTTCATTAGTTAACATGAACTACAAATGGTAGCTGCCCATTACACTGAAAGCCTAATAGAAACAATACATCTAAAATGACTAGAATAAAATCTTCTTATATAAACGTAAATACTTATTTACAAGTGTGGTCCTTGTCCTTCTCTGGTAAAATTATATCTTTGGAGAAGATTTGTAAGTTCCGAGATTGGACCTCCATGGATTGGGCTAGTTTCTCCACTTGGGTAATTTGATAGCCCAGTCAACACCTTGAACTCCTTTTTATGTTCCACAGTATCGTTGTACTTGTGGAGATGTACTTTGTCGGCAACAATGTTTAGGTTGTTGGTCTGTGCATTACTTTTTCAGCAGTTTGTGTTACAGTAGTTTTCTTTAGGACCGGACAAGACGAGCTAGCCTTCACTCCCCCCAGTGCACCCTGGGTACTCATTTCTCTTTTGTCCTTCCTTGGATCACTTTTGGTAGGTACCAACAACTGCATATCAGAAGACCTGCCGTTTTGGAAGTGTTCTAACGTAGTCATCTGGTCCACACAATTTGTCTGGTCTGTTTCCGGTGTCCAACACATTAACTTCAAGAACTCACTGTTCAACCACTGGCTAATGTTATGCCATTTGACAGGAGCCATCGTTACAAGATAATCAGTGTTATTTACTTTTGTCAGTGGTTTCACTTCACCTATCAGTGGTTTTAATGTAACTGTGAATCATCTGAACTCAGCTGCATATGGTCAAGAAGCCCAGATTACAGGATCCGTGTCAGTCAGAGACATTCAGGTGTGTATCTTTTTAATTGCTAGAAACTGTGGAGGTGGATTATGCTGAGGAAAATGCAAACAGTGCCTGACAGTACTCTAGATGCATACGCTGCTCTTCCTCTAAGGATCACATTAACACTTCAATTGATACTGAACTTGGAGCTGGCTGGCCCTTCTGTACCTGACTCTCCACAGGGCAATTCATCCCTCGCCTCCACCGGCAAGATGTTTATCATGGAGTTAACAAGGCCAGGGCCGCTGAACCCTCTGCTGAGAGCTAACCCATGGTTGGCCACTAGAATCCGAACTCCTCCTCAATATGTTTCTCCCCTATTTTTCTTTTTCAAAACCGCAGAGGAAAGTGTTTGAATTAATCAGCATCAAGCTGACAGCATCTTTGTAGTGGTGGTGGACCATGCTGAGTTCATAGAATTCAGAATATGTTAGCATAAATGAGTGTACTAATGTGCTAAAGGCCGCTATAAATGGAGGAATTACAGGGCTATAATTGCAAAAAGCCGTTTCTCTTCAGTTAAACTAAGTTAATTTGATTTTAGTTACAGAAAGTACACTATCCCCCTCTTTCTATTTCTTATTATGCACTGGAAGTCTTTGTTTGTGGGTGCTAGATGTATGCAATTCTCTCTGTTAGACAAAGGAATATTTCAGCTATCATTCATTTGCTCGCCTGCACTTTCAATGTTCTCCCTTTAATATTAAAAAGAATAATGTTCTGTTGAAAAGTTATCAGCCTCACAGTAAAGAAGGTTTTTTTCTCCAAATGCAGTTCTAGTCCAATAATTACATTAAGTATGATATTTGCACTAAATAAATAATGTTTAAACAGCCCAAAATTTAAATTCATAAGCATGAAAAAAAACACAGTTAAATGTGTCCAGTTGATCCAGCGCTGCCTCAGTGAGTTTGTTCCAGATTAATATAACAGGGCTGTAAAATGCTTATTAAATCAGAGGAGCGGCCCTGCTTACAATACAATGCTTTCATCATCTTATAAATATTCAAAATGTAGATTGCTCCGAAAACAAATACGAGACACAGTTTGCAGTTGTCTTCATGTGACATGAATGTTTCATTACATGCTAAATGCAGAAAAGTCATTTCAATTTCTTCCCCAGCTGCAAGCAGCATCAAACCTGAACTGACTCCTAATGAGTGCAGTTTCAGTGGGGAACGTATCATACTCATTTAATGTGCCTGTGTTTGAGGCTACTTCATTATGTGCAATAAACGCTTTGTAGAGGATGACTCCTATGCCTTGGATTCATTTGGATCTTTTAATCCAATATGAAACTGACCACAAGTTGTTTCATCTAACTGAACAAGCTTACACCGAAATGATACCGTAAATCATACACCATCTGCTTACTTATACTCACATGTTTCTGATAAGATAATGGAGGTGATGGGAGGCTTTAGAGTTACTCCGAAGGCCAAGTGACGTGTGAAATTTTATTTTTAGCACCAGACGGGAGGAGTCCTGGAGGTGGGTGGGGCGAGAGTAATTGAAGTGTTCACAGGTCATTGATGATGCATCTTCCAAAAGCTGTTGTCTGCTTCTGACAGGATGTAGAAGGCCATGCATTGCCTGTCTTAACATTTAGCCCACCGCACCAACCGATTATTCAGATTGTTGTGGCAGCGTTTGTGAGAGAGAGCCACCTGCTCGTGAGAAAGGTGATCAATGAAAAGGGGGCTTTAAGAGCCATTGCCATACGAGACCTTATTGATATTTCAAGGTCCAGGCCCGGATCAATGGAGTCTGCTTGGGTCTGTCTGACTGAGCTCACCCCCCTCTCCTAAATACTAGCTCTCAGTACTCTAAGGGTAAAATTAATTGATCGAAGCAATGACAAATATTGGACGGTGGTGTCAATCTGTGCTTATTTATGCTCCCATGAGTCTTTGGGGGAGTCTTCTGGGACAAGCAATGCTCAGTGTGTAGAGCGCTGCTAAAACACAGTTTTTCTCCAGTTCTGACATTTGTTGTTCTCTGATGTAGCTTGATGCAAATATCACTATTGAGGGAGGATGAAGGGCATGAAATATGGTTTTACCACTGTGAATGTACCCATAAAGGTGCGGGCTACCATTGAAAACACATGCAGTGACAATGCTACATGAGACTAACATTATGGCAATGAACAGAAGTCTCTATTATGTTGGAATAAAAAGATGGAAGAGAGCAGAAATAGAAAAAAAGACATATCTGTTTGAACTTTGAGCATTAATAAAGTAAAGTGACCTCTTATAGTCATTCATGAACACAGTTTACACACAGTGTGAAAAATGTAAAACTTTAACCCATTCACCAAATGAAAGAGTGGGCACCCAAGAAAACAGCGCTTGGGGAGTAGGGGACGACACCTTGCTCAAGGGTACCTCAGTGGTGCCACTAGCAGTTCTGGGATTCAAACCAACAACCTTCTGATTTCAGGGGCTACTCCTTAACCCCCTAGCCGCCATATTTCTTTGACAAAAGAACTGCAATACTTAGAGTTGTAGGGCTGAAATGATAAGCAATTTTGAAAATATGAATCATGGTCTGTAAATCTACAAAAAATGATCTAGAATTTGGTTAAATATATACATCAATCCACCATAACATTAAAACATTAATCTGTTGCTCACATGTCAACTGTAGATGCTTACAACAATGGACAGGGATCAGCATAGACAATCTGACTGGTCCATGGCTACTCAGCTTCATATGCAGCCTCAAACCTTTCTATCATAGGCAGATTTAACTTTTTCAGAAATTTCTGCCTCAGAAGCACACTTGTGGGATCAGACCAGACCAGACAAGCTAGTCTTCACTCACATGTGCATCAGTGAGTCTTGGATGTCCATTACCCCGTTGCCACTTTTGATGAGTACTGACCACTATGATGGGAACACCCCAAAAACCTGCCATTTTGGAGACGCTCTGACACAGTTGTTAAGCCTTATGCATTTCACAACTTCAAGAATGGACAGTTCGTCTCAAAACAAAAAGACGTACACATTAACATCAAGATATCAAGATTTCCAGTTTGTTTGCTCATTTTAATGCCTGGAGCTCCGAGGTGAAGTAGAAAACCCAGCTTACACACATACACATACACACACACAAACAAACACAGCCTTTATCTTTTTCTTTAGCAGAGTCTGTTTAAGTTTGAAAAATGATAGCTTTGCGTTGTTCCAGCTCAATGGATCCACTCTTTCCTCCTCTTTGTTTTTCGCCGGGGTTAAATAAAAGGCCATTGCAACTTCAGTGCAATAAAAATTACATCAATGTGAAAATAACAAAACACTTATCCATCAATTTATGAGGATGGTGTGTTTTTTCTCTAGCTCTCTACAGAAGCTGACTAGTAGAATAGCTAACGTTTGTTATGTAGTTAAAATGGCTACATGTGTGGCCACATGTTTGACAACAGACAAGTATATCATGAGGCAAATTGAGGAGTAAGTGCAATTAAAACTGAGTAATGTCTCCTCATGGTATAAGAGAGATAAGCTTCAACAGTAACCATATTAAAAGCATCACTGACAGCAGTACATGTATCAGAGACACTGGGACATGCAGTAACATCCAAAACTAATTTAATTTTATTTTATTGTATTACATTTTTTTCATTTTGAAGAGTGAGGGGCTTATCTGTACCAATGTTCTCCATCACACAGTGTTCCCAAGGTTAGAGGGTAAGGGTTAGCACAAGCTTCCTAATGTGAAAACAGCCACTGCATTTTCTCAAGCTGCCACTCACACAGCACCATGTGCCTGAGAAGTTTGTTTACTGCTAATTCTATGAACGTAGTGTAATGTATAACACACACTTATAACAGGTGCCGATCAATTACAATTAAACAAAAAAATACTAACACAGTCCACACATTGTTCTCAGAGTGTTCTGCAAATCCATGATAATTTATTGATTTATTTAACAGTGATTAAGATAAATACAGAGTGTTTCATGCATAGATCATTGAGGCTAAAATGACAGATGTGGAAGTCGACTGGGGCAGTTTCTTAACTGCGTAACAGTTACATTCTAATTTAGTACTGAATCTATACATATTTCCCTACTATAACAAATTTCCATAATACAGCAATTTTGTCTATATTTGTTTTGCACACCTCTATATTTAATCCTGTGGTAAGTACGCACACACCTGGCCATTCACATGGGAAAAATTGATTAATCAGACCAGGACGTCTTCAACTGCTTCATGGTCCACTTCTGATTCTCACATACCCCTTATAGATGCTTTCAGCGGTGGACAGGGATCAGCAAGGGCACTCTGACTGGTTTGTGGCTATGCATCTTCATACACAGCAAGCCGTGATGCACTTTCCTGTCATAGCCAGCATGAACTTTTTCAGCAGATTGAGCTACAGTAGCTTTTCTGTGACCAGGTGCAACAGCCATCGCTCCTCACAGGCATCAGTGAGCCACCATGACCATCACCAGTTTACCGGTTGTCCATTCTTGGACTATTTTTGGTAGGTACTAACCACAGCATACCAGGAACACCCCACAAAGACCTGCCTGACCCAGTCAGCCATCACACAGGCTCCTGACAAGATCCCTCATATCCTTACTTTCACATGTTCCCCCTTCCAACACACCTACTTCAAGAACTGAAAAACTGTCTGTTAATCTGCTGCTTAATATATCCCACTCCATTAACAGGTACTATAGTAATGAACGTTACTCACATTTTTCTGCATTTGTAACAGCTGAAACTGTGTATTAGAGCACTGTCTAGAACATAAGAAGCCATATTTTTAAAAAATAGTGTATTTAAATGCAAAAGAGATGTGCAGTAAACGCTTTGTAGAGGATGACTCCTATGCCTTGGACTCATTTGGATTTTTTAATCCAATATGAAACTGACCACAAGTTGTTTGATCTAACTCAATATGCTTAAACAGAAATCATACCGTAAATCATACACCATCTGCTTATTAATACTCATGTTTCTGATAAGATAATGGAGGTGATGGGAGGCTTTAGAGTTACTCCAAAGGCCAAGTGATGTGTGAAATGTTATTTTTAGCCCCAGACGGGAGGAGTCCTGGAGGTGGGTGGATTTTATTCATTTTTCTGCATTTGTAACCTTAAAAAAATAAACACTAACACATTACATATGTGTAATCACCTCTCCAAACAGCTGAAACTGTGTATTAGAGCACTGTCTAGAACATGAGAAGCTATATTTTAAAAAAAAAAAAGGAGTGCATTTAAATGCAAAAGAGATGTCAACCTTGTAAAAAGGGTTACCAAGCCACTTGGAAAGTGAGGTGTAAATGTGTGAGGGAGTCTTCTAGAATAAGTTACCTGTACCATCCAGAATGCCCCCACCCCCCTTACCTTGCCTGTCTTGTCGATACTGTCCCTTAAGAAGGCCAAGCCTGCTGACAGGTCCCATCTAGTCATTGTGTCTCTTAAAGTATCTCTCCTTGCCGCTTATCAAAATGACTCTCTGTTAAATAAACCATGAAAAAAGCTCTTCCACTGACGGCGTGCTGAAGCGGAAAACATCGCAGCCTGTGAAGCTAGAACATTAATCAACAGATTGGATTTATGCATAGCACTGAGGTTCCTTACTTCCTTTGTACCCTATATTAAGCAGCAGAGGCAGAAAGGACAAATAAATAAATAAACAAGTAAATAACACTGCAGGCTCATCTATCTGTCCGGCAGCATATCAGGCAGCAAAGCAAAAGAGAAATCACGGTAGTACCTCTTTGTTTATAGGACCAGATGGGGGGTGGTGGTGGTAGGAAGGCACTGCCAACAACGATCAGGCAATGTGGCTAGCTCATACTGTCAACGAATGTAGCAGAATGCTAAGTGGCTAGCCAAAATGGCACAGCCAAGTATAAAGGTGGTGTCCTTGCATTTAGAGCATGGGAACAGGTAACAGGGGCTGGCAGCAGGCTCTTTTAGCACAGGCTGTCTTTTTTATAGGTCTCCACAGATATGCAAAGCTACATTAAATCAAGCAGAGGATAGCTAGTGACAGGAGGTCAGGCCACCGCAGAGACATAACTGACTTTGATTACTCACATTTGACTGTCAGAATGCCTATCTTTTTAGTATGAGATTTTAAATCATCACGTATCATGAATGATGTCTTTGATGTAATGTGCAGTCTCTTTTAGTTACCATTATTAAACAGAGCAGCTGTAAATGGCAGGAGAGGCTGCCTTTGTCCTAACACTTCAAAGGTGGCTAAAGATGGAGAGGATCACAATGGGTATGGAAAATGTCACATGAGATTGAGTGCTATACATAACTAATTCTACCATTTCACTCATATGCCAGCATGAAAATTAGCCCAGGGTTCAGCTGATGAGAAAAGAGTAAAAGGAGAAAAAGCGTGTTGAGCTGTCCAGTAATGTAGCATTAAAGAAAGTTCCAAAAGATCCCACTGATGCTCCTATGTCATAATTGAGGAATCCTAGCTAGAAAGTGCGACTGAACATGACCAAATTGGAGCGAATATTGAGAGAAAATTCTAACGTAAACATTTTTTCTAAAGTGATGAATCTCTGAACATTTTATTTACTCGAAGAAATTTCTGTGATTGAATCTAGAACTATGGAACATTTTAGCACGTTTTGCAGATGTTTTGTGTCTTTAAAATATTGACCTGGACACTTAACAGGAGCAAACATTTAATATACAGACAAGTATTTTCAAATTAATATCTTTACATGTTTGTATTTTGTTTGTGCTTTTTTTGGACCTAACATGCCTCAGTTTGATAACGTTTAACATTTTTAACATTGCATTATTGATCTAAGACTGCTTAAAACATTTCAAAATGTTGAAAACATGCTTAAAACAATATGAATATGCTAGTTTCGCTCATATTATTATGATATCAGACCAAATGAATGTTACTTAAATTTAGTCACAATATCTTAAACAGGTAGATATTTACTGTTTTTAAATGACAATTTACAGTACAGGATCGTTCTTGGTATTTTGAGAAATCTCATGAAGAAATTAGGGGCAGACAATTATCTATTTCTCTTTATTTGGTTTTATTTTTCTTCTTTTTTGACACAATTTTAAACCAGTTTCTCCTTAATTAATATCAAAGGGCTGCTCTCTGCAAGAAAGCAAATCTCCAGAGGGGGGGTTGGTGACCACTGGTCTGAACGAATTGTGATGTGCCCTTACAGATAAACATAATTTGTCCTCTGTTCATTCAGAATGATGCAAAGCTCCTATACTTTTCTCTGTGGAGAGAACTCTCAAAAATCAAACCCTCCAAAAATGGTCAGTGAAAGACTTGCCTTGCCTCTACCCATCCAGCTTAACTGGGCCGTGTCGGTGGCCATGTCCGAGCAGGAAGAAGTGAAACAGATGAAGGTGACAGCATTTCACACCTTGGAAAAACGCTCCTGATGGGCACCCTGCCAGTCTTTCAGCCACAATTCAGACAGAGTTCGGCTATACGAACTGTAAGAAAAACAGCAGGCTTCTTCCACAAAAATGGCCCAAAAAGTAGAGGCATATCCAAACTTCAAACCTCACTCTAGGGGATGATGTCTCCACCTATAGTGGACTCAAAGACACAATGACTGCCTGCCATTTTGACACGTCAAAGATACAATTACAAGATCCTGGGGCTGGACCTGCCTGTACGTGCCAGTCTGTCTGAAGTGGAGTGGGTACTGTTTTCCTCTCTTTGTCTTCCAATGGGTGATAAGCGAAGATGTCCCTGTGAGGCTGTGCCACTGTATTCAGATATCACCACTGAAAATGTGTGGTTCTGATGCCTCTGTGCCTCTGTGATCTGGCTTGCTTGTTTTAAGATGTCTGACTGTTCATGAGAGCCATCTTCAAAAACACCTTCAATAAAGGTAATATGTCAACATCAAGCAACACTCCTTTTTGTTTTGTGTGTCATAATGATTATAGATACAGACCCCTATTCTCACTTCTAATATGACCAAGCAGGCATGTCTTCACAGCTTCAATGTTTCAGAAATGTTGTTGAAGAATTGTAGAGAGAAAAGGGGAGAAACAGAAAAAACACAGAGATGGGACGTTTTGATCATTTTTATGTCACCGTGGCTTGTAATAAAGACGTTTCTGAGGAGCCAAGCATCGCAGCCTGTATCAACTACCCCGCATGCTTCTCGGGTGAAGTCTAAATCAAACTCTGTTTTTCTCTGCTGCTACAATGTCAGCTCTACCATAAAGAGAGATAGAGGCGAAGAAATCAATAAAATCATGCATCTAATAAGGGGAGCAGGATTAAAAATGGTTCCGCCAGAGCCTTGAGGGGGAAATAGAGACGAGATTTAGGACTTTCGACAAGAACAGCGGAGCTTCTCCCTCCCTCCCCCCCTTCTGAGCTGGATGGGTAGTGGGCTGGGACTTGTTTATGGCAGGTTGGGATTAAAGAGGTCGGATACACACTGCCATTTCTCAAGGCCTCAAAAGCCCAGTTGGCTAATTAAACAGTAACTGTCAAGACAAGGGTCTCTCCTGAACTCGCCTCCTGGCTTTGCACCCTTCAATTCCAGCAGTTTAATTTATCTAGAGTGGGGCCTACCCTTTGGGGCACTGGGCAGCTTTCCAGCCCGGTGTTGTACAGTGGGATGGTGAGGAGTCATAGAAATGGTGTACAGGCTGGGAAAAGGGGAGGTGTTTTGGGGGGCACAGGAAAAGCCAGGTCAAAACCTGTTCACCCCTGCTGACAGCCAGTGTAAGACCCGACTGATCTGAGGGTCTAAAGGACAGAAGGGGGGTGGGGGTAGGTGGAGTCCAGCACTGTCGACAGGAGCGCGGGAGCAGCAAAGGATTGTGGTCCACAGCCACTACGCTGGAAGGGCACAAGCTTGTGTCCGAGGGGTCCCTGCGGAGCCTGCGTTAGGATGAAGGGCCCCGATGTTGTTGACCTAGCCCCAGGGTGCGTGTGTCACAGCCAAGGCCATCAACGGAGCCCCTGTCATCACATTTGCACTTCAAAAAGCATACGGCTCTCGCAGCCTTGGAGCAGAGAGCCTCAGAGGTGCTTGTGGTAGTGGATTCACCAGCTTACAGGAGACCTGCTGAATTAAACAATGAATGGCAGCTGCTGAACCTGACCGACTTGATCTAGGAGAGACCCTCCTCTGCTTAGTCTTTCTAATAATCCTTCTCTCTCACACAGTCCTTCTCGCACAATTGAGGCATGTGTCAGGATTGACCCTGGTTTTATTTTGATAATAGAGTTACAATGTGGTCTGTATTCAGTAACATGCAGAGAAAGGGTGAGAATTGCAAGAAAAATCACGGATAGACATTCCTATATTCTGTAAAATCAAGTCTAGAATCACATGAAAGCCTGCTTTTGCACTAAACATAAAATGCTACAGTGTTTTCTACAGATCTGAAGGTATATACAAACTATATATAAGGTCAGCATCGTTTGTAAAACGTATGGTGTGCATAAATAGATAGATAGATAGATAGATAGATACATAGATAGATAGATAGATAGATAGATAGATAGATAGATAGATAGATAGATAGATAGATAGATAGATAGACAGACAGACAGACAGATAGATAGACAGACATACAGACAGATATTTACATTTACATTTACGGCATTTAGCAGACGCTTTTATCCAAAGCGACTCCCATTTCCTACCTTTAGGGGGCAGTCTCCCTGGAGCAACTTAGGTCTGCAGGCAAGTCTCCTACCCACTGAGCTACCTCCACCCTGATTGATTGATTGATTGATAGATAGATATACACACTCTATGGACAAAAGTATTGGGACACAATTTTCAGTGTTTGGGTTAGGCACATTTACCAGATGCTTTTTATCCAAAGCGACTTCCATTCCCTACCTACTGGGAACAGTCTCCCTGGAGCAACTTGGGGTTAAGGGTCTTGCTCAGGGACCCAGTGGTGGTTGGCTGAAGGCAGGATTCAAACCCATGACCTCTTGCTCTGGAGGCAAGTATCCTACCCACTGAGCTACCTCCACCCCTGAGCACCTTACCGCTAGGGAAGAGCAATCTTAATGCCTCAGTATACTGAGACATTTTGTACAACACCACACTTCCAACTTTGTGGACAAGTTTTTCCAAGAATAGTGGAAGCTGTTATATCTGCAAAGGGAGACCAACTCTATTTTACAGTGTATTTGAAAACAACATCATTAAAGTAATGGTCAGATATATAGCTTGTAGCACTGAAAGGTTGAAACAGACGTGGCCGATAATGTGCCTTCTTTTTGTTGATATGCTTGAGGTATAAATACTTGAGATAGAAAGTATTTAAATGTTAAGGCAGTTTACTTGATTTAACTTAAATGTAGTTCTAGCCAGCTAACACTAGACTACAAGAAAATAAAATCTTTGTGGAAAAAGGTATCAAAATGAATAGTAGTAAGGAAGCTGTTCATAATCCTTAAGGCACTTCACGGGCTGTGGTACATGTAAAACACAGCTCATCAGTTGAATTTTTCAGATTGCATCTTTATGCCTTTAAATAAATGAATGAGGATTAAAGCAAGACTTAAACATGAAACAAACGTAAATAAGCCCCATGAATAAGCCGGGGAATTGGTCAGAGTCCATTTACGCTACTAAATATCCACATTTGCTCCCGTCTCTCCCTTTAAAACTAGACTATTTCTATTTTTAATCACTACTTCCACAAGTACAAAATATTCCATGGTGGTATCAGACCATTTTGAGTCTGAGTTTATATGCCTAGGGCTTTGTTCACACTGCAAGACAGATTTAGATTTCTTTCTTAAATCAGATTAGACCTGACTGTTCAGATATGAAGTGCCCAGAATCTGTTTCATCAGACTGTAGTCACATTTGTTTACATTCCTGCACTGGTTCCCATAGTACAAACATTGACTGTTCTTAATGTTAGTCAATAAGTTTTACTATTAATATTTACAAACAGTTCAAAACCATCAGGAAACCACAGAGTAAGCAGAGGTGTGTCTGAAAAAGAATCAGCTTTATAATATTGGGGGTCATTTGTTCAAAACGTCATGCACTTTAGCTAACTGGCAGTATGCTGATAGAGTTTCTGTTCTCATGCAGCTGGTTGAATCAGTGTTGCTTGAATACTGCAGCATCGACCAGAGTCTACTTATTTTGCAGATGGTTGAGACTGAACCGTTCCTCTAGTGGCTTTCAACTTTAGTGCCCTTAGCTTAGGGTCATGATTGTGGTGTGCCTCAATAAAATGTCCACCATCAATTATTTAACTTTCCAATTGTTCCTCCTGACAAAGATCTCCTGAAAAGTAAATTATCTGTGGGCACAGTCACAGGGGGAAAAGCCTATCAGGCTGTTGTCAGCTCGCCCTGACAGAGATGAAGGTTTCAGCTGTGTTACTAGAGGCTACTAAAGCTTTATTTTCACACAGGTGCAATGCTTTGCCCGATTTCTACAGGTCCTGCTGGATTTTTGAGAAGAAAAAGATTCTGTTGGAATTTTGGAAAACACCAATGCCCTGGGCAATAGGTCCCCCTATAAAAATGTGTTCTAGCAGAACCACATCAGGGTTACGACAGACATGCTATTATATTTAACAGTAGCCATGTGTATTTGGTTCTGTATAAACATATACTGTACAATGAAACAGATTAGGAGTCTATGTAGGGACAGCTGAACCTAAAAAGCATAGTGTCATCAATTCGTGAACTTCTCATCCCCAAATAAGCATCCACCTGGTGTGGTTCCGCTAGAAAATATTTCTTAAAAGGTGGGATGTTAGACAGAACTGAAATCAAATGATGCTAGGACCCATAGGTGACACTGATGCCCCATAGGATTTGGAGGACATCCGTCTCTACATTTCCTCCCTCCTCCACTCTCCAAGCTCATGTTGGTCACATTCCAGCAGAGAGAGCCGAGGTCTAAAAGGGTTATGCTGGATTTGAAGGCTCATTGCCACAGCAATGCTGCTCACTGAGCTGTGACAGGACTGCAGGCAGGGAAAGTGTGACTTACTGCCCCAGTGAATTGCCTTCACATCAGCAACAATCTCTTTATCATAGAACCAAAGAGATATACAAGATATATCCAAAAGTATGCAGACACCCCATCTAATTGTTGACACAGGTGTTCAGCTGTACATTAACTTTGGATAATCTCCAAAGGAAAGAATTACCAATAAACTGGGATGCTCTGGAGCAGCTACACATTCGACTGAGGGTATCGTGTCCATTACCCAGCATTAGTTAGAGGGTATAAAGCCCCCCTAGCATCAGGCCGCATCTCATGAGTGATACAACTAATGAATGCGGCAATGATAGCACTAATTATCCAGAATTACAGTAAAATGAACTGCAGGCATATCATTTGTCATAATACATACAAATGCACAAGCAGCCGTCTTCAGAAACCAGCATACAATGTAAACAGAAACACAGTCAGAATGCACCTAACACATTTCAGATGTTCACATTTCAGATGCCTTTGTAGAAGCACGCTGCTTAGCACCACGTGGCTATGTCTGTCCATCACACTAACGAGAATACAGAAGCTCTATTGTGTGTCAGGAAAACAGCAATTTGCTGGTGCTGCTGGTGATGGTGCTGGTTTCCAGTCGCATCATATCACACATTACTCGCGTTGGTTTGCAAAAGCGCCTCAACAGCCACCAGCAACTCCCTGCTCATGTCATCTGTGAATCACAAATTGTAGCTTCTGACGCGAACCGCTGCACAGAAGCCAAGAGCCAAGGGGCTTTCGGCCGAAGCCGGCACCAGACTTAAAAGTGATGCGAAACGGGGTGCAAGGGGGGGCAGAATTTGCCTTCGAGCCTAACACAGAGAGAGCTTCAATGGTATGAAAAAAAGAAAGGGAGGGAGGGTGTATAAGAGACAGAGGCAGCATAAGAAGAAAAAAAAACACTAAGGCATGGCCAGCTTCTCCATCATTTCTTTTTAAAAGGTCAGGATTTTTGTAGGTGGAGCAGTGGATGAGTGGAGCATTGCAGATGCGCTGAACAGCAGGGTATTTTCCGCTGCCATGACCAGCTAAGGAGGACTCCTTTAAAACACATCTGCCAGTAAACATTTTGGCCGAACTCCGGGTCATCTCCCCTGTCTGAGCAAAAGGCAGCCAAGCGTGAACATGTACCTGCACAAGGCCAGGCACCACGTGTCACCGGCTCAACCCGTCTATACCTCCTTATTTCACTTTCCAGCTCTCTGCTAATCTGCCGGTGTGCAGTCTTTAGCTCCTACCTGGAGTTCTGCTCTTTTCAAACAGAGCCAATGGAGCCAAAGAGAAAGAGCTTTTTCTGATGGACCTCTAACAAAACAGCTCGTCTTATTTGAAGAGTAGCACAGTGTTTACCACGGCAAGTACCACTGTAGACTAGTTCAGAGTTAATGCTAATTTGTTCTAATTTATTCAGTTAGAAACAAACACTGTCTAATTTTTTGTATATCCTTAACAGAAAAGAAACTGGGATTGGATCATGTTAATGATTTACATCTATATTCAAGTTGATCTTAGCAATATGATAAGAACCACAGCCAGAAACATGTTTGGGTAAAAGACACTTGCAATATCAGTTAAAACAGCAGAAGAGGTCATAGCTACCAAAAATGTACAAACACAAACTACAGTATATAATATACTATTGTTACTGAATTTTATTCGTTTGATTTATGACAGATTTTACATTTACATTTACATTTACATTTACTGCATTTAGCAGACGCTTTTATCCAAAGCGACTTCCATTCCCTAACTGCAGGGGACAGTCTCCCTGGAGCAATTTGGGGTTAAGGGTCTTGCTCAGGGACCCAGTGGTGGTGCTGAAGGTAGGATTCGAACCTGTGACCTCTTGGTCCGGAGGCAAGTATCCTACCCACTGAGCTACGGCCAAAAAGGAGTTAAGCTAGCTATAGTTAGTCAACAGTTAAATTAGCTAATGCACAGTTAAAAACAGGTAAAATGCAAAAGAAAAATTGACTATTTTCTGACTAAAAGATACTCAGATGGTGAAAATACTGTATGTTTGTTTGTTAGCAAAGAATATTGAGTGTATTTTTAGTAAATATTAAGTGAGTAACATGCAAATGTGCCAGAATTTTTGAATGGTAGTGTAAAATACCATTAAAAAGTTTGACATTTTGAACATAAAACATTTGGGGTCAGATCTGAATGACATATTTTAAATCATTAAGTAATATTAGTTGATGATGATATGGAAATGGCATTAATAATGCTCCAGTTTTACATTTGGAAGTTGTCTAATTTGCATTTTAGATGCCTAATTATAAGCTCTTCTACCCCAGTGGGAGTCATAACAATAGTTATGCCTTCAACTCAACATGTGGAATTATATGACAGAAGACCTTCAAATTACTTTCATGTTTGTTTTACAGTGCTGTGGTTGGAACACAACTGTTTTTTACATCAAGCTTGTGACTTTAAAGTGAATTGTAAAAATGCAGCAAAGTGATATCCATTATAAATAAAGGTAAATAGTGGATAAATATCCAGCTGTATCTGGTGAAATCATATCGCTGCATTGAAATCTCAGAGGTCCATTTGGTAAAAAGAGAGAAAAATGGAGGTAAAAAGAGAGAAAGACGGGGAGAAAGCTCTCAGTTCCATCGGAGACTGCGGCTAAGTGCCTCTTTACTTCAGCCATTCACTTGAGAGAAAGCAAAATGGCCTTTCGGTATTATGGCTTATTCCTTGCTAACATTCCAGCATGCCACTGACAATGCAAGCAAGAGAGCTTGAAAGTACGGCCTTTATGGTACATGTGCATCAGAGGGAAAAAAAAGCATCAAATGCTATCGAGTATGAAAGCTTTCCCTCTTTGTGGGCAGACGTGATAAAGAGGTTGTTCAGGCAGGCTCAGTAAGATTGAGCCAGTCGGGACAGATGTGCGCTTGGTGATGAGTACCCCAGTTGAGGATGGTGAAACACCCGTGGGACTCATGCAAACATCTGGAAGGAATTGTCAATGGGTTTGATACAGAAGCCAAGCTAATAAAAAATGAATTTATGGCACCACACTGTAAACAACACACAAGCTGACCCAAAGCCCTAAGCCCTCAAACATGAACAGTATCATTTTGATATGTATCATGGAAGAAAGAGTCTCTCTGTGTGTGTGTGTGTGTGTGTGTGTGTGTGTGTGTGTGTGTGTGTGTGTGTGTGTGTGTGTGTGTGTGTGTGTTTTGCATTGTAATTTGTGTTTACAATACAATAGAATAGAATATCCTCTATTGTCACAGGAACAATGAAAGACAGTAAAACCTAGCACGCTGAAAATCTTCTCCATGTGTGTTATTTCAGTGGTTATTCTACATACACATTATGATTAATTGAGTAGTTCGGGCTGTAAATGGAAAACACTATCCTTCAGCAAATGAATGGAGAGTAATTGCCTAAATTTTGCAAACGAGCTGCTAAGTGTCAGAATGCCATGGCGGATAAGGCTAAAGTGGTACCGCTGAGGCAGACATGGCTGTATAGAGCCATCCATTAAACATAAATGGCCCCTAAAGCCACAAAAAGCTTAAATATGTGGGAAGGCTAAGGTCACAAGCTCCAGTTTGGTGGGGGGGCGGATGGAAGACAGGTTTTTTGCCCCGCACTCTTTTAATGTGCTGTGGCTCAACTTAAACATTGTTTAGAGCTCAATGCCTGCAGATAAGTCACACAGGGGAGAGCCTGAGGCTATTCCTATAATGAGCTTCAAAAAATACCATTTTCATTTTTTTTTATTATGGGATCATTTGAGAGAGAGAAAAGGAGAATGTCTCAGGGGAAGGTGTGGCATTCATTTGCACTTCCCAGCATTTAAAGGAACACTGCACCCTGATGTTTGTTGTTTTTTTTCCAAACAGGTTTAAAGGTCCAGAAAGCCAAATTAGGGTTTGATCAATGTAAGCATAACAGAAAACCTTTTTTTTAATCCTGGGTGTTATTGAAGCTGATTTTATACACTGTTTATTAATGATGACCTGTGACAATTTGCAGGATTTGGCTGACTGATCTTAACACTCACTGCATGAGTGCACACACACACACACACACACACACACACACACACACACGCACAAATCCGACACCCCTGAGACTGCTTCATTATGTGTCATTAAATGTTTTAAAGTTTGCATAATTGATCCTCCCAACAAGTCCTCATTGATTTACGGCAGTCTCGGTTGGAGAAAGTACTTTAAAAATTCATAACAGCTGTATATGTCTCTTCACAATCCATTAGCTGCCCCTGGATCCCTCAGTCCTCCCATTGATTGGCCTTGTAGAGGGATTCTCTTAGATTGTGCATTTTTCTGTTTGTTTTGGGTTTTTTTCTCTCCTTTTTTTCCCAACAATGTGGGAAGAGGCAGGTTTCAGCATTTTCCCTGAGCAGAGCTTTGATTTTTCTCTTATTCCTTTTCTTCTCTCTCTCTCTCTCTCTCTCTCTACCCATCGTTCTCAATCCTCCTCTTACTCTCTCTCCCTATCTGACTAAATTGAAGACCTTACTCTGAGACGATGAATAAATAAAGCATGTTCCATAAACAGCTTTCCGCTATTATTTAAGCTTCCAGGGACTCTCACTCTGACAGCCTCTTCTCCCTGCCATCAAATTCAAGTGTGTAAATTTTCTAAAAGGCTCTGAATGTTTAATGATGATTTCAGGGAATGATGGAGTAATAGCCGAATAGTGAAGCTATTAGTTTTAATATTTATATTGAGTGCTTTGAATCATTAATGTGACAGGATGTAGAATCAGAGCTGCGGGACATATGTGCTTTACAACCAAACCGCCACTTCATAGAAAATATTTGTTTTTGTTTTTTGTTTTTTTAATTCACCCAAACACCAGGACCAAACAGTAGAGATTGGGAAAAGAACATGGCAGGGAGGTTTTAGCCCATGATTTGTCAGCTCTTACATTAATTTTAATATGGGAGCACAAAAAAAAAAAAAACAGATGTGGTTGTAGAATTCATGAAAAGAATTCGCTAAAATGTGGAGCGTTCCTGAAAAACCAACAAACCGAGTGTCCGCCTCTTATCCCAACATAAAGCCCAGATACATGGTCCCATGTATCATTGAAGACTATTGTGGGCTTGTGAACTTTTATGATGATGTGAGCTAAAAATGATGTATAATTACAACTTAAATATAAATACAGTTTAAATATAATTATAGGTCAATAAATAAATATTAAATAATACTTTTTAAAATGACTTCTCCAGTGTTATATCATATTAATAATATACTCCAATAGTTTGTTAATATTTAGATAACTTTGATAAAATATTTAGCTGCACTTCCCAAAGAGACAAACCAACTGTTGTTTGTTGCTTAGAAATATTGCTTGTAGCTTTATGCTTGTTTTTACTAAAATTACTAAAAATTTGAGAACATATGCATATTCCAATGCCCCACCAACCTAATAGCATTAAAGTAGTCTACAGGTCATAGAAAAAAGTGTGAAGCCTCATCAAAATACCTGACATGTAAAGGAGATGGAAAAAGATGCATTGTTCCTGTACTGCAGAGTCTCATTATATGGATTTTAAGAATACCATTAAGTGTTCAGATACAGTTTTGTATTAAACAGTCCCAGTTTCAGCTGCTTTAGCTTGCAGACTGTTTTCCATGTATATCCTATGTTACATTAAATGTGTTAAATATAAAATGATATCAATTAGAGAAATATAAGAAAAGAACATGTTATGCTGAATGTCTTAATATCCGGTTATTAGGAAGCACTCACTTACTGAACCCAGCTCTGCTTGGAAAGTCTATTAATGTTTGATTTAAATATCATTTAAATATAATTTTTGGAATGTAACACACCATAGCCCTACTGCAGTCTGGACATTTTTGTGAGTGACTGAAGTTATCCTCTTATTTTAATTTTCATTGACTAAAGTTACTAAATCACATTGTGCTACATACTCATTCACACTGAAAGTATTAAAAGAACCCTTATCTAACAGATCTCCACAAAACAGCAACATAAAACTCTCTACTGGAAATATCTCTTACACGAGATGATTCCAAAGAGGTAGTACTTTTTTTAACGTTTTGTCTTAAAAGCTACAAGTTCAGGCATAACCCTGCCCCTAGGAGGTACGTATTTTCCTATTATTTGCAAAGTTCTACAATATATGTACAATTCTTGACTACAAAACATAGCATTCCACATTAAACCAGCTAAATACCAGCACATTATCATTCCCCTCATCACCTGCTGCTACCTCATTTTATTGCATTCATCATATTTGTAAAGACACAAACACTAATTCACTTCTCATAACCACTTGCACTACTAATCTGTTATTATATTATATCTGTTAAAGTTATTTTGTTAGTTATTTTGACACTTATTATTCCATTTGCACTATTACTACTCTTATTGGTTTTTTTTTAAACTCTCTATTGTAATATCTTTATTCCTCTTTTTGCACTGAGCATGTTCTTCTGATCTCTGCAAACATTATAAAAGCCATAGATCTAGGGTATTCCTTTAAATATCTACCCTGGTCAAATCATAGCTGTATCTTATAAAGAACATTATGCTGTATTTTTATAGCTGCATCTACTACATCAGTTCAGTTGGTCCACTGTGCTGATATACTGATAGTTACCCATTGCTGGATAGCACTGTATAAACCAAAGCATTACTGTATCAGAGAATTTTAATGCAATTCTGGAAACAGATGGGATGGGGAGTGATTGTTGACAAAGTAATTAAAGGAAAAAACAAAAGCACCACTCAGCAGAACGCCAGAGAGCGTTTTTCATTATTTAGATGTAGCTGTGGCACAGTTTGTTTGTCAGAGCCTTCGTAGTGTTAAAAAGCTGGCACAAAAAGCCTAAAGGCCTGTGCTTTCTCCGGCTCTGTAGAACGCCCGACTTAAAGGCCAGCTGATTCTTGTGGGTATCAGACAGTGAGTTCCTCAGGGGCCCGGGCTCTTTCATGCACATTTACTGCACTTGACTCAACGTGGAGACACTCTAGGATGGAAAAGGCGTGTTTGGAGGACGTGGCTTGGACATTAAAGTGCTGCTCTGCCATTGTTTTTAGCCACTGTTAAATGTCATCCTCCTCTCCTGAGTCTCCCCAACCCACGTCAGCCCGATACAGCGTACGCAGGAAGATGCGTCACACAGAAAAGTAGTTATTGTTGTTGTTGTTGTTGTTATTTTTTTCTCCAGTCCTGCCTTCCTTACCTCAACCTGGAACGTGGGGGTGGAGGGGTGTTGCACAAACGGAGCTGCTGGTCTGGCTGTCATGTGCACTCTAACCAGGGCTGAGAGACAGAGCGAGGGATAGATCAAGACAGCGGGTGAGAGTAGAGGTTGGATGGATTGAGTGCACAGTTTAGGAAGGCAGTGATTCAATCCATTTCTTTCTCTCTTCACTGGGGAGGCCTGAACCCCCATGTGAACCTCTGCAGCCTTGCAATACCCGTCTCTATGTTTCAGCAGATATATAGATTTTGTATGATTGATTTTGTCAGGAATGCGAAGTGAATTTGAACATTTTTCTTTTAAATAAAAGTCTGAGGATGCTCACAAAGCGCTCATAGTGTACATTCTGGAAATCAGTGATGGCAGGTAGAGTGTAACCGAAAGAAGGTATTGCACCAGTCAATTAACAGCAGTGTGTGTCTTTCCCTGCAGTTTTTTGGAGCAAGAACTACTTTTTGTTCTCTAAAGAACTTTTCCATGAATGGATACTGAAACATTTTTGGTTAAGGAGTTGTGCGACTTTAAACAACCTGATTACTAGTGAAAGAACTTCCCTATTGTGAAGGGTTTATACCAGTTAAAGGCTTGGATGTCTAAGACAGGGATCATGAATGAAACTTGTCAAACATATTCATTATAAAAACTTACCGCTTTAAAGCTCAGTGGCTAAAGAGTTCCCTATTTGGATTTTTTATATAACATTACATCCATTATCATTTTTTGCTTTCTTAAAATCTGCACTGAATTTTGTTTATTTGTATAAAAAAAAATGGTGCTTCTAATATTTCCTTTGTGGTACTGAACTATATATTCTGTTAGCAAATGTGCTACATTTGCTACTTTGGCTTGAGCTGAAAGTTTGACAGATTTAGTAACCGGATGTATAAGAGGTAAGGGTTGTCGGGATTTTGCAACTTTGTTATGCAACAGTCTAAGTCACAACACATTTTTAAGAGGTGAACCACCATTGGATATGCGGTTCAGTCCGAAACCAGGCTTAATCCATTTCTAGGAAATTCAATTTGCTACATCTTTTCTTAAAAAATTTAACTCATATAACCTTCACACCTGTTTATCTGCTTTTTTAAACTTGACTTCTTTACAGTGTTACCTCTAGATGCCAATATAACATTCATGTTGAAAAATGAAAATAACACCATATTCAAAACATGCCTGCAGTTAAATTGTAAAACAAACATTAACGGCTTTCTCTATAAGCGAATGAAATAAATCTCCACTTCTGTGCTGTTTCTTAAAACAGTCCTTGTGCAAAAGTCTGATCATTAAGGAAGAAGGCCCTTTTACAGTTAACCTCTTAGACAACATTGCTCTCTCAGACACGCAGTTTCAATGTGAGAATTCTTAAAGTGGCTTTAATTCACACTGAGATAGCATGACTACAGCAGATGCTGCGTAAAGACTGCTACATGTTAATGTGCATGTGTGTGTGTGTGTGTGTGTATATAATCAGACCACTCTGATCTGTCCCTGAATATATAAGAGGATGTTAACATGGCCTGAGCAGAGCATTAAAAGGCAGCATTAGAGTGACTTGAGGCACTTCTAGATATACATGCCCAGGAATGATGATGGACCACATTAGAGAGTGAAATAGAACTGCAGAGGGTGATTGAGGAGCATAACGCTTGCCTTTTCCTGGCACCTGTCTCTTCTCTTCTCCTTCTCTCTCCCGCATTTTCAGCCTAATTGCTATGGAGGGCCTGCAGTCCGGACACACACACACACACACACACACACACACACACACACACACACACACACACACACACACACACACACCCACACAC
>JBBPDC010000109.1:4282703-4293969 GCA_037974485.1 Hemigrammopetersius urotaenia | reverse complement strand
AGTGTTTTTAAAGGGAACGTAATCGAAATAATCGACCTGGAAAAATGTGATCGATTATAGGTTCTGAATGTCGATTTCGATTACTTTTCGATTAAACACCCCTGTGAGTAATACCCTCTTCTGGTATTTCTAACAAAAGCGGTATTAAGCGACAGACGAGCAAAAGGAGGCTGCCGTAACAGCATGAGTTGAGCAAACCCCTTACATGTGCAGTCCTGTCCAAAATAATGGAGGATGCTTAAAATATTTACACCAAGCTGTTCCGACTGCACTACTGGTAATGCCTTATGAGATTTGTCTGGTTATTACGTTATATAGGAAGCACATTGTGTCTTACTTTGCATTCTTGAGCTGATGACCCCACAATTTTTACTGCAGGATTTCTATAAAAATATCTGCTGTTGCTCTAGGTGAGGGAGAGAAAAATGTAGGTTGGACCCAGCACTTCTAAAACACACTTGCTGCATTTCTGATGCTTCAACAATAGCTGGCCAATACCGTTTGATTTCTTTAACAGCTGCTAATGTAGTCTCCTCTATACAGGCATCCAGGAGCAAGGCGTGAAATGAAACTCTGCTTCTGCCTTTCTCTTGACCACCCCCCCCACCCATCATATTTTCACTTGTGTCTGCAACAAAAGTCATTTACATCTCCCAGGGCAAGTCACGGAGGCTCCTACACTCCACCACAACTCTAATTCTCTCTCTGCAACAAAAGCTTATTTAACCCCAGGTTAGATTTCAGTGAATTGCTAGATCTCTGGCCCTCTTCCAAGACCCTATTATCAGAGGAGCTGCTGCCTAATATATAAGAGTGCCTCTTCATCAATGTATTATTAACAAGCACACACAACGTAATGCAGGCAAATGGCCTTCTCTGGGGAGGAGCCTAAAGAGCAGGCCAGTGCAGAGAGAGCACACAGATCTAAATGTTTGTTAGTCCAGGAGACAGAATGAGGGGGATGGATGATGTTCCTTAGTTCCTTAGTTAAAAATTATGAGCAATGGTCCTTCAAAAAATACATAGATGGGATGTCTTTGCTTTGATGACTTGGTAAAATAAACGTTATATAAAAGACCCCTATATAAATAAGAGCCCTTCTGGTGTTTAAAAAATTCCATGGACCCCATACTCCAGCTCTTAAAAGGGTAGACGCATCAGGCAAACGTGTAGTTTAAATAATTACCTGATGTGATTATCCATTTGGAATACGTAGAATATGTAGATTCGGTATCTATCCTTATCAAAATAAACTTGTCACAATGCAGATAATATATTATTTTTAATAGAATATAATTATAATGTTATTTTTTTTAATATGGCACTGCTGAGGCCCCTCTATATTTGTCCACACCTAAGTCATGAGTCTGCTTAGGATGAATGAAGGATGTTGGCTTATGTCAAAGGGGTTAAACTATTAGTTGGTAGTGAACTCAGGTGGGAGTGATGGTTTGGATGTAATGTGATCAAAAACCCTAACTATGCCACTTCATTTTAAAAACAATCAATAAACTAGCTTTATGTCTGGCTATTAGTTGTGCCCCCTGGCTATATGTCGGACCCTGATGTTCAAAAGAAAATAGAAAAAAGGCTAATAAAATGGTCAAAACTAACAACCAGTTAAGAAGCTACCTATTTTAGGCAAACTGGCAATTTCACTTTAATAAGCTGCATCTCGTACACATATCATCCACTTCTGAATCGCTTCACACTTCCGCGCCCATCTCTGCCCTAAACTTGTGACAGCATTTTCATTCTGTCTTGTTTTGATTTTCTCCTATGACCTCCATTTTAGCATGGACCTGCAGGCCCGCCTGACACCCCTGCTCTGTCCCCTTTACGGACGTATATGCTTTTCTTTTCTCCTCACACGTCTAATTGACTTCATGTCTGATCATGTAAAAGATGCCGTTCTCCACCTGCTCCACGCTCTAACACTGAATCCTCTAGTGCTCTCACTCCATTAACAAAGAACAGCACTGAAGTTCTGCTCCCTGCTATTATACCAGGGACTGCTAAAATCTCATTTTCAACTCAATTTAACCTGCTACCCCTCAAGGGTTGTGTGATTATAGCAAAAATCTCCTCTAAACCACAAATTAAGATAATTTTAGCAATATATTAAGATTTTGTCCCAGAGATAGTGCCAAGTATAGTGTAAGCCAATGCAATATCAATAGTTTTATGCCTGTAAAAGCACTGCCTGAGAATCAGTGCAGCTAAAAGGAAAGCTAAAATTTTGTCATTTGACATTTGTGACTGTCTGGGACATTTTCCCCAAAGCATAATTGCTTTACAACTGTATAAAGCTGCATCAAAACTGCTTTAACTACTGGACAGTGAACAATTTGATGGATAGTGTAAAGGAAGTCCTCAGCTGTCCCTGTATAATGTAACTATTAGAAACCGACTACAGCTTTACACTGCCAACAGCCATCTAATGACAATCCTGGTACTATGGCGCTTTTGAGAAACTAACTCCTGATTAGTCTCTGGAGTTGAAAGCATAGATCTGGTTCCCAGTGCCAGCAACTCCTCCATGTCCCACTTATTACAAATCCTCCAAAAGGTGTGTGGATTCAGGATTTTGATTTTTTACTTATTAATGGGGGCTTTAATACAGGCTTCTCAAGTAGGTATCCCATTTATGTTTAATAATTCAGTAACCTTTATGCAATTAGTTTGAGTGACCTAGATAACTGAGGCTGCAATTCAGTTTTTATAATGAATTGGTTTCTTTTCCTCTTCTGTGCTCCACTTCAGGAAATTAAAAATATCTTCCATCAGCACGCCAAGCCCATTTCAATGCTCTCTCATTCACACCCCAGCTTATATGTCAGCGTTCGTAAATGTTCTTTCATTTTGGTTCGTAAATGGACAATTTTAATCATGAGCAAATAAATGAGTAATTACCGGGATGTGCATGGGTGCTTGAGCACTCGGTTATCCAGATGCCAGAATGCTGAAATCACTATTTGGGTATTCGTTACACAGCATTCTGGAAAGTCCGTGAGAAAATATGCAGACAAGCAACTTAGATAAATGTTGTTTAGTTTGAATGGGGCTGTAAACGTAAGCATTTACAATTAAGTAGGTATATATTACCTGGCTTGCAATTGCAATTAAATAAGTATATTTGACTTTGCTACAATGAAACACAAATATTTTAACACACTGTAATGGTCATGCTGCCAAGGACAGGTCAAAGATGTGGTTGCAACTTGGTTAACTGTTCAAGCTGGGGTTAGCTAGAACCTAAAGCTATTCAAATAGTTGTTTTCAATCCCTGAGACTATCCCTGAGACAGTTTTTTAATGTAAGTGTATGAAGGTGGAGCCTAAGTTCCTGAAGTGCAGTGAACCAAACACTGGCCATTTAAATGCACACCTCTGTGAACTGTGAACATGTGTGCACCACTTATTAAAAATGTTTGTGCACTATGATACATTGTCAACTAAAAAGCCAGTTAACTTTGGTTAACTAGATATCCGTCTATTATCTCTCAAACATTAAAATGATTTAGACTGCACATTCCTAGTTTAAAATCCTTTCCTTTGGCACTGTAATTAAAATTTTCTTCACTCACGTTGCATATCAGATCCGAACAGAAAATGATATTAGCACAGTGAGCACTACAACAAGTATAAAACTGCAGGTCCGACTGTGGGTTTAAAACTAAATCCACCGCCAATTTTGAAGACATTTCTGATGTGCGATGGTGCTACCTGGCAGTGTGGTTGCAGTGTGTCTTTTAAGCTCGCTCAGTTCCATCATCCACCCTGAAACGGCTCATTCATCTGCCATCCAAGCTGATCTTGTCTCTGGCTCTTGCTGTGGGCTCCCCTGAAGCAGATATATAGATCCTCTACAGCAGCACTCGGCTCACTGTAATGATGCACTAGTGCCACATTCAGTGTTACACTGACAGCCATGACTGCAGATCTAGCTTATGTAACATATTATTCCTATAGGGCTCAAAATGTCCAAGTTCTGTGCAATAATGTTCACATCTAAAAGTACAAACAAGCCTTGCTTTCAAGACAGAAAGAGACCAAAAATGGATTTAAAGAAGCCGCTCAGTAGAATATATGCATATTTAATTGAATCCTGATCTTTGTAAGCAGCCATGCGTACTGTGGCTCCCTCAGCTAGTTAATTAGCAGATGCTCTTCATTAAGTAAAGCACTAAAGCAGGTTATTTGAATCTTGGCCTGTGTACACTATCACAGGCTTCAGAGACGAGCTCTACACAGGGTGAGGTGGGGTGGAGTGGGTGTTGGCTGGCGGGTGCTGTGGTTCCAGGGCCTCAGCAGGTCTCTGGGCCTGTTCATTCTCACCTCATTCACAGCTCATTCACACCTGCTGAAGCGTCTGATTCCCATTAACACTGGGTCATGGTTTCCCTCCGAGCGAGCCGCATCACACCGATGCCCTCAATCTGCATGCAGGACAGCATCACTGGCACCCTACCACCAGCCAGCACATTCAACAACAGTCCACTCACCGTCCTTAGAGCCGCACAAACCACAAAATTAATGCAGTCAAAGGCTTCAACAAACTGTAAAATGTTTCTGAATTATACAAATCTAAATCTATATTTAATTCAGCTGATATCAATAACACTTGTAGTAAATGTGTTTTCTTTTTTTACGTTTTCCTTTAAAATTTATGGTTCAGTCTTAAAGATTGCCAGACTGCCCAGGGCAAGTGCATTGCTACATGGGCACAACTCTCACTTACAGCTGGAAAAAATGGTTTAATGCAGCTGTGTGTTGAGAAAAATGTATCTATAGAAAAATCTATAGTTTGCTGGTAAACATTTGTGACACAAGGCATCATTTGAAATAGATTTATTAATAGCTATAATAGTTTACTATGTATGCATTATGTCTTTAAAAGCAAAAATGTGCTCAATCCGGATACATTAAAATACAATTGCACAAACACAATTTAACATTGAACCTTGAAGACGACACATCATTTATGTCATATGAACCATGCTATGGTATTTTTATACCAACTATAAACCATCCTTTGTAAAGGGCAATACCAGCTGTCCTTTATGTTGGGGATTTTATTTCATGCAAAAAAGACCAACAGAAATGGAGCAATGTTAAGTTCTGTTAAGTTAAAAGATTTATTTTAAATGTCTGACCGAGTATAAATGCAAAATTAAAAAAAAGCAAAATACTGAACAATATGTGTGCATTTTCAGTTTAGCATTAAATGTAAAAAGGCTTAGCTCTCTCTGACTGGGCTTTTTTTTGAAGTCATTGTGCATTGCAACAATCTCCTCTGTAAACTGCAACAATGATGTAAAACAATCCACAGTAATAAACGTCAATCAATATTTTGCCAGTTCCTAAAATGCCTGTGAGAGTCTGTGGGGCGCCCCATGGGTTTAAGAGAACACAATTTTGCGGCGAACTAGTGCACCACAAATTTAACAGCTGTTCAGCTTGTGCTCGTACAGAAACCCATCATAACAGTGTGGCAGAGAGTGATAATCGCTAAGCGGCATTAGTTGAGAGGTTAAGCAGACAAGAGCAGTCCCTCTCTTCCCAAAGATATCCCCAAAGGCAATGCTACGTCCCAGGCTTCCCTTTGCCTCCCTCCAACTGCAGACTTCAACAAGAGACATCAGAACGCAGCACATCTTTGTGGCATCACCAGTGCAACTCCTCACAATATGTAAATACTGTATATATGCAAAAGCCAAGATCTGCGCCTTCATCTATTATACATGAAGAAAGAAAAGAGCCTGGAAATGGCTCCCTTTAACTATCAGTGCTAGGGTCTTTGTGCCTGTGACTTCAGATTCAGTCCTGCCCCTTACAGCAACTCAGTGTGATTTAGTGATGGGTAATTCATACAAGTTGGTCATTTTTCTGCAGCAGATGTGAATAGGACAACAAGTGAAACAGCCATAATTTACTGCATAATTATTTCAAATGATAATAGATTGGTTGTGCTTAAGTTTACATTTACGAGACGCTTTTATCCAAACTTCCGTTCCCTAACTACAGGGGGCAGTCTCCCTGGTACAACTTGAGGTTAAGGGTCTTGTTCAGGAACCCAGTGGTGGTGCGTTGAAGGTAGGATTCGAACCCATGACCACTTGGTCTACAGGCAAGTATCCTACACACTACGCCACCACCACCCCCAGTTGCTCCAGACTTTGTCCAGACTCCCATTCAACGTTGTGCTCCATTACTAACACAGGTGCTTAACTGTGTACACAGCTAGGGCTACACAACTCTTGGTTAAATGGAAATCACAGTTTGCTGAATCAAAATTTTGTGGTGGTTTTCCTGAAGGTAGGATTTGAACCCATGACCTCTTGGTCCAGAGGTGAGTATCCTACCCACGGGGCCACCAACACCCACATGTAAAAAGTTGTCATTATATGGGAGTGGAGGGTGGGAGTGCTGGTGGATATTTTTAGTACTTCTAGTTATTTAGTGCTTTATAATTTAATATTAATTGACACAAGGCTGTATTCAGTCAATGAATTAAACTGCACGTTGTAAATATGCTCTCAATGAATCAGCTTAGTGCTTGCTTTGCAGTTTGAATGTATAAGGGATGTCACGGCTCGGCCAGTGGCCGGTAGGGGCCACTGTTTTGATTTAGTTTTGGGGCTTTTATTTTGGGTTTTGGTGCATGATTGGTTTCTGTTCGAGTCATGTTATGTATTTAGGTTCAGTTTACCTGGGCCTTAGTTATCGGTCCATCTGTCACGGCTGCGGGGGTGAACCCGCTGCCGTGATTTACCCCATGGAAGACTACAGGCAGGCAGGCAGGCAGGCATCCATTGCTGAGATTCTTTATTAAAGTAAACATGAACAGGAACAGGAACAAGTGTGGGACGATGGACCGATAACTAAGGCCCACATGAACTGAACCTAAGTACATAACATGACTCGAACAGAAACCAATCAGTGAACATAATCAATTAAACTAAACACAGGTGAAACCGTGAAACAAGAAACAAACATGCACCAAAACCCAAAATAAAAGCCCCAAAACTAAGTCAAAACATTGGCCCCTACCGGCCACTGGCCGAGCCGTGACAATGGAATTTGCAGGTCTCCACAAGGGGAGCTCTTTTTTTGTGAGCATCCCTGAAAAAATGAAAACAACTGCATGCTAGTTTGTAGTTACAAATTTATATGCGACGTAAGATGAAATATTTTCTGTGACTCAGAAAAGATTACTTAATGAAATGTGAGGATTCCACAATTACTAGTACAGTCAATATAGACTGTATAGAGTTTATCAACAGCCAAAATCAGGCTAACACAAGCTTGTTTTACACCAGAAGCCTTGTGAGAGCAAAAACAGAAAGTTTATGCATGCCTTATGTAGTCAGTGCTCATTTATCCATGAAGTTAGAAAAATGCAATTACAATCAACCAAATATGAGGCACTTTAAAAACTTATCGGTCTTACTTTCGGTCACTTTGTGAAAAAGGATAAAGGACTAAAATCTAATTGAATATCAACAGCTGAAACATTTTTATACCTTCATTATAGTAAGTAGGAAGTAGCTTATAGAGAAATCTTACAGTAGCCGGGAATAATAGAGACGCTGGTATTTGATGTTCTAACAGTCAGGGACAAAAGCACGGCTGTCATCATGAAGTCACTATCAAAGGTTTTTCATGTAGATGCGGCTTTGTCTATGTGAGATCAATGACAGCTCAATTACCTTTAGAGTACGACTGCTGGTGATGTTAATTATCAAAGGTTAACACACATTCACAGGCTCATTACAACTTACAAACTTTCTGCGCGTCATATGGGTAGAAATCTTTTTCTCTTGTAACCTTTAGAAACCTTTAGAACATTTGTGCTAAACTAATACAAATGCTCTCATGCTGTGTATTACATAGAGATGTAACCATTTTAATGATTCATTTCAATCCTCAGTTTCGGAATCACTGTATGGTTTGTACCATGGTTCAAATTGGAAAGAATTTAAACTTTAACCTCCAGATTTTGTTACCTTTTCTGCTGAATTGTTGCTAATATGAGGCAATAAGACACACTCTAACCGATCTCAGACCAACCCCAATAATAATTTCAGTGTAGTTATTTGCTATCAGATCGATTCATACACTGTGAAAGCAAAATCTGTCCAGTCTGCTTTGCACTTTTAAAGCTCACTTAAATTACAATAAAAAGAATCATGAAGCTTACCATACATAAACAGTCATAATCTTCCAGTACTTAGTGGACAAACACTAAAAAAAAGGAAAATAGCTGCCCTTCTAATAAAATATGACTTTCAATAAAAAATAATTGGGATCAAAGATGTTTCCATGAACCAAGCTGGCAATTTATTATTTTTGTTTTTGTTTTTCAGTCTTTTGGGTTTTTAATAGCTTGGTTATATTAGTGCCAGTCAACAGTATAATCAGATAATCTTTTATATGATGAACCTGAACAATATCTGTAGTCTGGGTTCTAAATTAATTGTAGTTTAAAGAATCAGGAAAAAAAGCAATCTGAGGTCATTTGTTAGTGGCTCTCAACAATATTGCTCCTGACAGAAGAGAAAAAAAAGAAACAAGAGAAAAATTCAAATGAGAAGACAGTGGGAAAGAAAGACGCAATGTAAGAGATACCAGGAGATAAAAATAGGATTAATCAGTCTGATATCATATTTAGTGTCAGCATGAGCTTTATCCTCTAAAATTTGATGATGTTTATAACATTGGTTCATAAATCTAGCAACAGCAATGATGACCTATTTGATGACCAATTCAGCAGACAAGCAAGTTAAGTTAAATGCTTAATGCTTGTTTACTGACTATCACAACAAGCTAGGGCTAGCTAACTGTTATATTAAGCGAGTTGTTAGAAATGATGTTAGAACAGATCAGTGGAGATCAGGACCACATCACCATGCCTCAAATCTTTAAAGACAAAATGTCCTCTATGTTTGTCTGACTCACTAAGAAATAATGCTAGTTTACATATCATGTAGTATAGAGTAGCCAAGAAGGCCACGAAGAACTGATGTAGGCTGTAGTTACTACAACTGCTTACTTACTCGGTTAATAATCAAAACAGTGCATATACAATCAATGTGCAGCTGGTGGCCTGGTGATTAGGCAGCTGGCCCTGTTTAGAAGGTTGTGGGTTCGAATCCCCTAGTGGCATCACTGAGGTACCCTTGAGAAAGACACCATCCCCACACACTGCTCCCCAGGCGCTGTGTTGCTTGCTGCCCACTACTTCACTTGGTGAATGGGATAAATACAGGGAACTGTGTGCTGTGGTGTGTTCATGCTTAACTATAAGGCATCAATTAAAAATAAAAATAGAATAGGAACATGTAAAAATAAATAAAAAACAACCACTGTTGCATTTCCAGGCTTGTGCTGTTTCATTGTCTATCAAATTGGAATTGTTCCATTGGATTTTAAATTTAAAAAGAGACTTAAATTGTGGCCAAGAGCAGCACACCTGATACACTACTAATGCACTGGATTACCTGAACTCACCTTTACTAGCATAAGGATAACTCCAAATACAAATTCTAACAGTAATAGCAATAGTAAGAATTGGCAAACTTAGTACATTGGGCTTACCTTTTAGACCAGCCATCATCATCATGGGACAAGTACAGTGGGGAGGAAGGACCAGTTGCATGGTTCTGTTGCGTTTTAGACATTTTTGCTTTTTTTGTCGGAACAATTTCAACAAATTCTTTGAAATGCCAGACCTTGTCCCCCTGTTTGAAATGCCTCAAATGGCAAAATGAGTTTAAAAAAAAAGTAAATCTGGGTCCTTTTAAATGTCTGCAGTACCTGCACCATGAATGAAACCTGTGTGAAATATATGGCCTTTTTGGTCTTTTAGCGCAATCTTATAATTTAAAATGCCACATTGACTATTAAGTAATGTCCCTGCATTCAAACATTACAAAACATATCAAGTCTTGTATAAGCAGCAGGCAGGTTGCTTAGTGTGGTTAGCATAATATCAGTAAGCAGAAGGCAGCATGAGATTCTGCTGGCAGCCTTCGTCTTAGTGAGGAGAATCATCAGGCTATGGTGAATGACAGGGTCGCGCACCCAGCCTTTTGCTGAATTAAGAGAGGATCGCCAGCGACGAGGCGCAATATTGAAATGCTCATTTGCATATGTGCAGTGATATTAAGAGGGATCAGCTTTAGCCAGCAAGACACAACAAACGGAGCGAACAGAGCAGCATGGTTTAATATCACAAATTACTCCCAGGGAGTGACCCCTTCACTTGGAGCTTGATTAGAGAGCCTTAATTAGGAAGGATTCCCAACTCTCTCACCCGTCACTGGCTTGTTCTCCCTCTGTATCTCTCTCCCGCGCTCTCACTCTCACAGAGCTGGGAGTTTAGTCGCTGATTCAATATTTACCCTGCACTCCTGTGCTTGTACGAGTCGGGGCAAGGGAGGGTGGGGGGGACGGCAGGAGGAGGAAGGTGGAAAAATAAAATTAATCATAAAACTTGGTCTTCGAATGCAGGTGCAAACCAATTAACAAGCTGGCATTTAGAGCTGCTTTAATTAATATTTTGTCACAGATGAAATCAGACGTCTGACGTGTTTAAACGCCTTCCTGAGGTATAGTCAAACACTGAATTTTGTTCCTGCGGCTGAGGGAGATCACACAAGGCCTCCTTTCCTGTTCCTCAGGTAACACATTTAAAGGGGCAGTATCATGGCAATTTTTTAATAGTTTGTGTTTGATACAGGATGCAACCCATATGTGAAAAGTAAACAATACTTGTTTCATAGTGTTTGTTATGTCACAACCATGAAAATCATTACCTATGCCTGCCCATTCAGTTTACATTTACATTTACATTAACGGCATTTGGCTGACGCTCTTATCCAGAGCGATGTACATCAGTGAAAACAGCCTGAAACCTGAAAACAGCTTAAATCTGAGTCAAATATTTAACCAAGGTACTGCAGTCAGAGCATCTATACAACAACTGTCAAATAATAATTAGCCAACACCTAACCCAACAATACATAAGCCTTAGAGAAGAACAACGTAAGTCATAGAGAATTGGGAAGTCAATTTTTTTTAGAAATAAGTAAGCAGTAGGAAAAGGACGTAGTTAGTCGCCAAAGTGCTCCTTGAAAAGTTGAGTCTTCAGGCGACGCTTGAAGACCATGAAGGACTCTGCCGATTGGACCGGAAGAGGGAGTTCATTCCACCACTGGGGAGCCAGGACTGAGAAGAGTCTTGACGCATGTTTCCCTTTTCTC
>JBBPDC010000109.1:4252955-4266452 GCA_037974485.1 Hemigrammopetersius urotaenia | reverse complement strand
CTGTTTTCCCACCGAATTAATACATTCAATATATAAACTTGCAGTCTTTTGAACAACATTTCTAGCATTTATTCATTTTGACAGTTAGGTTTGGTAGAACAATGCAAGCATAAAATCAATATTAAAACATTGAGTGACCGGTCTATGGTTAATATTCCCATCACAAGCCAGTTGCTGGTAAATAACCTTGCTAACAAAGTGATAAAACTAAATAAATATTGAGCATTCATTGTCTCATTGACTCATCATTTCACCTCATGTTTTTTTCAGTCTGTGGACTCCTCAACTTGTACAACTTGGACCAAGATAAAATAAAGCATAGAACATTCTAGTAAGTTCACAAACTTCATTGTTTTGTCTTAAAGCTTGACATCGTTACACAGAAGAGTAGAATGAAAGAATATCTTACCAGTGCTATGGTGATGCTAATTTTCCAGAAGCTTTGAAATTAAGCTTTCTGTTATATTAGCACTAAGCTAACACCAAAGAATGTTTACATTTCATTCTATGTTTAATACTACATTTCTTCATTTAATCCTTACGTTTCACTTAAAACACATTTCACCAGTGTGTAGTATCCTGAAACAACGTTTTTGTTTTGTGACTGTATACATGCTCTGACTCCATTCAAATAGAACATATAGGTTAGAAAAGAAGAGCCTTTCAGAGCTAGAGGGCCAGTATACCTGGAGAAGCAACACTAAATGATAGGCTGTTAAATCTTTCCTAATAAGCCTTTATTAAATTTAAACCAACATATTTTTGGCTCAGGTAGGTAGAGGGACAGAGAAGGACACATTATCGGTTGGGTCCTGCAGACACTGCCTGCATTTAACTGGGCTAATGAAGAGCAGCAGTATGATTGATGGTCTTGCTGCCTCTACCTGAGCCACTGTGGAGCGTTTGGCAGCACAGGAGAGAGGATGGACCTCAACAGTGCAGAACATGTCTCCACTGCATGAACACTGACCCTGTCCTGCCCTGCCTTGTCCTGCTTTACCACACATCTGCTGTGGAGCTGGACTAGCACCAAATCTCTGTGTGCAGTGCTAACGGCATGTTGGGACAGGTTTGGGCCAGGGCTGGAAATAGGAGAAATGAAAGGAAATGAAAGGAAATATATATATATGTATAAATATATTTGGGCAGTCGTGTGATATAAAAAAATTAATTACAGCTTTCTGATTAAGAAATCTAAATTAATTGCACATATTTTTGCTGTAGAAGTTTTTAAAAATCTAAATGAATTTTGACATATGAGTGAATGAATAATCAAGTTTACAGACCTTCAGCATCTCTTATGTTTCTGCACTGTTCATGTGCAGTAAAGGTAGCAGCCATCAAAAATATAGCCTAGTATGCTGTGGGGAAAAATACTTTAGCAAGAACAATCATAGGACTAAGTCCATCTATAAGGTGTAGTTTAAGACAATATACATACAAGCACAGGTGTTCTGACAAATTGTGTTGCCTTATCAAAAAATGCTACCGTAGTGCATATCGACAGCCAGTGTCTATCAATTAATGCTGCCTTGTCAAAAAATGCTACCTTTTTATAAGTTTATACCATTTTTAGTCAGTTTGTAACACTGATAATAAAAATACAATTTTTATATTTATGCTACACTGTCAAAAAATGCTACCTTGAAGCTCATACGGTTTATACAGTCAGTTTTGCACTAATAATGAGAAGAAATATCCACTTACAACAGTGACAACATCCATTAATAAATGGAATTTTATATAAGCAGTTTAAATTCAGCACTGAGACTGAATCCAGTGTCCACATAGACCACATATTCTAAGGCCTGTAACAGGGTTAACTAGCACACCCACTGGAGGAGATAATGTACATTAATCAAGACAGTCAGGGGGCAAGGTCTCAGAAAAGGTCTGTGGGGAGGGAACATACTGAATATATTAAATGAAGCCAAATTAGCACATAAAAATATTCTGGATAACATTTTTATTCCAAATTAAGTTTTTTAAACATGTTTTTTAAATCCATATTCAGAATGTATGTTGACTTTTTTCAGGCAAATGGCATGATTCACATTTAATCTGTAGAGGGTAGAAGGTGTCTGTTTTCTATGCATGATTTGACTAGGAATGCACCAATCATGAAATTTCTTGGCCTATTTGTTGCCGAATTAGCTAATGACTGATTTTTAAAAAAATGAAGTTTACATGTTTTGGGCTAATCATCTCATAAAACATACAAGCACACATCCTTTGCTCCCTGTTACCAGACGTCTCATTATGAATCGCATTATTTGCTCCCCAATGGGTCAAATTTGGCAGATTATATAATATTAATGAAGCTTATTATTAATGAATCATCAAAAACTAAAGGCTATTAGGCACAAGCAGAATTATGCTATAGCACTGTGGTACAGGTGTAGCAGCAGTATTTAAATACAGAATGAGTGCTTCTAACTACCTCACTTTTTTAATACCAAAATAAAAATAATTTGGCCAATTTCTGATTCTGATGGTGCATCACTAAAATGCATTCTGGGAGATTTTTCAAACCCGTGGTGATCAGTCTGAAGAAGTTGCCAAAAATGTTAATGTAGATGTGCATGGGTTGATTGGTGGTTTATAAATACAATTTACATTTTACTGTAAACCACTCTGAAGAGCTTGAAAAACCTTTATAATTGAACTGTTGTAATGCCCTATAGCTTCATATGATTAACTCTTAAGATGCTGATCAGCTTTTATAGAACTTTTGCACTACCTACACATGTGAATATATTGCTATAAAATGGCTTGTTTTGTTCGTAGCCTTTCTTTATGTTTTCCATCTGCGTCCATCATGAGCCGAAAGTGCATGCACACACTCTCCACAGTAATCCTTCAGGTCGACTTCCTTTGACATTGAAGAGCCATAGCAGTGATATCATTAAATGAGGTCCTCACAGGCAGAGAGAGCATATGCAGTGAGATGATTGAGCTGGCTGTAACAAGGCCTTGTGGCAAGGTCTTGTTAGATCCTCCCTCTGCACAGGCTTTGGGGACCTTTAAGCCTTTATATGTCATGCACTGTAAAATCAGGACCTGTGGGCGATGCCCTGAACTGTATTACATATAAAGTATGAATAGGATCACTAAACACAGCAGAAAAACTTATATATAGCAGCCAGCTTTCTGCATGGAAAATGCACTACTGTATAAAAGATGCTCACAGACTCCAAGGAGCTATACCTCAAGAGATGGCTACTTATTCCAGTCTGAGGAGGCTCCAGCAGAAACATGGCAGGGGAAGAGTAATACACCGGTGTAGGCTGCCCTCAGTTTCTGGATGCTCGCGCATGTCTATTTGATCAGTTCTGGTCAAGGGAGAGGGAAAGGGAGGGGAGAAAAAATGAATAAATATTAGATAAATGAATTTATTGTATAATGCGAGCAATCAAGTTCATTACAGCAGTATACAACTGTTAGAAGCCAATGTGACCATGAATTTTTCAGCACGAACACTTCTTCCTAAGTTTTTGCCTATAAATATTTCTGGAGGTCTTGGATGAATTTTTCATGGTCGAGCAGAGGAGATGAAAGAGAGGATGGTGGGATCAGGGGGACGAGAGCGCCGGGCTGCTGACACAAAGCAGAAAGCTGCCTCGCCTCCAATCTTTATCAATGACGCCCTCCGTGTCTTATTGCTGTAATTACCCTGCGCTTTGTCCCAGCCTGGCAGCTCATTACACGGGGCAGGGAGCAGGAAGGGGAGTCGGCCAGCCTGGACGGGAGGTGCTGAGGATGCCACAGTTTATATATATTTATATTTTATTGGCTCCAGTGCCACAGGCATAGCCTTAGCTCTGGATTATTTTAACAAAAGGCTAATACCCCCATAACAACGCTGGATTAAGAGCAGCAGAATCATGAAAAATGTTATTGTCACTGAAAATTGTTGATAAATCAGGTGACCGATTGCTTGCATCTAAAGAATGTGAACTAAATATGGTTACTAGTGTCCATGCTTCTGGGACAGATTTTATTCCACCTACAAATTATTCTTATTATAGTAGAAACAAACCTCTATATACAGAAGTTCAGATAGCACTGAGACTGAATCCAGTGGCCAGATGAAGCCTGTAACAGGGTTAACTAGCACCCTCACTGGAGAAGGTATGTACATTAATCAAGTAAGTCGGGGAACGAGGTCTAAGAAAAGATCAGTGGAGAAAGAACAGGAATATATTAAATGCAGCCAAATTACTACATTAAAAAACGATTCTGGAGAATATTTGCCATAATTTGGCACAGGCGTGTCTATTGTTTAAAGCAGTGGTCCCCAACTCCCGGGCCACAGACCGGTACCAGGCCGTGGGTCATGTAATACTGGTCCGCGGGCTGCACTTAAAAAAAACGTGGATGTGACCCGTGTTATGTTGTCGGCTTGTTGTTATGAAAATGCTGTTAATAAAGCTGCGATGTTTTAAAGCGATATTTTAAAGATTATTAAATTATTATATTTTTAAAATATCCCCATTTTTATGCGTATCATTTATTTGTATAAATACGTATATGTATATTTATCTGCCACTCCTTAAAGGCTGGGCCGTGAAAATAGTTTCGGATATTAAACCGGTCCGTGGGGGTTGGGGACCACTGGTTTAAAGAACACAGTGATCTGTATAATGATCAAAATTCAATGTTCTGGCAGCCATTCCAGTCAACGCCAAGGTTTGTACTTACAATGCAGTCCTTAACCTCATCAAGAGAATCATTAACAGAAATGAGCTATGTAGGTGACTGTCGACTTTTCCTGTCTGTTAGCTACATTAGATTCATAGCTCCAGCCTTAAGAAACAAAATTGTTGGGCAGAATGCCTACCTCTGTTATCAGTAATAAATTGTGTAGGTTTGATTTTTCAAATGCAGTATATAGGGTTTTAGTTAATAGACATACAGGAAAGACAAAAATTTTATTCAATTGGGTATTGTACATATGCCTCTTGTGTGTATGTAAATTCAGGGCTGGTCAAAATCTTTTTCCTGTTCCCAAAATCTCTGGTTGGACAGTCTATAATTCAAGTCACGGTGCATGTGTGAACTGCAGATGGTTTTTTGTCTCACTGAGAAAGCGTGTTCAATCCCAGAGTGTGCAGGGTACGTGATGCACATGTTTCAAACGGCAGATTCCAATTGTGATTAAACGTGCCATACTTTTCCAAATGCCATTAAATGTGCTAATGATGTGGTATTTCAATTACTGCTCAATGTGTTCGAGCCACTTTACTCTAACTGCTGTTAAAGGTGCTAAAATCATGACATGAAATTTCACATGGACAGCATTTCAAAAGACTGAAAACTAAAAAGCCTACTGATCCCCCACACTCGCTGCACAATTCAGTAGTCAGGAAAACACTGTAATAAATTAAAAATAATGTGACGAAAGGGGTAACGCACAATTAATTGGAATTACGATGGATCGCTGGACTACTGAGGCAGCTGGGAAGTTTGTTACAATAACAACACAATACATGACTGACTGGGAACCTCTGGCTTTATTCCTAAATTACCATAAATATCCGGAAAAAAAGTTAAGCACAAGAAACTGAGTCTGTCCTGATGTTTATGATTTGCCACAATTCTTAACATGCATACCAATAAATTCCATGACTGACAACCCAGGTGTCCTGCAAGGCCAAAAGGATTCCAAAAAACTGATGTAGGGTTGCATTGTATTTGTAGTGCCTGAAGTCTGAATTATTATTTGATTTAAAAAAAATACTTTGCAAAAACAACAGTACATGTAATAAGAAATGTCGTAATGTTGCAAGCTACAACTTCACAAATGATCAAAATCCTGCCCGAATCCTGCAAGTGGTTTTTAAAAAATCAATGTGTGATGAGTGTACAAAGCATTGAAGTGTGTTTTTGTGATTTTCCTCACACTATGTTGCAAACGGAGTGATTTTTCTTTTTCTAGTTGTTGATTTTGCGTGCATTCCTAACCCTCAACATACAGTTGAATTCCTTTATATTTGGGCCAATCGATGGGTTTACTTCAAAGTGATGGGTAAATGCTTGAATCCAATGTGGATTGATCAGTTCTAATTCTACGCAATTAACATACACGCTGTTAACAAATCAGTCCTCTGTACTCAGAACCAAGTGAGCCATCGATGAAGGCAGTGCTTTAAGGCCTCATCTTCGTAGCGACTTCCCCGCGCCTCTGCGAGTTAAGGCACTAGAAGAGGCAGAATGATCTATGCTCTGCTTCTCGCCTCCTTGCTCTTTTTCACGTTTTGTCTGGCCCGCTATCTCCGCGAAGCACCATCGCTTAGCTTCTAGGCCTCGGCAAGGCATGAGAGCGCTCGCCTGCTTTACTGATAATAAATTTATAAACCAAACCTGGGAGGGAGGAGTATTAAACAAGCCAACGAATAGCCGCAGTTCACTTTACCAAGCCGGCGTATCCTTTTCATCAACAAAAATAACTCTTCAAAGGCAGTAAAAGCATGCTTAGAAAGTAAAGGGCCATTTGAGCAGGCGTGCAGAGAATTGTAGAGGTGGGGGTGGAACAGAAATGATCCAGTTAGAGAGTAAGAAACATTCCCCTCAAACCTAAAAGCTAAATCAAGCCTTTGAAAAACATACAGGGCCTTTAATAATTCAGTCTTTGGTGGGATTGAGTAGCTTCTTTAGCGTAAAAATCTGCAATCTCCTGACATAAGATCAGTCCCCATGGGGCTTCTCTCTAGCACTCTCCCTGAGCTTGAACTTCACAACCATGAGCTGTGTTCTCTCACAACCAGCTACAATAGCACCTGATAAAGCCTCGATCAGTAGCAGAGCTGGATTACTTAAAATACTGATCACCCCCAACTCTCTCCCCATTCCTCTGCATCACTTTACTAATGGGCAGTAACAGGGTGGACGCCAAAAAGAGTTGGCATTACTTTATGCTAGTAGCAACAAATTAAGTAGAAAATATAAAACCCAAGTAATTATTGTAGCTGACTAGCATCTTAACTGGGGTTGTAAACTAACACTCAGCTGTAAATATTTAACTAACTTTGCACCCTAAACACATTCATATTTCATCGCGTTTTTCATGCAGTTTATTCTCAAAGCAAAGTGTTGGACTGCATAATTATTTCAGTTTAGCATTTTCTTCCAACCTATTACTTACATAAATACAAGAATTTGAGTTATTGCTCCTCAGAGGGCTAATTTAAGAAAAACATGCATTAATTAAAATAACCTAGATGTAAAAAGAAGAAATCCCTAAATACGCTGCAGCTGAACATCAAGGATCATCGCCTCCTTCAAAGGAAATTGGGACAATTATTGGAGGAAAAGGTGGTTATTATTTCATGCTTTCAGAGCCCGACTCTCCACAGACTGGCAGGTAGCCCGCTCTTCCACTTTCCTCAGGAGAATACGCCTCCCGCTAATCAGAAACTACAGAGGATTAGGCTGCGGTGCGAAAGCAAGGTCAGGTAATACACTTGAAGCGCCCATGGATTCGCTGAGCTACTAAAACAAGGCCAACTTTTTGCCCCTTATATTACAATCACATCAAAATGAAATATTGCAAACTATTATAAACAGAGCACACCACCTAATTACACAAGCAAGATGACACAGCCTCTGATCCTCTTTTTTCCTTCACCTTGCATCTGCTCTTTTCTATGAGCGACTATTAAAGCACTGATAGACACTGCTAAATATTTCAGGAGCTGCATTTTCAAGTGTAAAATGGAAGTGTTTTTCCGCCAGGCCTTCCTTCCTTTATTTATTTATTTGTCTTCTCGTCCCGAAACAAATGCACGGTGCGCTCTGGCTGGCTCAGTCCATCATTCTTTGTCCGGCTTTGAAAAAAAAAAAGAAAAAAGCACTTTCCTAGAGTGTGTGTGTTATTTCAGCCGGCCGCTGCTCTTCCTACAGCACTCGAGAGACTGGGCTGATGGACACTTTGGTCAGCACAGGAGAGGAGCAGAGGGGCAATGTCCAACCTCACTTCCCACCCCAACCCCCCCTTCAACAAATCCACTTCTGCACTCAGTCCCAGCCAACTTCCTCAGTGGCCCACCATTCCATCCCCCTGGTGTCTCAGAGGAGAGAGCAGCTCCTTATGATAACCTGTACACCCCCTTATTTTCCTCGAACACCCAGACAGGTCATTCAACAGTCTACTGTGATGTACAGCTCTGAGAACGGAGGACTGACATCTTAGGCCATTTCTAGAGAAGCAATCTTTAACACAAAAGGGCACAAAAGAGACATTAGGGATATGTTAAATACATACATATAAAAATATATTACATGAAATCAACTAACAGACAAAACTGCATCGATCTAATATTATTTGTGTGGAAAAGTTGCACCAGTATGAATCAAGCAATGCTCTACTTCCAGACCTAATTACAAGAGGGTTAAGAGATTATTTAATGCTACATTTTGTTCAGCTGAGGTTTAAAAAGACATCATTAGATATTATGGACAAATTAAATTTATACATATAAACATATATTACACCAAAAAGTGAGTAAACTAAAAGACTGAACTGTACTGCTGTAATACTGTCTGTGTGGAAAAGATGCACACATTTGATTCAAGCAAATGCAGTCGCTGCACTTCCCAGGCCAAATGAGCAAGTAGGTTCCGAAATTAGAAGGGGGTTAAAAGATTATTTGAAGGTTTATGTGCTGCGTTTTGTTCCACTGGGGCTGAGGTTTTAAAAAAAAACGATGCAAAGAAGATCGAGCAAAAGAAAATCTGTACAAACCGAACTGTGTGTAGGTTGTAAAATGATGTTTCAGTGGGAAGGTGTTAGTGTAGAGAGCTCCAGTGCAACACTGTTCAGTAGCGTTTACTGTGTCTTAATTATTGTTTTTTGATACTGATTTGCTTTTGATACCTGAACTGTTCTAGTCATTTCTCTATTTATTATCACACACATGCTGCTAGTTCTTAGTCACTCATTTATCACCTTAAATACTGGTGTGTTCTGGAACAGCTGATAGATTCTCTGCTTGATTTGTTATTCGTTTTGTCTATTCTATAAGTGTGTTTAAAAGGAAGCATCTGCAGATCTTGTTGTCACTGTACATTCCTGTGTATTGCAATGACAGTAAAGGTGCTCTTTCCCATATGCTATTCTGTTCTATTTAGCTGTGTTAATGCTGCTGTATCTCAGGCTGCAATGTCGTGTGACCGCGGCCCTGTTTGGAGCCGAGTGTGTTCACACACTGAAGCACTGCGGCACACGTTTCCCTCTGACAAAAAGTGAGAGATTTGATTTCTAAAACGCTCTCTCGTCTTTCACTAAACAAAGAAGCCGCCGGGGGAGAGAGAGAGCGAGAGAGAGAGAGAGAGAGAGAGAGAAGGAGAGAGAGGGAAGTGGGCTGGAAGGCAAATCTAGGTGATGTGTATGTTCTTATAGTGCCCCTGGGTCTATCTTGGGTAGGTAGGATCTGACAAAGATCTGTAAGGAGGGAAAAAAATCCTCCACTCTGCTCAAGCATGAGAAATTAAGCCCAGCTAAAGAGTCTCTCTCTCTCTTAAAGTACGTTCCCATTTCTCTCTCTCCCTCTCTCTTTTCCTCTCATCTCTCTTTCTCTCTTCTTGCTCCATCACTCCACCTTCCCTCACTCTCTCTCTATCGCTTCTTTCTCTTATCTGTTCTTACTCCACCCATTCTCTCTCTCTCTCTCTCTCTCCCTCTCTCTCTTTCATTCTTTCTCTTATCTCTTCTCACTGCACTCATCTGTTTTTCTCTCTCTCTCTCTCTCTCTCTCTCTCTCTCTCTCTCTCTCTCTCTCTCCTGTCTTTCCTTGCTCCGCAGGAGAATTTACGGAAGGTTCCATTAGAATAAACTCCCAGTTGCTCCTCCTGTGCTGAAACCTGAAGGTCCTGGTGCAGTCCCAGCCTGTCCTCCCCCGGGTTTTCTTTCAAAGGGAGAGCTGCTGCAGCTCAGCCTCGGGGGGATGTTTAACTGATTGCAAGGACGAGTGTTTAGAGAGAGAGAGAGAAAAAAAAAACTTCTGTGGGAATTCAACAAGTTTGCTGCTGTCAGAAGCTGAATTTAACTGTCAGGTAGTATTATGTTATCCTGGATCCCTGATAGAAAGTAATGACCGATCTTGGAGGGCTCCCCCCCAATAAACACGCGACGCCGGTGAGAGGCGCGCGTGTGTGCGCGTGTGTGGGGGCCACAAGGGGGGTCTCCCGCATCTCTCAACACAAACCAGCCCCGAGCTTCATTTGAATTTGAAACACTGCTGCTAAGTGATTTAAATGGGAAGATTATCAAAGATTATAGCTGCGATGGAAATGCGTTTGCCTGTTTTTCCTCTCTGTATCAAACAGGGACGAAGGGAGGAGGGCAGGCTGAGGGTGGGTGTTTTTTTTTTTTGGAGAGAAAAAGCTAATAAATTATTAAGGATTGTCAGACGTGCCGAATAAAGTACGTAATGAAGCATTAGTTTATTTTTTTATTTCTTATTTATATTAGGAATGCGGCTTACAAGAAAACAAGCCTGGTGCTGTTTGCCATCATTCCGACTCTTTGGGTTTGGGTGGGCTTTGTGCATAAAGGACTAAAATAAGAGACAGATAAGGTGAAGGCTAGATAGAAAGACTGATTGAAAATGACTGACCTTGAGCCAGTATCTTTTATAGTGGTGACAATACTGAGGTCGTGTGTGCGTTGTTTGCGCATCATGGAGGTATCAGGAGCTAAAAGGAAAAGTGATTAGTGGCTTGTAAAAAAAAAACAGTTTTATGTCAGATTACGTGAAAAGATAAAAACACAGTTGACACTGCAGTGAAGCCTTGATTAGGTACCGCACAGTGTTGCAAACTTATACCGGAGCTCCCTCTTGTGGTCAGTCTTGAGATTTCAAAAGCCTGCCTGGCTGATCTCAAATTTGAGCGGCTTGCTAAATCAATCTAGGCCTAAGTATTCAAATAGTTTTAAGACTCATTTTTAGTTTTTTCCTCGTAGTTACACTTTCCACTAAGCTCATACAGTCACAGAAGAGCCGAGAAGTTCAAAAAGATCTCAAAAAGCGCAGGTCAGAGCATCCTTGAGACCCCAGCACACACTGGATATTGGCTCACAAGTTCCATAATTCAGCAAGTTTACGCAGTGAATAATTCATCTGCGAAATGTGAAAGTTTAAGGAGCTGTCTGAAAGTTATTTTGCGAAAAGAAGTCATGTCTGCGGGGTGCCCTTCTGGTGTGTAATTGTGGCATGTTGTTCTGGCCTTTATCGCACTTTTTTTTTAAAAGGGGGGGCTGCTGATTTTCTCTCTAGGCCCCTCCGTCACGCTGACCTTCTGAGAGGCAGCTGTGTGGTTAAAGCTGCCCATTTTCAAGGCTCTCGCAGCTCAAATCAAAACTCCATTATAGATTTTACCTCAGGGGGAACCTGGGGCCTTGAGAGGCCCTTCGCAATTTTACCTGTGGAAAAAGCTAAAAGGACGGGTGGTTCTCCAGAGGGGCGGCTGGTGGTGGTGTGGAGTGAGCGAAAGTGCCAGGTGTGTACCCCAGGACTCCTGCCTCATATTCATGTGGCAGGCTGCTGGTGGTGTTGTGGGGTTTGGTGGGGTGGGGGGGGCAAAGCTGGTCGAAAATGGAGCTTTAGAAACGCTCTGAAACCTCGAACAACAGGGCCAGCACCTCAGGGAGACAACACGGAGCACTCTCCTAGGCTGAAGACGCGACGGAAGCTCCCGGACCGGAGGCAGAGATTGAGTGATAGAGCATGTAAAGGAGAAAGAGGATGAAGCGGAGGGAAAAAGAGACAGGAGGAGGCCTCCGAAGAATAAATGTAACAGTTATTAGAGAACAACGGCCCTCTCTGTGGCGCTCTTCCCTTCAACCATGTGTACTAACAAGCCAGGCGGGGGCCAGAGACACAGCCAGATCCTATCAGGACATCTGTCACTTTGTGGTGACAGCCTCCTTTAATAAGTGACAAGGCCTCGATGCCTGTGGGTGCAGGAGGAGGGAGGATGGCCTGACTCGGAGTGGTGGGGCGGGCCAATGCGGCTGTCAAAGTCAAGCAATGGATGCCCTTTTTTAAAACAACTTGTCCCAATTACGGCCACTCAGTGCCTGAGAACGCTTGAGCCAGGCCATCGCACATCAAAGCTGCCAAGAAATAACGCCCGCATGAGGTTCATGTGGCAATTAGTGGACCTCACAGAGCTGCTTTTCATCACCAAATGTTTTCAAAATATGTCTTAATTTGAAGGCGGGTGCGGCTTATGCACAGGAGTGTGTGTGTGAATCTGAGAGTGAGAGAGAGCCATAGAGCGAGAGCTAGAGAGATGCCCTAAAGAAATCATTAAAGCGTAATTACTGCTCATCATCTGTGCAAGTGCTTACAAAGTGCCAATGCTGGATCTCAGCTCTTCTCCTCTGGGCAACACACACATTAACACACACACACACACACACACACACACACCAGTTAGCAGATCTCATGAAAATGCAGGCCATCCCATATTCCATTTAATGCCCTGATAAAACCATGACTCTAAAACAGGCAATTTTCTCTCTTTTTCAGGACGTTTCACCCTTACAACATGTTATACTTGTACAAGATCATACACTATGTAAGAGGTTTTCTCTATTTATGGGGGGAGGGGGGGTTTCTATATCCTGCCAAATTAGCATCTGGTTTCCTGCAGTCATGACAAAAATTGTGCATGGTAGTGAGTTTCTTAAACAAGGCCTATCATGTCTGTCTTTAATCTATCGAATGCCAGAGGCTGAAGTCAGCATGATTTCATCACCTCGGGATTTGCATTGTAAGGCCTGTTGACTGCTGGGAACTTTGATTATTGTTCCAATGAATTCATGAGGCACGATCTTGTCCTGGAACACAGGTGCACTGTCATTGTAAGCCTTCTGACAAGCATGTGCACTTGACATGGAGCTCCTGTCTCATTAGAGAAAGCTGCAAGAACCACAGAGATGGCAGCCATCTCAAACAGGACACTGGATATCAGTGGGCAGACACTGGGTAAGGGGGCATCTTGATGCAAAGGAAATAATGATGTGTTCTCTACGATGGAGGCAACTTGACTCCTCTGTGTGATGGGATTGCCATAACGGGCCTCTATAAGGCATGATAGGCGTCACCTAGAAGCCCTTTAGACAATGAGACATCTCTGAGCCTGACATGCTAGGTGTGTCTCATTCAAGACTGTTACCATGTAGGCGTGTCCTTAGCAGCAGCAGTGTAAGAGGGGCGTAGAGAGGAAGAGCAAAATGGGACAGAGGGCGAAACATTTACACCATAGCATCACATTTTTGAGAGGTCGGTCTAGGCATAAGCATCCATACAGTGTAGTTTTCAAACACTGATCTAGACACCCCCAAGTAACATCACCATTACATCGAACTACTTAAATTAGATACTTCTGCAAATAATATACAATTCTTATGTACTTGCTAAATGTAAAATACTAAATTCCATGCTGAAAAAATAATGAAACTGGGTACCAGTCAGTACTTATATTTTTACT
>JBBPDC010000109.1:4220225-4246028 GCA_037974485.1 Hemigrammopetersius urotaenia | reverse complement strand
AGAGATTCTTTCAGGTTTGAAGATGTTATGCATTTTCTATTCAAAAGTAAGTTTTGTTTTTATCTCACAGCTTTTAAGAGTTGGGGGGGGAAAAAAAACAAATAAAGCCTTCTTTGTAAAATTGATGACTTAGTGTGTTCGTTATATTATATATTGGGTTGACAGATTTGCGATTAATCGTGATTAATTTTTCCCAGATTTGCGATTAACTAGTTGCTTTACAGCCCTAATTTGTACAAAGGAAGTAGAAATGAATATTGTGTTTCCCCACATCATATATAATGTATTTGCACAGAGATTGGGCAAAGCCAAGACTACTTAAATGTTTAAAAAAACTACAAGTATGACATGATTTCTGTACATAATTTAATTGCAAACATGCACAATCTGTCAACAGGCCACCTGTATCCCATGTTTTACCAATATTAATCAGAAACCTGTCAACACACCATTAACAAAAACCTTTTTTTTTTTTTAGGGAGAAGCACCATCATCTCCAGGCACAAACAAAAGCTTCAAACCAAACAAAATTAGAAAACATGTTCTTCTCTTAGAGGAGTTCCATGAACACAGCTTGCCCACTTTGACCTTCACCGAGGAGCACTCATTAGAGCTGAGCACGTGGATAGAGCTGCATGTCTACATCAACCACCGGTCTCACTTTCAGTCACTATTTTCCACCTGGTCATCCTCCGGTTCATCAGGCCTCTCTGGTTCAGAGGAATCAAAACTTGTCTCCTCTTTGGCATCATTTACAAATGGATCTTCTCCCTGAAACCGAGGAGACTCCCATGATTAGAATCAATACCTTCAGAGTGTTCATATGCCATCACAAAAATATGAGCACAAATGCATTATCCACGTTTACCTTTATGTATTTCTCATAGCGAACCTTAACACTGTCGTTATTTATTATAGCCTTGGCTGTAAGCACGCTCTCCCTCTTCAGCTGCTCTTTGTACACCTTTGGAGGAGATGCACACAAACCCATACGTTCAATTAAGCTTTAAACTCACAATAGGCATTGTTACACAGAAAATGCTGAACATTTTAGCCCTCTAGTAACTTCTTTCATCAATAAATGCTTGATATCACTTCCTACAAAAAACATAATTGCTTAAGTAAATCAAGCAAAGTCAAGTTATGCTATGTGACGTTATGCTGAGATCATGGTTGTATTTGAAGTGCATGGAGAACGTTCATAAATGTGCTTCCAAATAAAGGATAATTTTCACCTAAAGTTTAAGAGTTAAACCCAAAATGCTTTGTTGCTTTCGGAACACACCCTTCACATGGAAATACAGCTACTATGGCAAAGTTTTCATACAGTAATAAAGAGGGTCTGTACCACTTTGCTTTTTAAGTGTGTGGGAGAACTGAGATGCTGCTGTACAGAAGTAAAGGATGCAGGAATGTTCATATTGCAGGCCATACAGTGCACCACCTCCACTTTTCTCATGTAGTCATCCTCAGTCACCCCTGTTACATTGACAAAGGAGAGGGGGTCATTTTCAACCTTGGAAAGGGCACAAGACTCCAGCTGCAGATTATTGTTGGAACAAACTTTGCATCTATTTCTATTCTTTTTTGCACCATCTGAAAACTTCAGTTTCCTTTAAAAACATAAAAAGGCACAAGTGGGCCAATCCAAACACTTACAATTTTTACATTAACTTACATTATTAGTTAAAACTGTTTCTGATCACCTGCAAAGTTACCATTTTTTGGAACAAAACCTCATTGTGAAGTTAAAATTAATTAAAGAAGCTACACATTGTGTTAAACCATTTAGTACTTAGGTACCAGGAGCCTGCAAATCATGTTTCAATGTTTTAAAAATAAATACATTTTAAAAATCGATAAATAAATTACCTTCCATTACTTTCTGGTCCGAGAAGGAGCATAACTTATTCAAATCAGACACCGTTTTACGGAATTTGTGCACCATACAGTCCTTCAAAAGAGAAAGGAGAAGTTAACACCACATACATGGTAATGCAATAAAAGAAGCCACAAAAGGAGACTTACATGAAGGAAGCTAATGACCCGGTCATCAAACTTAGCTTGCCGTCGAATGTAGTCCAGAGTTTCTCGGTGATATGTGCTTCCAAAGTGCTTTTCAATGTCTTTGTCTTCAAATGTGCGAAACTTACAAAACGCACATGTGAAAGCCAGTCTAAAGAGAGAGACAGAAACTGGCCTTTGTAAATACAAGAGGGTGAGTCCAAATACACTTTACTTGGTACAGCACATGTATGGCTTTATCCTTGTTCAACCAATCTGCGAAACCACACTTCCAATTCCACGAGCACATAACGACAGGGATCCCAACCCACCCCCCTCTTCCTTAAATGACCAAACACACCGACATATCATGTCATTCTGGTTCATATGGCAACCCTTTCCATCCTAAAGACTACACTTATAATTCCATCATTAGGGCCAGGTTTTTATGGTGTTCTCTTAAAGGGTCAGTGATGCCGTTTGTTTAAAACATGATTTGGTCTAATGAAAATATGTAGCCAAGTCATTCCACAACTGAAAAGGTCCTGTTGCGATCCAGCCACCATCACCTGTACTTGTCTCCATATTTCTCACGGTTCTTCTCGCGTCTGCGTCTTCGCTTTTCTCTGACTCGAACATTCTTATCCCACACTGAGGACAACAAATAGGCATACTATCAATTTCAGTTTTCTTAAGACACACTGTCCATGGAATTATGCATTTTCTTCCAGGAATCAGTTACAAACTAGCAGACAAAACTCTACATTTTGGTAAAAAATTACAATTTTAACCACTGGCTGCATTATTCATGTATTCGGATTCCCATTCTTTAGCACACCCTTGATTTCATTATTCACTGCTTCAGTAAGTTATTCATAGGATAACTACATGTGAGAAAAACAGAAAAAAAAAAAATCCCTTCCTCCGCATGTAACTTACACATCTAAGCTCTACCCAATACACAATAAAGGAACCATCAGTAAGTACATACCATCTTCTGTGCTCAAATTCCTCCCATCAGATGAAACACAGCAGTGCTATTAATAAAACAGGAAAAATTAAAAAAAATATTGTTTGGCATTATGATTAAATAAGGTCAAAGTATATCGAGGCCATGCACCAAACTGCATACTACCACACCAAGCAGTATGTGAGGGGGCATTTAGTACCATAGTAAAGTATGAAAGAATATTTAGGACGCAGCTCTAGAATTTTAAAGTAACTCTGAAAATTCTAAGCGCATATAAATACTAAAACTATGGTCTCACCTGCATGAAATTCAGTGCTAGGATGGTAAAGAGAACAGAACAAAGTAAAACACTGAAATACTAGTCCAGGAAGATATACTGTTGAATAGAAAAAAGAATTTGTTCCTAGCCAACACACCTGCACTAGTTCCCATTCTGGGAGCTGTTCTGACAAACCTCTGCTTCTTCACAAACTTGTTCGGAGACGCTGGAGCCATCATCTTCCGCTTGGTCCCACTGAACACAGGCACACCCACAGAGGAGCGGACGTTCTGTATGCCAACACCACCTCTCAGCCCACAAAACTGATAGACAGAAGACGTTTTACCTCAGTGTCTGCTTATACCAAAGAGATCTTGCATTCTGCACCTTCGCTGTAGCTGAAGAGTCACAATAGAGACACAGTTCTGTACTTACAGCTCTGCTTTTTGCACTGCATTCCACTGCAGTGCCTCCACCCCGTGCTCCATACAGGTGCTCTGTATACGCAGACATTGCTCTGCCACGGGAGCCAATGGGTGAAGGCTTTGCGCATGTGGTGGTAAAGGACAGGAAAGGGGCAGAGAGATCATTCAAGGAGGACGAGTACAAATTCTTTCTGCTGCCGTCTGACAGTGGTGACCTGGGCCTTCCAGACAACTCTCGATAAGGCATGTGCCAACCCAAGTCATCTGTCCAGGCAGCAGGGTGTGAGTCATATCCTCCATTTTCATGTTCATTATTCTGGGTTGCCAGATCAAAAGATTCATAGGCACCATAACTGTGGATAGAGTTTAGGCAACAATTCAATTGCATTCTAGAAAAGTAATTCAGAAACGTATAGCAAGTCCACCTCACCTGTTTAAGCTATCAGAATCAAAAGTTTCAAAGGAGTCTGAAGACGTAGATGGGAACAATCTAAACTCTTGCCAACTGCACGATCTCTCTGGAGAAAAAGGTAGAGAGATGTGACAAGATGACCCACAACTCAGGTTTAAAAGGTTAGTTATTTGCTAATGAGGGGAGGGTGAGGGGGGTTACCTTCATGCCCAGATGCTGACAATGACTGATCTCCATCTGCAAAACTTAAAGGTCTAAAGCAGGTTAATGAACAGTCATACCAACCTTCCCTGAAAAGGCCTTGAGTCAGCTGCACTATATGGACAAAAGTATTGGGATGACTGACCATTACACCAACAGGGACACTGCATTCTAATACATGCAATTTAATATAGATTGGTCCCCCCACAAGATTTGACTGGTTCTGTGGGATACTCTGTAGAGCATATCTGAGGTCAAACACTGATGTTGGATGAGAAGGCCTGAATCTCATAGTTAATCACAACCATGTTGGATGGGGTTGAGGAGTTTTCTTTGTGCACTGGTACACAGTTATGCTGGAATAGAAAAAGCTCTGTTGTCCAAAATGCACTGGTATGCTGAAGCATTAAGATTGCCCTTCAGTGGAAGTAAGGGGCCTAGTCCACACCCTGAAAGCCATGAATCCCAATACTTCTGTCCATACAGTATAGCATGGGCCTAACCCTCCTTAGAACATGAGAGGAAAACATGAACCTACTTTTCACAAAGACCATAGGACTCTTCAAATGGTCTCGGAGCATATTCAGAGAACCTTCCTCTTGAATCTCCAGAAGACATGGTCCTGAAAATCCTTGGACAAAAAGTGAATGACCCAGTTTAAGAGTGTCTAACCACGGTTAGCAATGCTAACAAATACAAACAAGCAAGCAACAAAATGAACTCGAGTTGCAATAGATGGAGGCCACGCCACGACGAAACTAAAGGCCCTATTCAGTAAAGAGATAGAATTTTAAGTAATGATTTCAGTCAATTCGCTCCTGAAGGAACACACCTGACTCTAATCTCCAAAGACGTTTTCATTAATTGACTTGAATCAGGTGTGAGACCTCACAGGACCACAGCAGACCTTCTAGTGTCACCAGAAACAAAACATTTAAGGTCATTTTGCAACATAGATTTTATATACGTGTGCACAAAACTCATTTCACTGTATCTAAAAGATTTTCTGAACAAACAACGAATATACCTTCCTCTTTTATTTCTTTTTGTTCTAAAAATGATAAAATAACGTTTTTTAGACCACTGTTTTGACTGAACGTACACACACCGGAAAGAAAAGTCTAGAAAGAAAATCTGGACCAGTAAACAGGCCAACAAGAAAAAAAGAGTAAACTAAAATGGTAGGCAATGGTAGAATTCAAACCTATTTTTATATCAGCCTTACCTGATATCACATGTCAAGAAAATTCTGAAAAATCCCTTGTATTAGTTTCCATAAATTGCCTCGTCCACAAACCCGTTATTTACTCTGTGTGCAAAAATTCCAGGCCTACCTGGTAACGTAATAACACAATTCCACCACAAGGGGGCATTACATTATAATACCAATGGCTGTGACACAATGAAGCCAGATGGAGTGAGTCTCCCCTGCAGCAACCAAGCCAGAGAAAAGTAGAACACAGCCAGTATCCTGAATGACTGACTACACTATACGAACAAAAGTATTGGGACACACCTGTTTTTCAGGGTTCGTGCTAGGCCCCTTACTTCCAATAAAGGGTAATCTTAATGCTTCAGGATACTTTTGGACAACACCATGCCTCTAACTTTGTGGACACAGTTTGAGGAATACCCTCTTCTATTCCAGCATGACTGTACCTCAGTACACAAAGTAAGGTCCACTTGGTTGAATGAGTTTGGTGTAGAATAATTTGACTGGCCTGCAAAGAGCCCTGTTGGTGTAATGGTTAGGCGTCCCAAGACTTTTGTCCATATAGTGTACATGCTCCTTGATCAGAAAATTGCTGTAGTGTTTTCTGAAGGGAATTTCTCGAGCTAATAATATAAGTGGTCATTTCATTTGTGATCATGTCCATCTACTCATATATGGTATATATATGGTAAATTGGTATAAATATGGTAAATTCTGGGATAGATATTAGGAATTTACTTTATAATGTACTGTGTGTCAGATATTTACTCTCTATATGATGGAATACTTCATAGATTTTTTGGTATACTTGTAGAATTTTTTTATAGTTCACTGTAAACACACACCTATGCATTAAATATCTGTGAAACTCTTTCTTCAAGGACTTTTGTCAGAAAGGTATAAATGTAGCAGGTCATTCCCTCCAGGCTTGCAATGATTGTTGTAATTATTTGAGGAAACAAAACCAAATAGCTTAAAATAGAAACAGAGAGCCAAAAGTGAAACGGGACACACATTTAGTCACTGTTGGATCTCTAAAATAGACCATTTAAAGGAGAAGAATCTGCCCTTAACTTCTCTTGAGTTACATGCTTTTATTCCTTGTACTTTTGGACCATTTCCATTGGTCTATTCATCATGACTTTCATGCAATGCTGAATTCAGCTTGTGATTTTAAATGGTGTAAAAGGAAACAAACAAACAGACAGACAGACAGACAGACAGACAGACAGACAGACAGACAGACAGACAGACAGACAGATAGATAGATAGATAGACAGACAGATAGACAGATAAATAAATAAGATACAAGGTTTTGTTCAGACAATGTCAGGCTATTACAAGAGCCAAAGATTCTGAAAATGTCATGTTTCTGGTTGTTCTTAGTATTTTGAATTTGGTTGTGGTCTGTGCCTGACTGTATATCACTTATATCACTGACCTTGAGAGTCAGTTCAGAATGATGGAAGGAGCAGAGGATAAAAAATTAAATCAAAAAATTAAACCCTGTGATCACTGTTTGGGGCAGTTGGGTGGCCTAGTGGTTAAGGCATCCGCCCTGTGACCAGAAAGTCCGGGTTCGATCCCCAAGACTGCTAGGCACCGCTGAGGTACCCTGAGCAAGGTACTGTCCCCACGCACAGCTCCCCGGGCGCCGTGTTCCTGGCTGCCCCCTGCCTCACTTGGTGAATGGGTTAAATGCAGAAGAAGAATTTCGTGCTGTTCACACTGTGTGCTGTGGTGTGTTCACATATGACAAATGGTCAATTTTACTTCAGCAGCTCATTTTGGAAGATGGAAATTGTTGGGTCTTCCATGGTTTCAGTGTTGCTATGGCAGCAGCCGTCCTGTGCTGCGATCACACTCAATGTGTTCCTCTAATAGAGGCCACTTGCTTTTCAAAAGTAACTGTTGCTCTAATCTTTATTAGCTCAATATCAACTGCTCAGTCTGCCCACGTTTCCAAAATCATGTCCTTTTCAGTAGGTCATGACTTTAGATTTTTTGTATGGTTTAAACAAGCCCTACTGCCAGTTTCTGACACATACAGTGTTACCATTCAGCATTTTCCACTTCCGTCTTTTCATAAACAGCTCAAGCAGAAAAGGCTCTTGGGATTCATGTCTGCATTATTGTTTGCTCAGTACTAAAGGTTACTTAAGCAACATACCGTCCACTCTCTGATCACAGTACTTGGTTGTATGATTGCATCCAGTACAAGCAGGTGTATCATACTCAAATTTAAAATCAAATATAGTTACATGCTCCATAATCTGATGTAATGATAGTTAGTTACAAAGTAAACCCATATAGTCAACGTGAAATTCTGATATTCGGCATTTAACCCATTAACACCCACAGCCAGCACCCAGGGAGCAGTGTGTGGGGACGGTACCTTGTTCAAGGGTACCTCAGTGGTGCCACTAGCAGACCTGGGACTCAAACCCACAAACTTACAATTGTAGGGGCAGCTCCCTAAACACTAACCATCCATGACCATGAGGGGTTGATTGCATTCAGCCTCAAGAGCTCAACAGCCTCTTAGTGAGGTCAGGTACTGATGATGGATGATTTCTGGATCAGAAACACTCTAATTTATACCAAAGGATTTTAAAAAATCAGCATATATATATATATACAGGGAGTTTTTTGGGAGCTTCTCCACATTTGGCCACTTTACACTTACATGGTGAATAAATAACACAAGACATCATTTTGAACAAGATTGTGCAGTTTTATTCGACCAGAAACAGTGGAACTACAGGGACAGTTTCAACAATTCAAAAAAATCTGGTTGGATATTGGCTTCTCAATGTATTTAAGAAAATATCTTTTTTAATGGGAATTTGCATAATTTTGACCAGTATTTTTCAGTTACTTTAGACAGTTACTGCTCACTGATCCCCATTGATTTAAGAGGTAATAAACTCAGTGTTTTAATTTCCAGTGGAGAAAATCGAAGCGAGGCGCACAACGATGACATATGACACCAAACTGGTCTTTATAGTGCATAGAAAGGAGCTGAATGATTGACTGCATGCAAACAAGAGTAAATTTGATTTTCAAGTGGTTAACCATCAATTTGGAGTTTTCAAAAAGGAGATGTTCATCTAGAGCAGTGCCGGCCAAAATACCATATCTACCAGTGTACTCTGATACTGACGTCCTGTGATACTGCTTTTTAGTTTTAGCAATATGTTTGATTAGTAAGGTGCAGGTTTAGGTTTTTTTTTTAATTATTATTTGGTTACTTTACTCAGAGTATCCATGCCATGAAACATAACTCTCATATGTGTCATTAGCTGGACGTCCTATCATTTTGACAAAGTTTAAAACCCATAAAAATAATCAACAAAATCCTTTCTAGAAATCTGATTTTTGTCTGGTTAACTTTAATAGTAATGTTTAAAATCATTTGGTGTAATATTAAGAAGAGCAGTGCAGAACAAAACAATCAAAAGAAGCATGAGGTTTTTAACGTTACTAATGCCAAGTTAAATAAACTCAAATACTGTGATCCTATGATGACTATTCAGAAAATATCGTATTTAAATTTCTTCAGTGTTATCCAACACTAGTCTGGAAAGAACTGTTACAGTGGAGTCTAGCAAGTGGGTAGGAGTTGTAAAAAAGATTCTGCCATTAGTTTTTTTGTCTAGAAGATCCAATCTGTCAAAATGTAACAGAAACTATTTGTAATCAAGAGTTTTAATGCTTTCATTTCATGTATTTTTACATTAACGCTTCTGATTCTAAATCAGAAAAATTGTCTGTTACATTAAAAATGGGCTGTCAGCAGCCAAAGTTAGACTTGGTAAAAAAAATTATGATTCAGAGAAAGCTACAAAACTGAAATATAATCTGGGACAAGGCAGACTGTCTAATCTTTTGCATGCACTCTTACAGTCTTTTGCCTGCTAGTCTTTGATCAGAAGGGGGACCGAGGACCCCCTGTTCTACATATTCTTACTAACACGTGACTCAGCACAAGAGCAGCTTTAAGAACAGTGTGTGCTAGACAAGGAAAACATCAATGTGCACAATGCAGGTCTTTAGGATTGGGATTAGGAACCCCTGGCATATTGGCTGTGCTCAGTCCTGGGAACAGAATGTGAACGATATCATCAAAGAACCCTGACAGATGTAAACACCACCATAGGAACCGGCAGTTTGCTTTTTAAGCTTTTGTTTTCTGGCAGAAGTCAGACTTTGAATCTGTGCAATATAATGGGTTACGGAAGTTACCGTTAGTAGTTGAAAGGTAAGTGGCAAGTAGGAACTTGAACGATCATGGAAACACCATTAGCTTTAACTTTAGAAGAACTGTGGATACTTGTCTCACATTTATCATTTTAAGTATAATAGCATTTGTTTGAAAGTCCACTTTCACGTGAGTGCAACGTGAGTGCAGCATGACTGCAGAGACAGGTTTTTTTCATAAAACCAATAAAACACTAGACACTACAACGGGAGTTTTTACAGCCATGATGTTTAAAATGCTAATGAGTTGGCCAACTGTTGGTCAGGTAGAACTACAGAGACTTTGGTTTGTGTGGGGTAGGTTTTTACAAATGCTGTAAAATCTGCCTTAATTCTGGGGGATTTGAGGAAAACCTTGTTATGATCCTCTTCCAACCTGGTGCTGTCCAAACCAAATCTAAAAGACACAAACGTGCAAAAATCTCTTAAATTGACTACTGTTGGCCTTTATTTTACAGTTCATAGTAAATTCTTGCAGAAAGCTATAGCTAAAAGCATAAACAGATTAAAGAAATAAATTGACAGCCCGTTTAGAATACACACAAAATGGCTCATTGTGGTTCTCAGAGTAACTATAACTACAGAAATTGTCATAGTTATTGAAGCTTTTCATTTCTGGAGTGGCTTTTTGATGGGTCTCACATGTATCACAAAGTTAGGTGCTACTAGCTTGAAGGAGGATTTGCGGATTTACTAAAGTAGCTGAAAGAATTGAGAGAACAAGACTTCCAGAGAGGCAGAGTGAGAGAGCTGAGTAACCAAAAATGAATGGGAAATGCAAAAATAAATTATTCAGCAGTGGTGGAGCTCTGGAAATGATAAGCCTCTAGCACAGTGTTTTCCAGCCTTTGTTCATTAGGCCTTCCTTGTTTGCACATTTTAGTGTTTTCTATGCTCCAGACAAAACTCCTAAGACTTTTGTAGGTATGAGCATAGAAAACACTAAAATGTGCAGAACAAATGGGGTATCCAGGACTGGAACCACTGCTCAAGTATATTAAAGGGATGACAAAAATTCCAGTCTCATATTCCATTTCTATTCCACTGGATTTTTGGACTGCATAGGTCCTCATACATTTGAAATGCCATCAAACCGCTGCTAACTTAAAATGACACTGTTCATAAAGCACTTTTTTTTCATTTCCACTTAAAGGAATCGGTGCACTGTGTATCGCTAGCAACTTGGTGCAAATTTCATAAATATATATATTAAGGGTGTAACAATACACCGGAGAAATCATCACAATCTTATACCAAAATAATCGGACAATGTGCAACATGGAGATGGGAAAATACATCACAGAACATGAGCTTTTATATTAATTATGATATTTAATGCCACAGCATTGTCTGAACACCAAAGTTTGCAAATTAGTATCACCAATCAGCCAATCAATCTCGTCGTGCTTCTTTAGTAAGTTGTGCCATCTTTCGTCTTCGATAAGATTTTGTTCAAAATATTGAATAACGAAGCTGGAAAGTTGTATCGTTACACCCCAAACCTCTGTAGGATAGCATGTTATGGCAGTAGAAGACTATAAGAACAATATAACGGAGTTTTTGAAAGCAGCAAAGACCTTATTACGTGGTGTTGTACATAAATAACTGACAAATCAGGTAACAAGCCAAACATTATTCCCTGATTTGTGTTTCATGAATCAATACAATCGGTCACTGCACCACAATGTGGGTTGTACTGTGCGAACACCAGCTAGCTAAAATACAAAATGTGAATACAAAAAAAAATGACTGACTCCAGAGGAATTAGCCAGTCTGCACAGCAAAATGTTTCTGGGATACAAGAGAACATGAAATTGATAACATTGTATTGGGAAGTACCTCTATACTGAAATACAGCTAAAACAAATAGATAATGTAAAAAAAATACAACTGTATATGAAAAATATTGCAAACAGTGCTTCCCTGGTATCTTTCATAGTGTGTGTTCTTTAAAGAGTCTTTAAAGGACCTTTCGTGTCAAATCAAGCATAGTCAATCAAATATGTTTACTGGCCGTCTGGTTTGGCCATTTTAAGAGGCAGCAGAATCAACCCTCTGTTAAAATGCTTGTTAGTTCTAAAGGATTAAAGCATACTTGCATTTGGGTACTGGACCAAACTGCTCTCACCAGCTGGCAAACTCATTAAAAAACATACCAGCTGTACGGAAAGCATTGTGCCCGCTCTGCTTAGTCCCATTCCACATAAATAACAAAACCTTGGGGCGGAAAAGGGGCTAGGGTGAAGTGAAGGTCTAGTTACACCGTTCTATAATCTTCTCTTACATTCCGTTAGGAAAAGTAGCATTGGTTTCCTGGTTAATGCTCTCTTTGACCTCTATGGGCAGCGAGTCAAACAGGTGGTCTTCTACAATGAGACAGTTTCGACGCAGGAGTCGGCACTGGCCAAGCTGGGCTGGAAGGCGGTCCAGACAGTTTCCCTTCAATTCCAGATGTGTCAGCTGCAACAACTGGCCAATTTTCTCCGGCAAGGCTGAGACACAGTTGTGCCCAAGACAAAGGTTACGCAGCTTAGTGCATTTGAACAGCTGCTTGGGCACCACCTCCACTTTGTTTCCTGTGATGGCAAAATGCTGGAGGTTCTGCAGGAATCCTATCTCCAGTGGGATCACCACTATGGAGTTGTGGCTTAAGTCCAAATATCTCAGCTTAAGCAGATTAAACAAAGGGACAGGCAAGGACTCTAGTTTGTTGTGTGAAAGATAGAGGGACTCTAGATTCTTTACATGGCTTATTGACTGTGGAATGGTGATTATCTTATTGTGCCACAGTTTGAGGCAGGTTAGCCTTTTGAGGTGTTGAAAGCTGATGACTTCCTCAATAGTGCGAATGTTGTTGGATTTCAGGTCCAACTCCTGTAGATTGGTTAAGCTAAAAATGGCATGTGGTATCCTTTCCAGTTCACAATTGTGCAGCTCAAGGTCAGAAATGTTCATCATCTTTTTCAAGCTATTCAAAACCAAGAGTTTAGTACCATCATTGTGTACCACAAGTTTAACCAGATGCGGGGCCAAGTCTGTTATATTTGTTGGGATCTTGGTAAGGTTGCTCTTCAGATGAAGAACTTTCAGATGCCTCAGATCCCTGAGGGACTCCAAGCCGATCATTTTGTTATTTTCTGAGTTCAGGTTTCCCACCAAGTAGAGCTCCCGCAGGTTCTTTAGCAAGTAAACCCAAGTGGGGATCTCTCCAACATCCGTAAACTTGACATGAAGGCACCGTAGGTGGTCTCGGAGAAAACTGAACGCAGTCTGCTCAACTTTTGCAGGGCAGTGATAAAAATGCAGCTCCTGGAGGTTGATCATCTGGGAGATTTTGGCCGTTATCCGCGCTTCAGGGATTAGCTCAAGCTTCAATATCTCCAGGTCAGTGAGCTCGAACACTGCATCAGGAACACCTGAGAGCATAAACAGATGGAGCTCTAGCTTGTCCTGTGAATTCCGAGTCACATGCTGCCGTAGTTTCTCAAACGTCCACTCGTGGTTCAGGCTAATTTCTCGTAGCTTGTTCTCACTGACCTCCGAGAGAAAGACACCGAAACGTTTAGAGTACAACTGGTCATACTGATCTACCATGTGCAAGAGGAAAGCGAAGTCGTTCTTTACATCTGGAATGTCACTAAAGCTGCTCTCCTCTCTAACTTTCTCAAATGAGTACTCCTTGAGGGGCCGCCTGAATAGCCAGAAAAGTGTGTGAATACAGACCAAGCCATAAACACAAATTATAGCAATGTAGCTAATAAGCAGCTTTTTCAACATGTAAGCCATGTTGTGGGTGCAACTGAATTTAGTGTAGCCAGTTAAATGCTTAATATTGGGTTCACAATCATGGTCGAATCTAATCGAGGCAACAAACGTTGAGGTGTAGCACAGAATCAAAATGAACTTGAATGTCTTTATAACTGTTTGTGCAACATAGAGTTTATAGATCAGGTCACTGTCCTCGACATGTGCCCGGAACTTTCTGACTTTCTCAAAAAGGGCCTTGGCCTGCTCACCATCTTTCTTATCCAGTATCGTCATGCACGGGACCTCTATTACAGGCTTCTCTGTAGAGAACTTAACACTGGATTTTGCCAGCATTGGTGTGGACTGGTTTGGACTTCCCTCTTCACTGCTGGTGGAGAAATGCTTTGGTAACGACGGAGCTCCGGTCAGTCTTTGCTTATTCTCCTCCGAGTCTTCACAAGCCGTCTCAGACAGTGCTTTAGTGGTCCAAGGGGACTCAAAACACTTCCCCAAAATCGAAACAAAATGCTCAATTTTGGAACTCGTCTTTGGATACTTGAACCAAAAGTTGCTACTGACCATGAGCACAATAGTGTGAATAAGAGCAAGATATGGAAAATACTTTGAATACCAGGGTAGAGCAACATGGTAGCACATCTGGTTGACAAAGACATACTGCTGAAAGTCCAGATTTGTTTTCACACCAGTTGGCTGAGGCTGTCTGATGGAGGCTGAAAAAGGGACGACTGTTTCAGATTGGTCTGTGCTTGTAGGTGCAGTTGTTAACGTCACTTTTCCTCCTGTCTGTCCTCCTGCTTCTGGCGGCTTCTGTGTTGCAAATGTGTCCTGCCATGAATCCAGAACAGGCAAGCAAACTACCTGGTCTTTGGTTAATTGCATTGTTCCGGCAAATATTGCCACCATGAGCATAACAACGCCCAAATAATCCATGAATACATCCCACCATGGTTTCAGAATTCGGTAGGTTGGCTGGATGTCGTTCAAAGAAGCAACTTCTGTGAGGGTAAACATTCCTATAGGAGGGTGAAAAACATTTAATTAGTATGATCAATAATCGGAATCACTGAGTAGCTTTCTATATGATGCTGTTTGGTAATTGAGAAAATGAATATGCAAATTATTTGAACATTTGTGCGTTAACAGTAATTGGTAGTGGCCTGACAATAGACTGGCAGTATTATCTGTGATTGATAGCTGAAACCACATTTTTAATAGCAGTTAATTGCTTTTTTTGGGGTCTTTTTTTAACTTTTGAGATTTGCTAAAGCAAGGGCTGAATACCCAAAAGCCAGTTCTAAAACTCTGCTATCACGTCTGCCACTAGCTGAAAGCAATAATGGCAGACAGCAGAGCCACAGAGCCACAGAAAACTAATGCTCTGAATGTGTTTGATTCAAATGTCTATATCATTTCAACATAAATAATTTAGATGAACATTACATTGGTCTTTGAGTACTTAGTTTCGGCAATTACATTAATCGCAATTTATCCTATTCACATTGAATTCATGCGCACATATTTAAGCAAATGTAATGCTTCATTGTTCAGTGCAGAAAAAAGACTCCACTTTTTCCTAGGCAGTACAGTTTTGCCTTTTTTATCGAAATAAAAAGAAATAAATGTCTAGCAAATACATAGCAGGGTGATTGTAGAGGGTTTCTGTATGTAATGCTACCTTCTTGTTTTGTAACACTACATTCTACACACAGTACCTAGCCGTCCATCCCACCTCCACCCCTAATGAAAACAAATGGTTATGATAAAATAGTTATGGAAGAGACAGCAGGCTGTCAGGTCTCTGGCCAGGATCAGTTTCCACGACAGAGTTTTCCACGATCCACACACCTAACCAATATCCCGACAGTAAACATGCTGTATACATCTTCAGCATTACATTATGAATCCGACACTAGGAAATAAAAACAACAAGAGCAGCGCTGCAGCAGTGGACTACGGCCAAAAATAATGTTTTCTCTAATACTGAGTTTCACAAATCACTGTGATTTCCTTCCATTTTCTGCGAAGGCCCTTGTTTTCACACTGCTACTACAGGCCTTACTCCAAAATATTTATTCCGTTCAATTTATTAATGAAGTGGTATACACAGAATAGAATAGTCCTTTAAAGGAATATTATATTATATCTTTATAATACTTGTGTGGGTTTTATGAATGAAAAACATTTATAATTCATTTTCACAGTCATATTAAACAGTCTAGTGGTTACTGTGCATCTGAGACTGATAAGTGGCTGCTTTTTTGATTATGTCCCTTTTATTGTATCTAGAGCTTAATTACTTTGGGGTGGGGGTGTTTCAACTGTGATATTTCAAACAAATACTGTTTTTTTTTTCACAGGGGAAACTCCCGACCCCTCAGGCCACCACCACCTAGCTGTGTGTGTGTGTGTGTGTGTGTGTGTGTGTATGCTGCCTAGCATGATTTACACACAGCAGTGTTGCTGCTGGGCCGAGAATAGTCCACCATCCAAAAATGTGTATTGTGTCCTGTACCACTGATGAAAGACTGATGACCAACACAAACTGATTCAGTGTAAAATCATTCATCGTTCAGTCTGAAGATTGCATCACTGAACTGTGGTGCCTAATCCTGTTCATGGAGATGACAACCACCCCTAGGTCCAACCCTAACATACCTTATCCAGGAGATGAAAGCCTTCAGGAATGTTACAGCCAAGTGTGTTGGATCAAAACTCCCCCAGGTGGTAGATCTCCAGGTCTAGAACTGGGCATACCTGTCTTAGAAGTAACACAAGAATGGACAGGAGAAATGAAATGCAGATATAAGTAAATGTGTTGATTTTTGAGACATCACAAAAACGTCAAACTGACATTCCATTTATAGAATGTACAGATTGGAGAGCTAAACATTATATTTGAAATTTGGGTTTCCAGAATTAAGGGGGTTTCATTGAAAAATGGTTCAGACTTATTTATTTTAAAGCTGTTACAACAAGCCACCAGACTGTTTAAAGATTTGTGATCCAGGCTATTAAAGTCATGGTGGGGTTGGTGAAGAAAACTCTGTGTGTACTGCGCTCAGCAGTGTGGCTCTGCATATTTTCCACTCACTAAGACCTACTGAAGTATATGTCAAGACTTGCTTTACCTACAGGAGCCACATTCTTTCTCTTCATTGCACTAACTATTCACGTCATACCTTTGTTCTTTGCTTTGCTGTGTCCAGCAGATCTCTTAAGTCTTATCCCTTTGAAAAGGCTGTTATGTTGAAAAGGTTTTTAAGCTTTGATGTTAGCATATCAAGCGTAAAGACAGGAAGCCACATCTAAGATAATAGACGGTTAGTAAGTAGTAGAATCGCATTTGAATTCTGTTACTTGGTGGTACTCAAAGAAGCCTCATCATGCAATGAAATTGGAAACAGAACATGAGTTCCAATGTGTTTTACGGGACCCTAACAAAGAGGGGTTTAGCCTACAACTGTCTTCTAACTCTTTATTAACAAGTCTGCAGTTAAATGACATTATGGTGATTACAATATATGAAGGTGGTTCAACTCAACAATTTTTGGTATTGTCCATGTTCAGCCATCCCAGAATTGAACCATTTTGTGGCTTTTTGTATATAAATGTTGGTATAGCTATAACATAACTCAGATATCTTACTTATTTAATTGTGATTCAGCTTCCTGTTTGTTTGACTGTTTTTTTCTCCTGCCTTTTTCTATGTGCTCTGACTATTTTATGAATAAATATGAATAACTGAGTAAGAACTTGCTAAATCACAAATAAGTACAATATCTGAAACATGTTACTATTATAGCTATACCAATATTTTTTACTGTTTGTAATTTGAGCTAAGCTTATATCTCGTTAGAGTCAGAATTTGGAGGCAAAATAACTGATTTTTATATGCCATAAAGGGAACCCAGAACCTTCCAATTATGTGATGAAAGTGACAATATTTTTGATACCAAGTGCAGTTGTAGGGTATGGAGTAATGAATACATGCAAAAATAAAAAAAAAAGTCTGGTGAGCGTATTTACAATCCTGACAGAGATACTTGCTAAGATTTTTTTACATCTTAAGTTGGATACATGCTATAAGCTAAATAAACACATTAAGAATCTTTTGGCGAAATACGTCTAGCTGTTACTGCCGCAAAGTTACAGGGTTGAGGAAAAATCTAATACATTTCAAGCCAGTGTAACTAGCTAGGTCAAAGAAATTTAGGATTTTTGATACTAGCCCAGGGGCAAACAAATGCTACAAAATGATCCAATTCTGAGATGTTTAAGCCAAAATGTCCCAGCTATGCTAAAAGACCCAATCAAAACAATATAAATAATAACAAACAGGACCTGCATCTATATATTGCTGTCCTTTTTGTGAATTCCATATTATTTTATTAATTACTGTGACTGAATGATGAAAGAGGAACTCTCTCAAGGACATGCTGAAGGACAGTCAAAGGACATTCGTGCTTGAATTGAAAGCGAAAATGTCTCAGTGTGGAAACAAACATAAGCGTGTGTCATAAACCTCTGTAGAACTCATCGCCTCTCTCTTACTAAACTACTAATAAAAACCAAACGCTTTTAAAGCTCATGCAATCAAAAGCCTTCATAAAAAATCTTGAAAGAAATGCACACCACAACTAGCCAGACTTTAAGTCAGACTTGGGAATGTGTCTTTAGAGGCCTGTCTGAAAGTTGTCCCACTGTTTACACAACAGTGCTGGCTCACTATCGTTCCCATCTACTGTGGGACACAAGGCGTGGGCACAAACAGTCTGTGCAGAAAGGTCAACAAAGCTAGTTAAAAACTGGGCCGAATATTCTGAAATGGCTTTAAAGCTATGCCATACACCACTGAACTGAAAACAGTGCACTAATAAACATACATTAGGGATGCAGAGAAATACCAATGACAAAAATACCCACTTAACATCACTGTGCTGCTATTATGCTGTTAGGGTAAAATTTAGTGAAGAACAATGAATGGTTAATAATTTATGGTCAAGACTAGATTACATGCTTTTTTTCTTCTCGACTACTGCTTCCAAAGCCACTTTATTCTGTAAAAGTATCAAATCTGAAATGTGATTATCTGCACCAGTAGCAAAATTAACTTTTATCTGAGACTATTGTTGTTTCCCATGTTATGCACTTTGCTTATATCCCTTATCCATTCCCAAGTTTGACAGAAATCATGATTTTCACATCATTTTATTGTTTTTGTTTATCATTGTTCTATAACTACAATACCCAGCATGCATTATACGATCTTTGGTAAATAGTCAATAATAAACAATTGTAGTTTAGTCAAATGTCCCTCCTACCTTCGTGATACATCATCAGAAGGGGGATTTTAAAGAGGAAAGACCAGAGACTATGATGCAAGCAAGCATGAGTCACAATGATTATATTTGTCCTTGTCTCTTTAAATATTTGTGCTCCCTTTAAAAACAAATCTAGATTTACAGAAGATTCTCTAGGAGGATATTTCTCATGTTGCCCCTCTGCAACTGTCTTAAAACTTCTCAAAAAATAAAGAAAAATACATAAGATGCCATTCATATATACATCTATATACAGAAAAAATAAAAAATAAGTAAGAAATATAAAGGGAAAAGAATAGCAAATTAGAATTTGCTAATAAGGAAAAGGTGATGGTGGACATCAAGATTTGTTTGCATCAATGCGATATCCATCTTTCCTGGGCTGCTAAGTACTCCTTTACCCTCAAAGCCCTACTGTGAATTAATGTTCATTAATGCTTACTTTATTCACAAAACAGCCATTTACTGACCACTTCAGTTCCCACAATGAGTCGAAGACGTCCACACACACATTTTCAGCTGAAAGGGAACATTCAAATGGCTCTTCCCACTGCCCAAAACGTCCCCACAGTTCAGCACTTACTGGATCCCAGACTGTTTCAGCTGTATTAATGCACTCCCAGGCACACACAGAAGGCCGTAACGTGACTGCGGTTAACGCGTTCAGCTCAGTCATGTGAGATGTGACGTCACTCTTTTCAACCCTGGCAGTTTCAGAAATAATGGCAGAACACAAAGAGCGAGACGCTACCGGCATCTGTTTTCATTTAAGAGGAAGTGAAGTTACAAAACTGCCCTTACCATTAAGTGTCCCCACATGAAGTTTAGAAAGTGTGCCACTAAACATCTAAAATGACATCTCAAGACTTTGTGCTGATTCTTGCTTACAGATGAACACGACTTCTCCTCAAAAGATCTAAATGACATCATCCACATTGTCATAAACCGACAACAGAAGCTGCTTTTTCCTGATTGATCAATACTCTTAATATTCAAAATGTTTTCTGAACACTTGGTACAAAAGCCCCTGAAGCACTGCATTCACTTTCACATTAGTTTGCCGTTTATGCAAATAATACATATTCAAATAATCGTTTTGTATACTTAACCTTGAGGATGGATAGGCCTTATTATCATTATTACAATTAGAATTATGATCATGTATTATTATGGACAATTCCCGTTCTGGTTTCTTTGTGACTTCATTATCCATTGGCTCATTGGCTATTCATTTTATTATTTTTCTACTGCCAAAGCTTACACCGTGTGGTTGCTTGTATGGGGCGTCCCCTTTCAGTCAGCATCCCGCAGCCCCACCTCTAAACACGCAACACGACTGTGGGTCCACTGATGTGTGTTTTCCTGTTATTTCATAGGCTAATAGGAGGCCATGCACATTTTGTCCCCATCATGTATCCATAGCTACTAGGCTTGCAGATCCTGCAACCATGCTGCTCAAAAGTATTAAGCCATTAAGGGTGCAAAAACAACTAACATGGACAGAAAAAGGGGGAGGCGTGTTAATAACTCCACAGCTGACAATTCGCACGCTGTTACATTAACACCTCATTACACCGAGGATGGCAGACACTGAATCCTTGAAAATGGGAACAAATGAAGTCAGCCATTCATACATGTGTCATCTAAACTGCAATCAGTGAACTCACCTAGTCCCACCAGTTACAGAGTACAGGGATGAGTGTGAGGACTGAAGTACATCAAGCAAACTCTCTTTACCTCTGGCGGCCTTGTGTAATGCCTTCAACCAGTTGATTGTGTCAAATACTGTAATGTTGTTCCCACACTTAAATAATGCAGCACCCACACAGAAGTAGTTACTTTCATGGTCAGCCTTGCTTAACCTCAGTCTGTTTTTTTTTCCCTCCTTTCTCATTCTCCCTCTCTTAACTAGGTCACAGGCTGTAGAGGGCTTTCTGATTTGCTGGGACTTACACAGCAGTTTTAACTGACTCGTACGGTAACCAATCACAGCTCTTCATGTACACACAAGCTGATTAAATCAGCATTCTGCCCACTATAAACGTCCCAATGGGGAACGCAGATACTCTGAGGTGATTTCTCAAGGTAGTCCTGAGCACAAGCTTCCCGGCATAAGATGAACGTGCTGTTTCTGCTAAAATGCAGAAAATCTCTGACTGAAGTGATCCTAACTTTTGAAGACATGAAAAATATGCTAAACAGGCCGTTTTGAAGTGCAGACTTGTCCACACCAAAGCCAAGAAATACAGACATTTACATTCAGTAATAGATTTATAACCACAGTGACTGCTAGGCAAGTTAAAATCCTGAATGGAACAGACTTGAATCGCAATTTCCTTGCAATTTGTTGGAAATTGGATTAGATTTGACTGATATTTCAATCCAATATTTGATTAACATTGATTGTGTTAAATACTGCTCAATACTTTTAGGGTCTGGACCTTGCATTTCTAAAGAAGTTCCTTCATCCCACAGTCCCCTTAAGACTCCCAGTCCCTTTAACAGCAGTCAACTCACAGCCCCCCCTAAACTACTCTCCTCATCTCCTTTAAATTTCTCTTGAATACCTCTGTGTTTTGTTTTGTTTTTTTATTATTATACTGCACTGAAAACTGACCTTGTGATATATGTATGTATATAAAATCATTGTTAACTATACTCCATAAGAGCTGAATGCTTATACGGTGCTGGTCTAAAATGTATTTCATTCATTTTTCTGAATTAAGCACTACATTTCTCTATAAGTTTAATCCGGTTTTACAATTTCTACAATTCGAACTTTATGTAGTAGCATCTGTAGACAAGCACATGAAAAATGTTCAAACAATCTAATCTAAACTAGTCCAGTTAACGGGAATAAAAGTATGCCTAAGTGAAAATATCCGCTACAGCATATCCTTAAATGCTACAATCACATAAGTAGGAAGCGAACAAGCTGGAACTGGAAACTTTCAGGTGGTGCTGCATTCCGCTGGAGGACAATAAAAAAAACTTTCTGAAATGACTGAAACCTGATCTGATTTTAAATTAGAATGACAACTGGACAATTCGGAATATAGTGACTACCACTGACTACACATAGCCCAGCTAACACTATTTAGACAAGTGTTTGACCACCTATGCTTCCATGATGAGAAGCATCCAGGTGGGTCCAGCCACCCCATGGCTTTGGCACCACTCTCTCGACCACAGATGATGCACTGTAGGACGTTAAATTATAAACATGGCAAATCACATGTGGTGCACGAGGGGGAGAGTTACATGTTAAGAATGTTAAGACATTGTATACTTACTGCATCACATGACATTACCATCCACTACCAGCACATCTCTTTCTCCAGTGCTCTTCCCGATGACAGAAATGCATCCGGCTTCTCTGGACAGTCCACTGATCACCTGGCTGCGCGACCACCAGACTCCACGTTTCAGTAATTGGTCGGCTGAGATCGACACGCCATGTCTTTCTCTATTGGAAGGACAGGGAGACCTGAAGGCTGGAGACGTGTAAAGGACTAAAAACCAACATGATCCAGCAGCATCCCATCGAGGAACGAATGAGGATTTGTTCTCGGAGCGATGATCACGTACGACGCAGTCCCACCATCATGTCTTCGTCATTACAGGCTCAGGAAACTAGCGGAAATGAGTAATAAAGATGAAGACAGGGTTATTGTACAGGGAGCTGCTGTGTGTGGTGTGAAGCCCCCCTCTGTCTCCTATCTCTCCGGGTCCCGGACTGCACTGTGCACGGCAGCACCAACCGGTCTGCACCAGTTCTCTCTCCTCAGCCCTTCATACAGCCCCCAGCTCTTCCAACGTGACATTCACAGCAGAAGATACGCACCTCGGTCCGCTGTGGTCGTTTTCGCCCAGCCATTCATTCAGAAGCTCCACACGACAGGAGGGATAGAGGAGCTTTTAAAAAACGTCCGTTTAATTTTCATAAACATGAAGCGGGCGAGGGGGCGGGGCTTAAGTTTCTACCAGGAACAAGAGAGCTCACCGGGGCAGGCTGATCTCAGCAGCCTTTCTACAGCTTTTAAATCTTTTATAACGTTTTTACCCTTTACCCAGCCACCACAGTTGCCATTCTGTAAACTCTACAGAGCCAAAATATCTGTCTATAGTAAGAAGAAATGGAAGCAACCCAACAAAGAGGGATTGCTTCCCAGAGGGAGCCAAAGGACTTACCTGTACTGGGATTAGTAGCCTAAATGCACTATGTGGACAAAAGTATCGGGACACTTGTATTTCAGGGGTTGGGATAGGCCCCTTAGTGGCAGTGAAGATCAGTTTAGTCTGTTTCAGCATACCAAGACATTCTAGAAAATAACATGCTTTCAACAGTGTTTGGAGAAGGCCGTTTTCTATTTCATCATGACTGTACCCAAATACCCCAAAGCAAGCTCCATGAAGACATGGCTGGATGAGTTTGGTGTGGAAAAACATGATTGGCCCGCACAAAGCCCTGACCTAGAAACATCATCCAACACCTCTGGGATGAACTGGAATGGAGATTTTACTCTACAGAATGAATGGGCAAACAGACACACTCCTTCAAGCAGAACGGAAGCTGTTATAGCTGCAAATGGGAACCAACTCCATATTCAAGTCATGTATTCATGTATTTGAATTCAATGTCATTAATGATCCTGTAGTGTCCCAATACTTTTGTCCAGACAATTTAAATTATTGACAGCCTTGTTTCCAACGAGGTTTACTGCTCTACATCGTCGTGCCATGTTCGTGTAAAATACCCCTGCTTTGGGCTGGTCAGCCATATGGCTCCAAGAAGATTAAGGACACTTTTTTATAGTTTAACTGCCCTGTTGCCTAAGCTCAAAAATAAGGCTCATGGAAGAACCAGGGTTTGAAAAAGTACATACAATTCAGAATCTTGCATATAATTAGAACAAAAATAATCATTAAATAACCATCTACACTTCAACATATTTAAACTTACAAAAATGTTCAACATATTTGTGGAAAATATGTTAACATGTGGGAAAGATGATCACATCCTTTTGTGAGAACACGTTTACATGCAGGTTTCCCACACTTCACGTGGAAAATAATGAGATTTTTTATACAGACGAGTACACCCAGCATTTCTGTAAATAACAGTGTTTTTTCATATTGAGGTTTTTGACAGATTTTTTAATTTAGACTTTTATATTGTTCTTGTCTCTGTGCATTCTTGCAGTCATTACATAAGCAATTTCCTCCGGATCAATGAAGTTTTCTGATAAAATAGTAAAAGGATAATGTTAAAACATTTCCCAATGTAGATTTGTTTGGATAGTTTAATTTAAAACAATGCACCAAAAAAAAAATTGAGATTAGTAACAACTGCACTGAAGGTCTTTAAGAAAATAATTAAAAGGTTATTGTAAATACATTTTTAAAAATCCACTTAAACAATCACCCATAGAACACTTAAGCATTCTTACACCTTCAGTAAGATCCTACAAAAGCATGAAGCATTTAGCAAGCATGACAGTTTAGAGGTGGTCAGCTCGGAGCAGGTTTTGTGCGACTGGAGAGACGCAAAAAACAGCAGACAAACAAAGCCCTCAGGCTTATGTTCTGAGGGGGTTTGAGCAATATACAGTCTGACAAGGTGAATCTCACATTCCAGCACCAAATCTGCATGGCCTGCAAAACTCCGGGCTCATAGGGAGACTTCTTGGCATTTGAGTCCTCGTCTGTTCAGTAAGAATGGGCAGGTTTGAGCCAGTTCGAACTAGATGAAATAAAGTGGTCTGTAGTGTCAGGCCCCAGGGAAATGAGATGTGAGGGTGTCTGTGTTTTCAAAGGCAACACAAAGGAGGCTTGGCAAGAGTGTGGGGAACATCTTTTAGGTACACTATGTGAAGCGAATGTTTAACTCTGACGCCTAGCGCTGCTGTATGGGTTGTAATCTTCAACCCCAGGCTTAGATGTGTCGCTTATAAATACTGAAGTTGGCTGTAATTTGAAGAGAACTATAATTCCCTGCAATTCAGCTGGAATCAGAAAACACTTCTTAAATATGAAGCATCTCTATTAGCAATACTGCGGAAAAGAGGCAGGGTTGTAAATTAAGACTGCCGTCACATTTATTACATCTCAACAATGGTTTATTTACATGTGATAAGTGTTGATAAAGTATGTTTGACCAAACCATTTAACAAATGATAAACTTTGAACTCAAGTATGTAAACCTAGATAATAGCCAACACTAAAGTCAAAAAGGATGTATCTACAAAATCACAGGCTTCTGTTTAATGTTAGCTGTGCATGGAGTACAACAAACCCTTCCCCCTCCAGCCCCATTTACTGAAGCATGACTAACATTGGCCCATATGTCGGGAAGGCCCACCGCTAAAGCACTTCTCAGCCTGTCTGAAGGTTAAATGGTAGGTCACCTTTCACATTTCAGTGAGAGCAACAACCTCAAGTTCAACCACGCCGTCCTTCAAGGCCATCTGGCCATATTTATCGAGACCCAGTGCCAAGTAGTATAGATTAAAAATGATTTAGTATAATGATGTACATATAGATTTTACAGTCACATGCAAAGGGTTGGGTGCCCTGGTCCCCTTACATGTTTTGTAAGTGTATAGAAGTACACATCTTATATAGAGAATACACTTCTGTACATTTTAATCCACAATTACTGTTTATTTGCTGGACTTAATATTGAGGAAAATATATATTATTATGTGGCTTTTGCAAAATGCAAATGAATAGAAAAGGCACTGAAATATATTAAGGCTCTTAATATATATTGTTTATTCATTCCATATCTAAATAATTTGCTAAAACTGACCAACAGAAAACAGTTCAACTAAGATCACAAAACTCCGGACTCCTAGTAGTTCCCAGAATTTCCAAAACTACAAAGGGGGGTAGGGCTTTTTCATATTTAGCTCCCAAACTGTGGAATAGACTTCCAGTCAGTATTCGAGGCTCAGACACAGTTTCCCAG
>JBBPDC010000109.1:4175584-4199264 GCA_037974485.1 Hemigrammopetersius urotaenia | reverse complement strand
CTCAGGGTACCTCAGCGGTGCCTAGCAGTCTTGGGGATCGAACCTGGACTTTCTGGTCGCAGGGCGGATGCCTTAACCACTAGGCCACCCAACTGCCCCAAATGAAATGAAAACCTGCTTGATGAGCTGAGCAATAGAATCTGAAAGTTACAGCCTTGGGTTCTGGAGCATCTGTAGAGATCCTGTACTGTGAAACAGTCCCAGGTTCCTTGTTTTGTGTTCTCCATTCTCATTATGTTTAAAAGAGGAAAGCAGTGAAGTGGCAGGGTTCTGCCAACAGGGGGCGGTATTGTTATTGATCACTCTTAATGGCAAAGTCTCATAATGGGCCTTCAGCTCTGTGATATCTTCAGTGAAAGCAGTGGGATGATATCTTTTTGTGACTTGGTTCATATACATACAGTGGGAAATTGTAAACATATGTGCTATCAAGTGTTTTGATGCCTTTAACAATAGACAAATGTGATTTGAGCGCTAGCTCCCTCTTGTGTAGAATCTTCTGTTAAACGTGTTACTAGCCAGATTCAAACACTTCAAACTGACTAATGTATTTAACAGGCACTTAAAAATGCATTTAATCGACATTTAATTGTTTTGCACATGTTACGCATTTAAAATGACTGATAAAACAACTGATCTTTTGACAAAATGTGACAAAACAGCTAGACAAGACAACATTCAACTTGCACTAATACACAACTGGATAATCAGGGGGCTGTTGTTACATCATTTTGAAAAAGGTCCTTTGTTAACTGTTGTCTGTAATGGACTGGTGGACATCCACTTGTCCAATGCATGTTAATTTCAATGAAAGCTGATTGCAGTGTTTGTTCTTGTTTAGCAGAGGGCAGGCCTGATCTTAGCTTGGCAAGGCCAGCCTGGGGAAATGCTCTTTGTATGTGCTGAGTATGTTGTTTTGCAGAAGTGTTGCTTCCTCTAGGTGGTGGGTGAATTCAAAGAGCTCTTGTGCTTGCAGAAGGACTGTATGACATACCTCAACAGGTATTTTATAAAAAATATTCACACCAGACCTTCAGCGCCTGGAAGGGGCCGTTTGGAGCGATGCTGTGGGCTGCGCCTACAAGCCAGGCACAGAATCATGCACTGTCAGAACGATATCCTGAAGTGGAAGTTATTTTTTTTCTTAGTAGTTAAATAAATGAAACATCGACGTGTGGCATCAAGAGAATGAAAACAAGCAAGAAGTTCTGTATTACATAAAAGACAAAGAATAAACCTGCAAACTCATTACTGGTCAGGCATGCTTTGAAAATCCTGTGCGCACTGTTCTTAGGTTGATATTCTGCTTCCCCTTAGGTACCCTTAGTATCTGGTCTACCATCACACTATCCATTACAACAGACTGTTTCAGAAACCAAGAAAATAACCTGCCCAAGCCAGACAAGAATATGCACACTTGTGGAATGTGACTTGTTGCTTTTTGCATGATTAAACTGATGGCCATAGCAGTGTGCATTTATCTTATTCACCCCTTAAGGTGCATTGCATTTTCTCTATCGCAGGTCTGGCCTATCAGTTTTTGTCTAAAATACCCACAAAACTGGTCAAGGGCATTTTCTCCAGTGGCCTTAAAGATTTTTCTGTACATTACTCTCACACAATCACTAATGTTGCACAAAACAATCTATGTACTAAATAATAAAATACTATAATTGTAATGGACACAGACATGGACCCAAATGCAGAATACAAAAGAAAAAGGAGTTTAATGAGGGCCACTGTTCTCAGAGTGAGTTCAACCGCAAAATGCAAAGGTCAGAAACTGCCCAAAAACCAGTAAGTGCAATTCAAAGAAACCAAATCCAAATCCAGTGGGTAAGAAGAGAAATCCAGATTCTAGAAACACAGGTCAGAAAAACACAGTAAGGATAAATAACAAAACACCCAGTCAGTATTTTTCACACAGGTAGATAGTCCTGAAGGTCTATATATACAACCTGGAAGCCTAGTACTGAGATGATCCTGATCTCCGCCTTGTGGGCCTGTGTGAAGATCTAGAGTGGAGATCTAGAGACGGCCTCTCCTGACTGGGACTTCACCTCTGAGTCCGTACAATAAAATACAATAAAATTGTATCTATACTAATATTTTAAAAGGTTGTTCCCAGGAAGATGCAAGAAATATAGAAGAATTATGCACAGTTCCTTGCTGTCGTGAACATGATCTCAAAACATCTTAAACATCACACCATGGCCCCGAACCTCAATCTCTAGATCCCCTCAAACTCCATACTGTCTCAAACTCCACATCACCTCAAATTTCACACTCTCTTAAACTCCAAACCGCCCCTAAGCCCACACTACCTCAAATTCACACCAACTCAAACTCTTTGCGATCATCCTTCACACTCAGCAGTGTTAAAACAAAAATCGCAAGCCATCCAGGTGTTGCCATGAAGTGTCTCTTCCACATGAGATCACGACATTGCCTCTGTCAGTCCAGCAATGAGCCGTATTTCTTTCTTTGCCCATTCAAAATAATTGAAGTGGAATGGGGACAAGGTTGAGTGTGGAGATGAGGGAGTAATAAAATTACAAAGCATGTACGGAGGTCAGGGGAAATTGAAAACCAACAGAAGGCTGAACACAAACACACACACATGGACTAGAATTCTCCTGCTGAAAATAAAGATTGGTGTGGAAGGATCTCATTTCCTCTTCGGTTGAGCAGAAGAGGTTGAAGATTAGGTTTCAGAGAAAAAAGTAAAACATATGAAGAAGACTCTTCCTGTGTTGTTCTTTTTTCTAGCATGACACAAAACAGCATTAAAACAAGAAGAGTTCTTTCCACAACGTCTTACTTTTTACACAGGCCTAAGAATAGTTCCTAAATTAGACATGATGTCCAGGGGCAGCAGGTGGCGTGCCTGATTTGATTGACTGTGATAGTTTGGTTTATAATGTTCTAGTTGGTGATGGTTTGGTTTATGATAAAATGGATTGTGATGGTTTGGGTTGTGATGCTTTGCAAAGTTCTTGTTTGCAAGGGTTTTGTTCTGGTTTGTGACAGTTTGTAATGTTGTCGTTTGTGAGGCACTACGTAAGGTTGATTTGTACTTTTGATGAGTTGGAGTGGTTTGGTTTGTAGTGTTATGGTTTATGTTGGTTTGTGATCTACTGGGGCGTATCTCATAAAGTAGATAGCCAGCTAGGATACAACTTGTTTAGGCTAACCTTACATTTTCAGTCTCAGGGTGGTGGATTACTTTCTGCAAGGATACATTGCCATGGCAACTAATGCTGCATGCCTAACCTCTTCCTGGGTGGGAAAGATTAGGATTAAGATTGTAAACTGACTTGAACCGATCAGAACCAATTTGTTGGATGATGGATCCCTCTGCCCCTTTTGCTGTCATCAGCTGTCACCTGGTTGTTAAATCAAGACATTAAAATCAAATATTGTTTTTTTTTAGAAGAGGAACTAATATACTGTTTATTTCATTTTATGTAAAAATAATTAAAAAAAATTAGTATGACAGATACACAGAATGCGAGTGGTGAAATTTTGAATACAGTGTTTATGAATGCTTATGAAAGAAAGCTGTTAATAGCTGTCATGTCATCAGTGTTGAAACAAAACATAACAGTTTTACCTTTTTGACATGATTTAAAAAGAGCAGATGACTCTTACATTGTCTGAAAATGTGATAAGTGGACCACTAGAAATCCTCCAAAAAATGTTTTGTTCCAGCAGCAACAATTTGTTTAGTTAAGCTGAAGCAGAGGCCTTGTTAAAGGGGACCTATTGTGCAAAACTATAAAAGGTATAAAAGTATAAAAGGTTTATGGCCTAGTGTGACGTCCCACTAGGTCAATTTGCATAGAATTTGCATAGAACCACCCATCATCTGTCGAGACCCCAGTTGCTTGTTACCCCTTTCAGTGGCCATCTTGGGTCTTTGCAGCTCCCAAATTTTAAAGCTCAAAAATAATTATTTTTGTTTGTGGTTGGACTCATTTCAAAGACGCTACCAGAATAGAAAATATCTATAAACTTATGTTCAAACAGGAACACAGGATAAAATACTGGATTGTATATATGCTTGTGTTTTATGTGCTGAATTCAGACATGCCTGACGACGGCAGTGGCTCCTCTGCGCCCCAGCACTAGTTGAAGATCCGCCATTTTGTCTGCTAGTTTTACGAGCACAGATAAGCCGAGCGCTGTGTCTACATTCAGAGGCAAGTCATATGTTGTTGACTGCAAAGAACAACATACAGCCCTAAACTTTCTCCCAGACAAAGAAAACCGAAGAACTGCGTGGCTTTCATTTTATTTTCGATGGCCATGTCGCAGCAACAATCGTTTGGTCCCACCTTAAGTATTTAAAGGTGGAATAGAAAATTTGAATAAGGAGCGTCATTGAGGATCTGTATCTACTGCCCCTCTCACACACCCACTCACTCACACACACACACACACACACACACACACACACAAATAAACCAATATTTCCTACCTTGTCCCTGACTTAACTGAGATCAGCACAGAGAGCTGTCTTGTTCTTCTGTGTACGAGTCAATGCTAACCGCTAATGCTAATGGTTTTTTAAGCAATAAAGTTTTCTGATTCTGATTCTTATTTACCTTGACATTTCCTTTAAGGGTAATGCATTAAAGTGTTCTGGGAGCATTTTAAGGCATTTTTAAAAACCAAAACACAACAACACGGTTTTTCAATATACACGGGTGCTCTTGGTGCATAACCCCAGTGAAAAGCGAAGGATTACTGTACTTTCAAATAAGGACTGTTGTGTTCCTATTGCGGTTAAGTATGAACTAACATGTTTGTTTCGTTTTGTTTCTCATGAGTCAAACGAGCAGTGTAAGGGGTGAGTGGGGCGTGGCCAGCAACAGCTTATTAGCATGAAATGGACAGAGCTCTGAAACGAATCGACCAAAACTGTGAAAATTAAAACTGGTTATATCTCTTTATTTGAAAGTTATTTTGTGCAAGGAACTTCATGAACATGTTTTGTATAGTCCATAGGCCTATTATAACTTGGTTTTTTTTAAAAGTGAGTTTTGCATAATATGTCCCCTTTAACGTCTGATCTTCATTATACAATCACTATGTTCTAGTCATAATACAATCAAGGCAAATCATATTTAAACTTGACCTTATGTGATGTAACTTCAGCACTGACATATTGATTGACTTTCATTTCCTTTTGCAGAATTACATTGTTTAATCAGGCTGGTATAATGCTGATGTACAACAGATATAGCCTCTACAGGCAATGCTGTTTTAAATGCTTTCTAAAGCATTTAGGCATCACGCGGCTCTAGACCTACAGGGCGTGTTAAGTTCAGAATTTCAGATCATGAACAGCTTTTGGACAAATCTGCGTTTGGCTCCTGATCTGTCTCCTGATTAAAGTGGACCCTGTAGTCAATACTTTTTTCTTCTTTGTATGGCTGCTTTTGAGCACGGGGATAATACTACCTAGATATAAATATAAAGAAAACACAAATAAATAAGGCCTAAAAGAGGTAGTTGGTACAATTGCCCAAAAAAGGCCACTATATCTAAGTGCTGCTAAGGGGCAGGCCACTTCACGTGCATGTTAGAAAAACCGAACAAACAATTCTCTTTTCCAAACACTGCTGGGCTGTTTGAAGGGATGGTTGAATCTTTGAAGATCAATACATTTGTTCTTATTATCTTTAAAACATGCGAATCTTGCATTGCAGAGATAAATGAATTTGTGTCACAGAATGGATGGGAGAAGGAGAGAGAAAGAAGGAACGAACAGAGAGGAAAGGATTATTGAGACACCATATGGTTTGAGAAACATCTGCTCGCCAAGGGGGTTGGGGTGGGGGCTTGATTAGAGACAGAGAGAGAGAGAGAGAGAGAGCTGTGTTACTCTAAAATGTATTATTACAACTGGATAAATAAATACAGTGTGAAGTCATTTAAAGTCATCCGATGCACTAAGAGGTTTCGCAGGTTGACAGGAACATCTGTCCTGCACAAGCAGCACGCGCGCTTTTAGCCTTGTGGGTGGCTGCTAACGGATTGGCTAATGCAGGCTAATGCGGAACAGAACATTTGTGATGCGAAATTGGATAGAATAAAATCAGATGTTTAGCAATTACTGAACTGCCCACTCTGTTTCTACGTGAAGCAACATCTATTTACTGAATATTAATGGAAGTAATGGATCTTTACTCGTCGCCCTTTACATGCATCAGTCTCTCACTTCATGCTGAAAAGAGATTTGCTTGTAGGCCTGATTTCCCTCTCTGAGTGCAGAGGCATTTAGCGCAGAGTGTTTCTGGGAAGAGGCTGTGTTCAGTAGTGGAAATGTGAACAGTAAGGCCAGGCTGAGGGTAATTTATACACTGGAGACTTGGGCCAGATAAACAGAGCACAGGACGATTTCAAATTAGGATTGGATTTCAGCTACACATTGCTGTGAAATGCTAAAGAGAATGGTGACTAAACAGCAAACAATGGGACGAAATAATCTGTAGTACAGACCACAAGGTTGTAGTTACGTGCTGCACTGCAGTAGTACACACTGAACTCCATGCTGTACTGCAGTAATATTCCTGAAGTTGTAATGGAGTACCCACTCTAGCACAGTGGTACACACCATAGTATCTGTATACTCCACAGGGTTGGAGTTCAAACTGTAGTAGCATGTGTTATATTGCATTCTGTGGCCCAACATATATTGTGGAGTGGTAGTACATGCTGTAGTACAGTAGTACTGTATGTGCTGTAGTGTAGTATACAGGTGGTCCTCAAGTTACAACACAGATCTGTTCCTTTGACAGTGACATAAACTAAATTGTGGTGTTAGTTGAAACGCAACCTTGCCTAAGTCACTTAGCGATCCTAACACAGCTGTAAAATCATAAAAACACAACAAAGCCACAGAAACAGGAAAAGAAAAACTCCCCCACTCAGATGCTGCGTTACTGCGTATTCTTTTGCTGTGTGCAATCAAACTAGTTCACCTGCGTAGTCCATAAGTACAACACTAACGGTGTAAGCTGAGTGGGTAACAGCTTCAGTCTATACATATGCATAGGAAACAACAAGACACCGCTGATGATGCTAGCAAGAGGATTTTGACTGAAATTCCAGATTGCTGAAAACTTTGCAGAATAATTTTGTTTTGCTGTCACACATTTAGGACTAAGAAACAGTTCCTATTTTTTTGTTTGTTTGTTTTTTGTTTTTGTTCACTGTGGGTGTCATAAACATGAAACGTCGTATGTCGAGACTGCTGTGACCTGAGGACCTCCTGTGCACTGTTATGTTCTTATACACTATACTGCAGTGCAAGAGTACATTCTGTTGTACACCCTAGCAGTAGTGCACAGTGTAGCATTGCAATATAGGCGTGGCCCTAACTAAGTATGAGAATACAAAGGTCTACACCTTGGAAGTGCTGGAAGGTTTTTTTTCCCTCTTATGTAGAAACAGTGACAACCTGAATATTCTGTAGCTTCTATGCTGCTATACAGCAAAACTTGAATCCAAGAATCTTTAATCAGCAGTGACATGACTGATTTCTCACTGATCTTAGAATTGCCAATAGACTTAGTTGCCCTCTTTGATATACTGGTACTGTTGTGAAATGCAAAATACCACAAAGACATACCTTTGACGATAAATTTGCAGAGTTTAAACTCTGAAATGTAATGTTTTTCTGAGTCTGTTGTACATGCTGTAGTGCTGTAATATATACTGTGGTGATGATTCTTATGACCCACCGATAAACCTTCTGTAGATGATACATTATTACATAATTCCACTGTCTCGGGCATCTCCTGCACTCTCTCATTTGTAGTTTTTAAAATTACAGGAGGAGTCTCTAGATGCATCACCAAAACAACTGAATCGAGTTCCCTTATGCTGTGCTGTGTTTGTTGTTTAGGTGTGTGCTTTGCACTGAGCATCTTTAGTGCTAGTGTGAGGACAATGTGTATTGAGCAACAAAAAAATGAACAAAAACAAAAAACAAACAACCAAAAAAAATAAGAACTGTTTCTTAGGCCTAAATGTGTGACAGCAAAACAGCTAATTATTCTGCAAAGTTTTCAGCGATCTGGAATTTCAGCCGAAATCCTCTTGCTAACATCATCAGCGGTGTCTTGTTGTTTCCTATGCATATGTATAGACTGAAGCTGTTTGAATTTTCCAATGTGTTTATTTTTAAACCTTTTTTATCTTTAATCACAATTTGGTGTAACTTCCGAGTTGATCGTCTGATGTTCCAAATGATAATTAGATTTATGTTTCTAGGACACCATCAGAGATGAGGCTTCACTCTCAGTGGGATTCTCCTGACTGTTTCCTCTTCTTCCCTTCCCTCGTTTTAAATTCAATAATGAAGCGCTGAATGACAGGCAGAAGGCAAGGAAACAAAGGCAACCGTGCAAAAGCCCACCAGTTTACACGTGTCCTAATGAGAAACTCCAGCTGCAGGCAACATATACACGCCGAAACAAGCCCAGGTGGACTCCATCCACCTTCCTTTCATTATGAAGCAAGGGGTCGGGATGAAGTTTACCTTTAATTCAACATTAATAGCTCTCTAGCAAGACAGAGGTAGAGTGCAGTAATGAATAAAAAAGAAATCCATACTTGTGTCTCTACATGGGCCAGAATGAAGTCCAGCAGTGAGCTGGGGAAAAACACTGCAGATCTAATGAGCTTCCCTGACCTTTCTCCCTGACCCCTCATCCACACCATGCCGAAGGGACGGCCACGGGTCATTCTGTCATGTTCCTCTCCTGCTTTAACAACCCAATCGGTTCAGACTCAACGTCGGCCCTGAGGAAAAGCTCATATAGATTTGATAGCTAACGGGAGTTTGCCCACAGAGACACTTTTATCCTTGAACTGGAGAAGTAGCATCTAGCAGGAGAATTAAAGAAGGAATACATTTAGCATGCAAAGAGGAAAGTTGAAGCGCCTCAGAAAGTGCAGAGATTTTCCTCGTCTACAGTTTATTATAGTTCACTTATCTTCCCCATGCACTCACTGGGCTACCTTCTTGTGTTTACCTAGCATCTAGAGTGTGTTTGGGGTTCTAAAATTAGTCCATCTGCATAAATTGTTAGGCCCCTTTTAACCCACTCGTCAGTGGTCAAGGACCTTCTCCAGAATCACCATTGTTTGGCAGTGGTTCATTCTTTATATAGCAATGACTCAGACTCAGATCTTAGCATGGGTTGCAGTGGTATAAGCGATATCTTATTTGATGCTGCACAGTTTTGGCCATTCTCAGTGTCTGACTACAGGAGACTGTTGGTTATACACTTTTGGTTGGTGGACTATTCTCAGCCCGGCACTGTGTCTAAAAGCTCCAGTAGTACTACTGTGTGCTTGTGATCCACTCTTTTCTTTTTACCCGTGGTCATGGGAAGATCCAGCATACCGGATAAAGCTAAAAACTCTCAACGAAAACAAGCCTGTCTGGTCCGATCCCACAGAGCTTATGTAGTAAAAATAGCTGAAAAAGCTAATGCTTGCTATGATAGAAAGGTGTCCGAACACACTGTGCATCACTGGTGCTGAGTATGAGGTTGTACAGCTGCAGACCGGTCAGAGTGCCCATGTCCACTGCTAAAAGCATCTACAGTGGGCATATGTGTACCAAAACTGGACCATGGTGGACTGAAGAAAGGTGGCTTAGTGTAATGAATCGTGTTAGCTTTTACATCATGTGGATGACTGGGTGTGGGTGCTTATCTAGGGATGCACTAGGGGAAGAAGTCAAGCTGGTGGAAGCAATGTGATATTATGAACAGCATTCTGCTGGGAAACCTACATGATGTTACTTAGTACCACCTACCTAATCATTGTTGCAGACCAAATACACCCTTCATGGCAGCAACATTTCATAATGGCAGCAGGGAATTCAGGAATGGTTTGAGGAACGTCACAAAAAGTCTCAAAATCCAGTCCGCGGAGGACCCACCTTGCATCTTACAGGACTTAAAGGATCTGCTGCTAATGTCTTGGTGCTCAAACAGTAAATGAGAAAATGGAAAAGTTACAAATAAGAAGTTTTCCTAAATAGCTATAAACCTTATCTGGTTCATGTGGTTTATATTCAGAAATTCTAGTTTATCTATAATTCTAATAAAATCTCTATAAACGCTTTGTTTTGTCTACCTATAATCATATTCTGACTTTCGATCTGTGTGTTTGAGATCATTTTGGTTTATCTTCTGCACTGGACGTCTCTGGCAGAGCTAAACGTGTATACACAATGTCTGAGCTGGGTTAAGGGTAATATCACTGTATACTCTTTAAATCAATATCAAGTACATATAGAAGGCCTCTGTCAGAGAGGCTGTGTGTGTTGCCCTGTGTGTGTGTGTATGTGTGAGAGTGTGGAAGATTGAATGTGCTGTGTTTGTGGTGAACGCTGAGCTCCGTCTCAGCCCTTTCTCCCTAAAGCAAATGTTACCTCAGCCTGAACAGAATCGCTAATCAAAACTGCTCAAATATTTCAGCTCACGCAGTCCGCTGCACCTGAGCTCATCGCACTTTCAGTCCTCGGTGCAGGCACGAGCTGCCATTTGCAGACGGCGTGAGCAAATGTTAATTCACCCATTCGCCAACAACATGACCCTGAGGGCCTCTGGGGGCCACGCTAACAGACCGGGGCGCGGCCGTCAGGCTAGGGATTTACTTACGGTAATGTAATTGAGTTGTTCTATTGTGCTGAGTGATGGCTTTGTGAGGGCATGATAGGTGGGCGGTCAAAGAGATGGGGGGACCGAAAAATGGGTGGCCAAGGAGATGGTAGGGGTCAAAGATGGTTTTGAGGCGGTACCAGAGAGATGAGTGGGCTTGAGGGGGAGGTGACAGGGGCTGGGATCAGAGACAGGCGAGGGTCAGTGACAGGAGTAAGGTGGATCCAGAGGGATGACAGGATCACTGATAGGGTGAGGTGGATTTAGAGAAGGGGTGACAGTAGGCAGAGTAGTCAGAGTAGTCAAAGAGATGTGAAAGTTCAGGAGGACAGGAGGGGGTGACAGGTTCAGATTCAGGAGATGAGGAGGCCAGAGAGTGAGGTAAGCTCAGAGAGATTAGGAGGTCAGAGAGGGCTCAGAGAAACTAGAGGGGCTGAGAGAGACAGGCGTCATAGAGGGTGAGAGGGGATGGAGAGTCAGGAAAACCTGGCAGGTCAGAGAGATGGGGTGGGGGTCAGTATCGGCAGCGCAGTGTGAGCCAGAGGGGAAGGTACTGAGATGTGTCCACAGAAGACAAAAAGCAACTAATAATTTAACTGCAGCAAAGTGAATTTTACAGCATGATTCAGAGCACAGATACATTATTATTATCATAATCATTATTATTATTATTATTATTATTATTATTATTATTATTATTGATGTTATTTGCAGCATTATTTCCAGCTAATATTCTTTAACCACTTGGTGGTGCTGGTGTATTGCTGACCGTACACTCTCTTCTCTCACCGCTGGATGATGATGTGAGCTGAGAGGAAGTGTTATGATAAATTAAATAAAATTAAATAAAAATTAAGAAGGAAAACAGCTCCAATTGGCACGGTTGCCAGCACGACTCTTTGATGAACCTGTGGCTGCACAAAATGACAACAAGCTGTCCCACGGCCTGATGGGAGCTCATGATGTGGGCCTTTGCTCTTTCAACACAAGCGTCCATCTCTTACTCTCTCTCTCTCTCTCTCTCTCTCTCTCTCTCTCTCTCTCTTACTGTTGCTTTCCCTCGCTCTCTCCCTCTGTCAGTCCCACTGTGACTCTGGCCTTTGAGTTATCACCTCTCCACAGAACACACGGTCTTGGCCCATGGATTGTGTGTGTGTGTGCGTGTGTAAAAGGGTTTTGTGCATGTGCTGCCTCATGCTTCCTCTCTGAGCACATTGTGAGGTGATCAATGGACAGTGCTGTATTGTGCTGTGGCTTTGTCCGACTCCGCCAGTTGGGTGTAATTTTTCAGTGGGAGAAACACACACACACACACACACACACACACACCCACACACACACATGAAAAGTGGCAGAGAGAGCGAACACAAGGTTTTCCACCCCAAGTGTTTCTAGCACACTCTGGAATAATATCAAAGCTGCTGTTTCTGTGCAGGACTCGCCCAGTTCCAGCTGCCGCTGGGACGCTGCTCAAAGGAAAGAAAAGCAAAACCCAGCTGGAGGCAGCAGAGGGAGCAACACCTGAAGATGGAGACACAATACGCACACACACACACAAATACGTCTCTGCAGGGGTGACACAATTTACTGTACAAACATACAGCGTCATGCACACACACACACAGCCCTTCCAGCTCTACAGTCTTTCTGTAGGAATAAACCCAGAGACACAGAGGGATTCTGTCAAGATCAAAAGAGCCATATGTGGATTCTTCATGTGAATCAGTTCCTTAATGATTGAACAATTCATTTCAGTGAGAGATTTGTCTGGAAATCGAAAGAAAAACGCTAAATCAGCTGTACAAGTGTGTCCTGCTATTTCTGCTGTGACTTCACATGTATCCTCTCAGCCACAAAAACTTTCAGGGCCCACTGAGCTGAGTTTTTGTGACGGTTTTAGGCAAAAGAACAAGCAAACTACCTGTATGTTGTGTATGAAACTGGCACACAAGCTTAGAAGTGCATTTATGGGGCATGTGCATGCAAACTGTTCTTCCCCTCTTCTTGAAGATGCACAAAATGTAGAGTAAAAATGGGTAGAGACATTGCACAAATATCTAACAACAACTCCTGACTGATTTAATGTTGGGCAACTTGCAGTAGCCTGTTTTGAGTGAATTTTCGATCACGATTTAAAGTTTCAATTACTGGTAAAATTGTTGTTTGGAGACAGCCTCAAACAGCAGCTTAATTAAGGTATGATCATTCAAAGGAATATTTACCAACAGATTAACATTATTGCAGCTTGCAGGATCAGCTGTTCAGTTGTAAATAATTTTTTTACTTTGTGTTTTGCTGATTTTAAAACAAGTGCACTTCCTGTAACTGGGGATACTTTTTTAAAGGGAAACCATCCATGAGTAGACAGAGGGCAACACATGCTGTAGTGGGGTTTGCAGTCCGTGTTGTTTTGTCCTGTTTTCTTAGCCAGTAGAATTATACCACTCTCCTTGTTACTCAACTTTAATTTTTTGTTCTTTTTTGTCTGGCTGGATGTGTTATGTCACTGCACCATTCAAATCCTGCGGCTCTGAGCGCTGCACGTATAGGTGGTCCTATGCACAGGCTGTCCTCTATGAATCCCTTGAAAATCCAATGTCCATTTCAGATGTATTGCGGGCACATATCACATCATAGCACATGTTGTGCTGCACCTGAACTCGTATGTACATGTGGCCCTCGGCACCTCCATTCCACTGGAGGCAGAAAGTGGTTTTGTATCCTATTTCTGACAGAAAGGAGATAAATGACCTTCAGGGTCCAGAGATATCAAACGAAGGTTGGCTCATCTAAATCCACTTTAAAAGTGGCAACAGTAGCTCACACTCAAATGTTCACAAACATACATACACATACACTCACACTCAAACACACACGCACACTCTGACCGTCAGTGGCTTACTGTCACATACACTCACGCTCAAACACACACACTTGTGTTCCCAGGCAAACTCACAAATACTCATAGACATAAATTCACATCAACATAAAGGAGTTCTTCATGTTACGACACAGTTTCATTTCTTTGACAGGGATGTTGTCACGCACACTGGGTCACGCGGGGTCACTCGGCACCGGAAGTGACCGCGTAAGGTATAAAAGCGAGAAGCAGGTAACATATGGCACACGGACATTGAAGTCGCATGCTTCATGCCAATCGTGTTCACCCTAGCTCATCTTCACGGTACTGTGAGTACTTCAGCTCTTCGGAGCGGTTCGAACCCTACCCTTTGTGTGTCTGAGAACGTGGATTTGTTTGGTGCGAATCCTAACTCCTATTGGAGCATTCTTAGAGTAAATAGTATGGCTTACAAGCCTCTCGTGTCTTCCACCACGCAACATTTGGGCAAAGAGACCTTTCATTCTAGTTCCACTCATGACAGATGTAAGCCGAATTTTGGTGTTAGTGCAAACACACACTAGCCTAATTTACCTACCTGTCCTACCACAGTTGTAACCCCCTGTACTAACATTCAGACACATAGACACCCTTACTGACTTATACTCATCTACTCACTCATCTACTACTCTCTCCCTCTCTGTATCCCTGCACATTTCAGTGTTAAAATGTTACTTTGTCACTGATCAGTTGTGGGAGTGAGTGTTTTAATTTCGAAACGTCGTATGTCGAGGACGTTTTGTCCTTCTTAAAGCCCTGTATTTTTATTAGTGTAAATTGAATTAAAAGAGGTGAATGTGGGTTTACCGTTACATTTTCTTTAAGGGTAATGCATTAAACTGAGTTTAAAATGAAATTAAACTTTTCTAGGAGCATATTTAAGGTTTACACTATAAAATAGACATTTTTTTACCACGATACAACAACGCATTTTTTCACTATATGTGGGTTTTTCACAAATACGGAGGGGGGGGGTTACTGTATGTATATCTTTCTCTCTCTGTATCTTTCTCTCTCTGTATCTCTGCTCATTTCAGTGTTAAAGTGTTACGTTGGCACTGATCAGTTGTGGGCGTGAGCGTTTTAATTTCGAAACGTCATATGTGGAGATTGTTGTAACCCGAGGACCTGAGAACATTCAGACACATACACACACTAACTCACACAAATCTTTACTGACTTTTACTCATCTACTCACTGACTCACAATAACCAGATCACACTAGCCAACCAACACTCCTCCGCTCACATTCATCAGCTCACACTGACCAGTTCACACTTGTTGGATTCTGCTCACACGTACCAGTCAGCTCATACTCAGCAAATCACACTAACAACTTCACACATTTATGCTCACATTCACAACCTCAACTCACACAGTTGTTTCACACTCAAGCCTGCTCAAACATTTCTATTCATACTTTCTAATCCACACTCATTGTCTCAAACTCACATTATCTGGCTTAAATCCTCCTATTCACACTCTTTTACTCACTGACACATGCGCTCACTGGATCACACTCACTGACTCATCTGTTAGATGTCTTACCCTCTCTGACTCACACTCGCGTTAAACAAATGCACCCATTCTCTCTCATGGGCTCAAACACACAGCCGCTCACATGTTCTCAAGCTGACTTACTAGCACAAACTCACACTTACACATATATACACATTCACCCTCAGAATCACCCTCATATCATTTACACCAGGACTTGCCACTGCCTACGTGTTACTGAGCTTTAGTCGCTGAAGTCTGTTCTTTACAGGAACCAGCAGCTTTAAAGCTCTACTGAATAAGTAACGATCCACGCACACACACATGCAGGCCTTAGTAAAGATGCCCCAGTTTGGTTCTTTTAAAAACTCACAAAACTCCGTTGAAAATTTCCCTTGCAAATATTGCATGTCCTCCTGTTTAAATGATGCCCTCATTAGCAGACTTCCTGTAGCTGTGTTTGAAGAGAGAGAATATATTAAAGTGCATATGTGCTGTGTTTAATCCTTTACTGAATCACTCGGAAAAGTCTACGGCTTTAACTGTGCCACTTTACGAGTTTAATGGACATACGGTTGCTATTTCAGGTACAGGAAAATGAATGATCACGCATGCACCCACCCACTCTCTCTCTCTCTCTTTCTCTCACTCCCTCTTTCTCTCAGATTGCATATTTCAGTGTAAAAGTGTCATTGATCAGTTTTTGGAACATGCAAACGATTCCCAGTACTAAAAAATAACAGAGGAAAGCAAACAAACAAACAGCACCAGTAAAAAAAAGATTGAGATGGAATGAAAAATAAAAAAAGAAAATTCTGTCCTTTCAGCTTGTCTTCTGATCTTCTATCTTCTAATATCAGTGGCCCTCTTTCTCTCCCTCTCAGTCTTAAACTCTCTCTCTTTCCCTATATACATAGAGATAGATAGACAGATAGATAGAGAGAGAGAGAGAGAGAGAGAGCATTTTAAATATTATTTACTAATTTTGTATTTATTTCTCCTTGCTAATTATTTATTTTCCCTTGCTGCTGCCGTTTGTAACATCTGTGGCAGCTGCAGACCAGAATATCCCCCATGGATTGTCTCAGTGTTTCTCTTGTTTTTCGTTTTGTCCTTCTTAAAGTCCTGTATTTTTATTAATGTAAATTAAATTAAAAGAGGTGAATATGGGTTTACCTTTACATTTTCTTTAAGGGTAATGCATTAAACTGAGTTTAAAATGAAATGAAACTGTTCTATGAGCATATTTAGACATTTTTTTAGCATTTTTATTACCACAACACAACACTTTTTTTCACTTTACCTGTTTTCTCTTGGAACGTAACCCTCTCTCTCTATCATTCTCTCTCGTGTTCTCTCTCTATCTCTCTCTCTCTCTGTGTCTCTGCTCATTTCAGTGTTAAAGTGTTACTGTGGCACTGATCAGTTTTTAGAAGATGCAAATGGGTCCCCGTACTGAACATACTGAACATGACAATGAGAAGAACAAATAAACAAACAGCATCCGGTGAAAAGTTGAAGAGTTGGAAAGACAGAAGACAAAAATAAAGAAAGCAAGAAAATTCTGTCCTTCATGCTGCTTTCCAAAACAAAAAGACTTCTGTTTTGCAGCAGCAGTTTCAGTGTTTTTCTCTTTCACCCAGCAGCAGAGCTGCCGAGGCCCAGGAGACCTATTAAGATTCACCGAAGAAAAACAGCAGATTTCACGCAAATCCCTGGGGGAAATCTACAATGCTAAGATTATTTATTGGATGTTGTCCACGGACGGACAGAAGTTTGTGGAGTTTGTCCATGAGTTAATTTCCTTTCAGTGCTGCATAGAGTGAAATACTGTACTTAGGCTGAAAACACATAAAACTTCTTACAAACAAATATAACTGACAAAAGATCACTTTTTACTGCGCTTTAAGTAACTCACACTCACACCAGTGTGTAAGTCCTAGAAAGCCTGTCAATTTGGACATGATTAAACTATGGAGGAAACTGGGAGAGAAATATAACTCCACAGAATTGATTTATGGATTCAAAAACAAAACACACACTAACCCAGACTCACCAACTCACACTAACTATCTCCCACTCACTAACTCAAACTACAAAGCTCAGATTAACCAGCTCACTTTCATAAACTTACACACACACACACACACACACACACACACTCACTCACCAGCTCATACTCACCAAACTCAATCTCACAGACACTACCCAACAGCTATAAACAGCTCATTTATATACTGACACTTATATACCCCACACTCGCAAACTAATAATTACTCACGCTAACTTCATTCATTCCTTCATTCCTCACACACTCATACCAACAGTCAGTTTAGAATCCCCCTCTTTTGCATGTCCTCGGACTGTGGGAGAAACCGGAGATCCCAGAGGAAACCCACACCACCTCAAGGAGAACATGCAGACTCCACACACACAAGGCCACATTAACGTATGATCACTAATACTCACCAATTCACACTAACCACCTCATACTCACTTGAAAACTTGTAGAATTGTGTCTATAATATGAGCTTCTCTAGCAAATAAATTTAGACTCAACTGGAGTAGGAAATGTAAAATTTTAATTATTTTTATACAAGCTTTCAGATATACGTTACTATGTGTTTGTGCTTATTTTAAGAAATCGCACAAAGTAAATGTTGATTGCTTAATATATCACTGTCTCACCAACTCATCAGACAAACAGCTCCCATGTTCTCTGAGAGTCCATTAGAGGAAAATACAGTGTTTCAGTCTTGCTTAGAGATTTTAATGAAATATTTCACAACTGAAGGAAACAATAGTATGCAATGATTAGTATTAGTTGATGTTACCCACCGCACGAAAACTTCTGAAAACACTTCTTTGATGACTAAGACATAGTGATTATTCTAAAATTCTTTAGGAGAAAGTGTATTAGACAAAAAGGAGAAATAAGGTTTCTTTACAGATAAACATGACAAACATATTTTGGCAAATCTGAGCATGTGAGACTGAGGTCTCTGCTAAAACTTAAGTGAAAGTGATCATTCTGTTCTACGTGAGCACACCACAGCACGAAATTCAACCTCTGCATTTAACCCATTCACCCAGTGAAGCAGGGGGCAGCCAGGAACACGGTGCCTGGGGAGCAGTGTGTTGGGACGGTACCTTGCTCAGGGTACCTCAGCCATGCCTAGTGGTCTTGGGAATCGAACCTGGACTTTCCAATTGCAGGGCAAACGCCCTAACCACTAGGCTACCAGCTGCCCAGCAGCTTAAAGAAGACAAATGTGACATTACTGTTTTTTGTTAGTTTGTTTTTTCCTAGGGAAAATTATCTGAACCTACTTAAGCAAAAAAAAAAAAAAATATATAACATATTTCTGAATTAAATATTATATCAGGGGAGTGTCTGAGCTAGTTAAAGCATAATACAGGTTCCTAAGTATTTGTGATAAACCCTTCACTATCAGGGTTAAGAATAGGGCCAAACTCTTTAGATCAAGGGTTAGGATCAGGGTTAACCTGTCATTTTCATAGTTAAGATTATGGTCAGTACTATGGTTAGACAGTTCCCTGTCCACGGATGGAACCCATAGGAACTGGGATTAAAATTAGGGTTAAACCCCTCAATAATAGGGGTAAGATGCCATTTCTGTTTGAGCAATGTTTTTTGCCTACAAAGTTGTTAGAGAGAGATGACGGGATAATCACTTTCTAAGCTAAGAGAGTGGCAAGGTTGCTTTGGTCTATGGAGACAGGGACAAGAGTCATGGCGTTAATGATGGTTGAAACTTCCAGTCCAGTGTAGCAAGTACCTTGTGTGTGAGCTTTGAAGTTCAAGAAACATCTGGTCAAGGATTCTACCAGCTATTCCTATCATCATCTCCCATGAGCTGCCCATGCAAGAAGCATGACGAGGGTTGAAAATTCAAGAAAAGTGGCATTCTGCAAGGTACTTCTCAACAGAAATGTAGTCGATGTTGCACAGAATCTTAAGTTAGGTGGATGCACAGACAAAGTTTGTTCCTCCAACTGATTGAATTTTTGTCCCAAACCTGCTCTCAGGGTCACACATGTAAATTTTATATTGGAGAACGAAGGGTCCAGGTCTGTGATTGAGGTGGGCCATGAAGTTCATAGACCAAACAGTGGTGTCACATACATTTGTATTCACATTCTAGCACCGCAGGAGCACAAAATTAGTAAATTATATTTTTCTTGATAATGCTACTATATATATATATATATGAGGATATTTTGTAGTGTCCACATTGTTGTGGGGATTTCCGTGTTATTGTGGGGAGTTTGGTTCTCAGAAAAAATATGCGTTCGACTGAATTCGCGACTGCTGAAGTGAGAAAAATTGGGGGATTACTGTATTTTGAAATAAGCCAATTCTTTAGCATATACATCTTGGCTGTGTATGTTTCTTTGTACAGATGCCATGTCTTGCAGGCACTGCTCCCTCTACCTGGTTGGTTGTGGTAGCTGTGTGTAGTGTGAGAAAGGTGGGCAAGGTGTGACTCAAAGCCATGCCTTGAGGAGGACATAGAAAAATAGATCTAGGTTTCTAGATCTAGGTTTTTTGATAGTGTATTAGTTGTGGAGATTTAGGGGCAGACTTTGGCATCCTCTTTTGAATTAACAAACTCAAAGGTGTCAGCTCCACTGGATCCTTGGGCAGGTTCATTTAGGTGAGATGGCCCATTGAGCCAGGTGGTATCTGAGAGATGGACAACAATGACAGGCATAGTCTGCAAGGGTTTAGTCTGTATTCACATACTTCCATTGTTATGTCCCAAGTCTGCAGTGGTCACACCAACTCTGAAGAAACCCACGCAGGATTCCTCAGATGTCAACAATAACAGTACAATATCTCTTATCTCCTTTCTTTCCTTAGTCATGGAAAGTCATGACTATAACCAACTCAGCTTGTTAAGGGTTCAAGGCTGCACACTCTACTGAAACTGCTTTACTTGCAGGCGCTGAAGAACTTCATACAGTTAGATCAGCCAACCTGTCATATTCTCCAAATCTTGATCTTTCTGCAACCTTTGACATGGTCAATAATCAGATACTCCTGGCAACTCTCTCCAACCTTGGAATCTTGGTTTGCACCTTGATAACCAAAGGTACCAGGTAGCCTGGCAAGGGTCCCAGTCTGCACCCCAACAAAGCTTGTCCACTGGTGTTCCACAGGGCTTGGTCATTGGACCACTACTCTTTTCTTTATACACTAGTTTTATTGGGGATGTTAAAGCCCCACATGGTTTTTCCTACTACTTTTATGCAGATGACACCCAGCTTATTCTCTCTTTCCCTTCCAGTGCTGATCAGGACTCAACTCACATCTCAGACCACCTCAAGCTAAATACCAGCAAGACAGAGCCTCTCTTCATCAAAGGGAGTCCATCACCAAGCCATGATCTCATCGTCTCTGTTGGGAACTCAGTTATCGTCCCTTCAAAGAAGGTACGAAATCTTGGTGTTATGCTAGATTAAGATCAGTCTTTCTCACCCCAGGTTGGTCACATCTCCAGGACATGCAGATACCTGCTTTACAACATCAGAAGAATCCACCTCTTTCTCACCGCTGAGGCAACACAGTTACTCATCCAGTCTCTGGTCATCTCTAAACTGGACTACTGCAACTCTCTTCTGGCTGGACTTCCACTGAAGGTAACAAAACCACTTCAGCTGATTCAGAAAGGAGCTGCGAGATTAGACTTCAATGTTCCTAAATTCTCAGACACCACACCTACAGAACCTTCATTTGCTCCCTGTGGCCACTTGCATTAAGTTCAAATCCTTAACACTTGCCTTCAAGGCCAAGAATGGACTTGCATCTCCTTACTTGATAGCACTTATCAAGCAGTGTGTCACTTCTCATCCTCTCAGGGCACCAAGCACCACTCATCCTGAACCTCCATTCTTCAGAAGAAGAGAAAGGTGCTTTAGGCACACCGACCTTTGTGATAGCACCTGTCTCTCGCCTCTGGAGTCAGAGAGGTGCGCCCTAACTGCATGGGCTCCCCTCCAGATCCCGAGTGGTCCACAGGAGGAGATGAAGACCCGACTGATGAAGACTCCACAATGGCTGCAGTGGGAGACATCCAGCTTTCAACCCCGTGGATTCATGGGTGGCTGAATACAAGGAGATGGCCTTCCATAGCTCATCTATGTGGTCTACGCAAAGCTGGATAAGTTTGTCCTTCATCCGAGGAGCCGGCCCTCGTAGAAGGCGGTCTTGAGTGCTCCCCAGCTAGTCTGGACGGCCAAGGTCTGAAATTCAGCTGCATAGCAGCTCACAAACAGATCAGCTTACCGGAGATTGTACAGACGGGACTCAGTCTCCACCTCACTATTAGGCTGTTGAAATGTGGCCCTGAGTCAAAGATCATATTTAGGTTACTCAAAAAGACATCACACGTCCCGTCTCCACGGCAAACATCTCCTGACAGGCCTCCTTGAGCATTGTGAACAGTGAAAGACTTGTGCAATCTCGACTCAACCCATCAATCTTAGCTGCCTGTTAGGCCACGGTGTCACATAAGGCTATGGACTCCGCTGGGTTCACAGAATTAGTCTCAGTCATTCTGCCACAAATTATGGACAACCGTTATACCAGTGTAGCATGGGGGATAAACCCAATTGCGGAGTGACACGAGGGAGCAGGTAGTGCATGCACTTTGATCTGAGAACGCTCCGTAACCGAAATCCACGCTCTCACACACACACACAGATAAGGTTAGATACCGGCGTACTGATGGCCCTGAAGAGATGAACTGGCAGGATGAATGGTATTCACTGAGCAGTTGCTACCTCTGTGACTTTGGCCTTTATACACTGTGATGCAAACATTTCCGATGTCATGTGACTAGTGTGTGTGTGTGACAGTGGGTCAGTCTTGCCTTCATTTTTGGCCTTGAAGGCTAAAGCTTCAGACTCTAGGTCTTGTTTAAAGTACTGTGGGTTGTATTTGAAGAATATTTGAGTTTAGGTCTGGAAAGGACTGTGGAAAGGGCTCATTTACCTCTTTGTTTTTGGAGGTGATTTTGTGCAGGCAACTTGAGATAGTTCTTTGGATTACTCTCAAGGCTACATTTAATAAAAGAGAAGCAGCTGAGAACCTGCAATCTGTTGTCTTGGTAGTTTGAATTGCAGCTACCCAACTGTTACTGTCATTGCTCGTAAAACTGGATTTCATTATCACAATGAAAGTTAGGTCTTCGATGGATGGAGCCATCTTGTTAGCATTGCTGGTTGTCTGTAACAGCGGTTGGCCTCGATGCAACAGGGAGCTGACTGTATGAAGACTCTTTCTGTTTCAGCTGACTGTTTGAAGACTCTTTTACTTTCACTTCTTGTGACATCAATGTACATTTCTTTCTTAATATTTACCCATGTGTACCACTAGGGGGTGCTAAAGAGAGACATTGTTACACCTGTAACAGTACAAGGACTTTGTTCTCATATAATGCACTTTTTATACATGTGTGTGTGTGTGTGTGTGTGTGTGTGTGTGTGTGTGTGAACATGTCATGTTATTGGCATATTTAGTATGTGTAACTATGTGTGTATGCATCTTGATACATTTTTGAGATTTATTCTTGAGTATCTCAAAGCTAATGGGTAAAAATAAAATAAAATATTATTGTGGTGGAGTGATGTTAATTTGCAGGGTCTGTGGAGAACAGTATGTGACATTCAGCAGCTTAGACATTCACCAGCTTTCTGTGAGGAGTCCTAATTGGTGGCCAACTTTCTACACAAGTCTGAATTCTGCTGTTATTTACTCATTGTTTCATTGGAACTCATAGTTTAGAGACACTCTCAGTCCAGTTTATCACCAATAAACAAACTAAATTACACCAAAACAAAATCAGAGGAAGTTTTTCTTTCTGCAGTTTGTGTGCTATGATGACACCATGTGAGTACCTTTCATCTCTAGGTTATGTCTGAGATAGAAAGTTTACCAAACAAAGAACACTAACTGTAACATTAACAGTAATGTTGATATAAACCCTAAAATTAATTCTAATGTTAACCTTAACACTAATACTAACTCGTACATGAACATTAACTCTTCTACTAAATCTGGTGTTACCAGTGAAACTAATACTAACTCTATTAACTTTAACATCTATATAAACATCAATGCTGCTACAAACTCTAACATTAACACGGATACTATTACGAATTGTAATGTTAACATCAACACTAATGCTGACACTATCATTAACTCTAACCCTGTCTAAAATGTTAAACTCGAATACGCTAACACATTAACACAAACGTCAACTGGTGTCAACATTAATACTTACAAGGTTACAAAGTTTAACATCAATGCTAACGCTAACATTAACTCTGATGTTAACACGCAGATCTTTACATGAAGCCTAACTTTAACGCCAACACAAACCCTGCCATTAGACCTCAAACACTAATACTAGCATGAATATTAATTAGTGGTGGGCCATTATCGGCGTTAACGTGCTGCGTTAACATGAGACTCTTATTGGGTGATAAAAAAATATCGCTGTTAATCTATTCACAAAGTTGAGTTGGGAGCTGGGTCTATACTACGCAAGCTATGATGACTTTCACCTTG
>JBBPDC010000109.1:4156426-4168100 GCA_037974485.1 Hemigrammopetersius urotaenia | reverse complement strand
ACACACACACACACACACACACACACACACACACACACACACACACACACACACACACACACACACACACAGTGTTGTTGCAGTCTGCCTGAGTGCTGAAAGAACAATGGATTGAAAGGATTTTACAGACTTGATGGTGGTGGACATCAGTGTTTGCTGTGTTTTTCTTTGGATCAGGGACATATGAGGCATTACAGAGGCTAGAGTTTTATAGCTGTATCTGAGTCATAGAGAATATAGAATATTACATTAAGGCAGCAGGCTATTTATGCTATTCATAAAAAGTATAAAACAGAACCAAGTTTGTCTGACTCTGATCCTTTAGCAGCTCATTAGCTATAGACTGATGATCATCAAATTATTTAAGAGAAGGTGTATTTTTTTTCTTAAACCTTGAATACTTAAGGAACAAGTGAGAAGACCGTATACATTTAAACTCAAGGGTTTGTTAAAACTGTGTCATGTTTATAAATTGGGAAATGCTTGTGAAGTCTAAAGGTAATATGGAGATGATAATACGTGAAACTTACAGCCAACAGCAGCCTTTCGTGGTGCCCTCGTCTGTTTCCATTTGTGTGTTTTTTAAAGACACAATACAAAGCTGGAGCTTTTCGAGCTTTGCTCTGGAACTATTTCCCCAAAGCCTGACTCTAAAATAGAATTCATAAGAAAAGTCTTTACAAATGCATTTAAAATGTAGAAGCCCATGCCAGCAGGCCGAGCCACGAATTGTGTTCTTGTTCCCACCCTATTATTGCTGTACTGGTGGGGAATATTTAATCCCATGCGCAGGTTTACGGAATGTATTTTTATGCGGTGGATGCGTGTGGGAACATATTGCAGAGGAGTGTAATCCTCTCAGCATAATTTGCTGGAGAGTGAAAGGGGTGAAGTTCCAGCGGATTTAGAGAAATTCACCAAGGGAAAGGCGCTTTAACTGGACCTCTTATAGTCTCTCCTCTTACAGTGCATTGCTTTGGTTGTGTGCTAGACAGATCTGTACGTCTTCAGCATTCATAATAACTGAATATGAAAGAATGACTGTTAAATACATTTTTAAACCAAAGAGTCACATATTAATCAGTGAACAAAAGTATACATTTAGATGTATTTAGAGGAAAGAGTTGATAAAGGGCTTCTTTTTAAGTACGGATGGATTTCAATGTTTCTAGTTTTTGGTGATTTGACTGTTTTTGTCTGGTTTCTTTGGTATTGGTTGGTTTGTCTGTTTTTTCTGGTTTGTTTGGTGTTGACAAGTTAGCCTGTTTTTGTCTGTTTTCTTTGGTATTGATTAGTTTGCCTGTTTTCTTTCCGGTTTGTTTGACATGTTTTGGTCTGTTTACTTGGCTTTGGCTTGCTTATTTGATTTTGCCTGGTTAACTGGTTTGATTTTGCCTGGTTAATTTCTTAGAGGCTTAGAGGCTCGGTATTGGCTTGTTTGCCTGTTTTGTCTGTTTTCTTTGGTATTGGTTAGTTTGTCTGTTTTCTTTCTCGTTTGTTTGGCATTGGTTTGTTTGCCTGTTTTTGTCTGTTTACTTGGCATTGGCTTGCTTGTTTGATTTTGCCTGGTTAACTTCTTAGAGGCTAGTTTGCCCATTTTTTTCTGGTTTGTTCGGTATTAGCTAATAACACTTTGTGCTGAAACGCACAAAAGTGTTTCATCTTTTCTTATCTGAGTTGCTCTCTTTTTGGACTGTCATCACCTTTGTCCCGCCATATCTCCATGTGTCTGGCTCAGTACCAACCTTTAAACCAGCGTCATGCAGCTGGCAGATGTGGGCCTTCCTCTAAAGTGAAATGCTGCGGTGGGAGGTAGAGGACAGTGGAGAGGACAGAACAGATTCAGAAAGAACTGTGTTCTCTCTCTACAGACTGGACTATTGTCTTCTATTGATCAGAACTAGGGGCTCCTATAAATGGATGACCAGCCAAAATGGAACCTGGAAAAAAAAAAGAGAAAGAGCGAAAAGGAGAGAGGGCAAGAAAGTGAGCCTGTGTGTGAGAGAAAACATTTACAGCCCACTTAACCTATAAAGATGACAAGTAGAGCATAATAATGAAAGAAAAGTCTTTGTATTCCATCTGTTGATGGACAAACTCGCTAGTGTTTGATATTTTTTCCTCTTCATTTCAGACTAAAGTCAGTGCCCTCTCTTTTCACATTCGGCCTTGCAACCAATTATCTTTTTGCCCTCTATCTGAGGTGATTAATTTCATTGGCCTGTCCCCTTTAAGTGTGCTATAAATCATATTAGCTGCATCTTCAGGACTGCTTCTCCACTTAGAAATCCCACAGGCCTGCTGTGTGAGTGAGGGGAGGATTCTGAAGCTTTTAGCAGAATGTGTGGTGAGCGAGGCTTGGAGCTGGTCTGAATTCAGCTTGTCACTGATAAGCCTTGTGTCGACTTTCATTCGCTGTTAGATACATGGAGGATCTCCTCTTTTCTGAGAGTTTCATTTATTCTGTCAGTGATAGCAGTATAGCTAGGCCAAACTGTACACACAGCCTTGAACACATATCCTCGCGGTCCTTTAGGTTTTTTCTGAATGCATTCGAATTTATCAATGTGTTTACATGCTTGTTTACATGAATGTAGGACAAGAAGCATGCAGGAAACAGCACAATCACAAATGCAAGCATTCAAACACACACAGCATGCTTGCAGGGCAAAATCAAAACACATTAAAGTCAGAAACTGAGAGCGAGAGAGTGATCCCCATAAAATATTGCCAAGGCCAGCTGGTAAACACGAATCATCTCTCCACCACTCTCTTCATCTCACCTGATTTGGGCCTTGGTCAAAAATTAATGACTGTTGTGTGAGCTTTAGTGAAACGGGCTCAAAAACAGCAGAAAAGAACTTTAGGAACACCATGTGTTTCAAAACAAACAGGAATGAGATGATTGCTAAGTATCTGATTCATCATTAGTGGAAAATTTCTATGCAGCAGGAGTCTGAGCCAAGGTCCTGAATCGTGCCTGGATGTATCTGTGGTATCCCTGAGAGAACCAGAGTTATATCATTATATCCTGAAGTCCCTGGGCTTTGGAAGACACTGGCTAATCCTACAGGACTAACTGTGACTAAGAGAAAGAATTTGGCACAAAGACACTGACTGAACCTGTGGTGGGAAGCAAAGACATTACTTTCAAAAGCACAAAATGTCTCAGATGGTCAAGTATTTATATTGTGGTGAGCATGAGGGAGATTGCGAAGACACACTGAGCGTCCTTATTTCTCAGCTTTGGAGCTTCAAAACAGACTTCCCTATGCAGAGGATACAGCGCCCCCAACAGGCATGAGCTGATATCACTCCCTAAACTCCAAGCATAACTCCATGTCTCACCTGTCACCCCACTCCAGCAGTCAACACTCCACAGGAGGGTGACTGGCAAGAGGGGCTTAAACACACAAAATAACACACAGAAACACACAGAAACACACAAGCATCTACTGCCCCCTACTGCTCCCTTCTACTGTCCCCGAAAACACAATAAATGGCTAACTGTCCACTCACACAGCATGCTGGTTCGTCACAATATGTCTAGCTGGAGATACATTTCTATGTATTCATATGGTTGATGGAATAGTCTAGCAAAGACCGTGTAGAGTTAAGAAATAAAAGGACTACCCATTGGCCCATTTTGGATTTAAAGGTCAAAATCAATGTGTTTCTCTTGAAAGATGTAGGAACACATAGCAAATGATCAATGTTATCAGTTAATTATTTAATGCTTTTCCTGAAGTATGTCAATCATTATCACAAAGACATTTATGCAAATCCAGGTCCAGACCACTGAGCATTCCTAAGGAAGAAAAACACTGAGATAAACCAAGCTTCAAATGATGAATCCATTCTCCACAGAGTTAACACAGTGGATGAGAAACACCATGCTTGACCATTCATGCTCCCCGAGAAAGTCATCAACAACAAATGGTTACAGTACTACTCTCAGTAATATCAGTACAAACACTATGAGCTAGGAGCCACCACTGGCATTGCCTGGGAATCAACCCCAGATGAAAACAAAGGGAAATGCAAATGCAAGCTCCACACAGGAAGGAGGCCCAGGTCCTGGCCCCAACCAGGATTCAGGCCCATGTCCTTCTCACTGTGAGGCAACAGCATGAACCACTGCTTTTCAATGCTGCCCAAATAAAGGATGAAGAGTTGAGAAGCCTTCGAAATAGAGGGATAATTCAGCACCAAAGAAAACGCCAAAACTGCCAGCAAAGCAGCATTAGTAAGGTGCTGCCAATCCTCAGTGGCTGAGACAACATAGACTTTGTATCAAAGATTGATGATAGTTCAGTCCCAAGAGAGGACAAGCTAGAACTGAACTTCCTCAAGAAAGGAGTCATGTTCAAAGGGAAGAAAAAGCCCACTAGGGTTGTTGATGTATGATGATGAAGATGGACCACCTCATGAGCCAAAAACTTGAGAAAGAAGGTGGGAAGCAGTTAAGTTTCACGGCAACAAAATAATTGAACAAGGGTTTAGTAGGAAAGTGCAACCAATGCACAAACCTTCTCCTATGAAAACTGTATAAGAAAATTTCAATTATTTCATAACTCTATTTACTAGTCAAAGTTGCTTTTGCACAGTCAGAGATCTTTGAAATCCCTCAGAGATTTTACGTAGACCTTTATACACAAGCCCTTTCTCCCTCCAATCTTCAAACTCTCCCCTTCATCACTGGGAACAATTCAGAAGGCCTAAGGGTTTCAAATTAAAGAACGTTCTTGCACATGCCAGGCTGTGGAAGAACAGAGAGATATAATGTTTGATTGATTTTGTTTTTCTCTCCCAGTAGAAGGTTGGGTTTGATTGGCTTCATACGGAGTTACACACACACACACACACACACACACACACACAGACTCACTTCCTAAGACTGAAGAGAGTCTAAATCACTGGTATTGAGTTCCTGTGATGGCAGGTTTTAGTCCAGCGAAGTCTTGTGGACTCCATCATGATCGTGTAGCACCGGGGACTACTGGTTAAACTTTTGCTGCTAGAATGGAATTTGCCACTGACAAGGAAGGAGGGACATCTTTGATGTTATGACTGACTGGTAAATGGTACAAGGTGAATGGCATTTTTCTGGTAAATGGTAGACAACACATGAAGCCACTGATAACCCACTGTTTGACTGTTATAAAGAGAACAGTGACAAAAATAGATTGATTTAACAGTGCTTTTTTATAGCTGCAAGAGGTAATATTTATTTTTTATCTCATGCAATGTGTTCTTCAGACATATAACAAACATCAGCTTGCTTAACTGGAAGTTTTGGGAGACTTTTCAGATATTCTAACTTACATTATTTTCATAAACTAGACACACTTTATTTAAACCTTGATGTCTAAGTAATCATTAACGCTGGATTGGAATAATGAGATGACTGTTAGCTCTTTTCCAGCAACTGCTCTACTGGAGCTGTGCCCAAAAACGGCGAAGACGTCGGCCAGAAGGCTGCTGTACCACAAGGCTGGTAGACTGGAAGTGGAGACGGGTGATATCTGTATAAAACAACACATGCCCATATTCTTGACTACAATCCTCTTCTAAAACAGCGCATTTGCACTACGCATGAGTTGATTTCGAATAGTATAATATCTGCACACTCCAATGCTTGTGGATGCATATAGTTCGCCATCATTCATGCACACTCTGTAGTCCAGCAGCTGTGGTCAGTGTCAAGGTGTGTGAATCGACCTTAAATGCCTGGCTGCAGCACCAGGCAATGTTTTGGTGGAAAAGTGCTGTGTGTTCTGCATGACCTATACACACTTCCCCGGACATATTTCTTTTGCATTTCAGCCCGTTCTGCCTACCCTGGGGATTTTAAAGCTGCTACAAAAGGGAAACACTCTCTACTGCATGCTTCCCCTCTCAAAGGAGCAGACGTATTTTGCATAACATGGCTGAATCTGACTGTTTGGCAGAAAATGGATGAGCCGTGTTCTGGCTGAGTGAAGCTCGAGCAGCAGAAATCTCTTCAGTGTTGCTTCATCCCCAGTAGACTGTAGAGAAAACTAAAGGCATCTAAAGCAGTGATGAAGCTTCCTCAGGAGATTAGTGTCTGAGCAGGCAGCTCATAATGATTACAAAACATGTCTTAACACGGTGACAAAATGTCACCCGGATGCATTATTACTCCTGTGTAACTGACAGACAACCTCGAGTAATGCTGGACAGTCCCTACATGATTTGTTGGGTGAGGCTGAATTACAACAATTTGAAGCTTTAGGTACCCTGTGTTCCAGACCAGCCTTTAGCACTGTTCCAGACATTTCAGGACGTTTTCACCTTTGAGCATCCTTTCCTACGCTCCAGCTGACCTGACCAATCGCTTTAGCTTGAACTGTGTTTCGCTGCTACAGTCAGATTACCTTCATTCCCCAACCCTCTGGAAACTCAAGATTTTGGGATCAGCGTTTTGCCTCCTGCTGTGGCTTATTGTCTGTTCTTGCACTGCAGATGGGGTCTGTAGTCTGAATATGGCAGAACAGATCACTTCCACTGCTCCGTTCTGTTCCATTTTAAAGCCAGCCAAGAAAGGCTGCTTAACGTTCTTTGGAAAGTGTGTCTTATGTTTTTGGCCTGACAGCATCAATAAAAATGCGCATGCATAGACACGAGCACAGAAAGGGCAGGTGCAAGACGTCAGAGATGCCCAGTAGGAGTCAGACCACCGGAGTCAAATCGATCTGACACGAAACCCTCACAGACAAATACACGCAAGGCTGAGCAAACAAATACATGCACATTAATGTAACTCAAAAAAGCAATGCTGTCTCCTCCCAAACTGTCTTCAGGACTAAACACAAAGAGAAATTTCATAAAATGTCACTGGGAACTACTCGATTAAAAAACAAAAGTAATAGCTGTAAAGACGTTGTTGAGAAGATCATTTGGAACTGTGGAACAGCGAATTAATATTAATAAAAGATAATACATGAAAATGATACCTGTGAAATGAAATTAGACTGAATTTAACAAGATTCCATTTCATAGGGTGTTCACTCTTAGTGGCTAGGCTTAGTGTCCACTTTCGGCATCCTAGTAATTAGGGAGCTCACGCTGAGATTAGAAGGTTGTGGGTTCGAATCTCTGGATTGCTAGTGGCACCACTGAGGTACTCTTAAGCAAGGTAACGTCCCAACATACTGTTCCACAGGTCCCCGTCATTGGTGGCAGCCCTCTGCTTCACTTGGTGAATGAGTTAAATGCAGGTTAAATGTTCACACTGTGTGGTGTGCTGTGGTGTGTTCACATGTGACTGTAAGGAGCCTCTTTACTTTCCTTTCTCTCTACCTTCAGGACAAATGAGTACAAACACAAATCATACTTTGATGTTATGTTCCCAATGTAAACGATCGCAACACACCTAAAATTAATGTTCAGTGTGCTATGTCTATAGCTTATTGTGCAAAATGTTTGTAGGTCCACCCACTAATTACATGCCATCTTCTAGAAAATTAAAAAAGCATTCTACTGAAATTTTACTGAATTTCTATTGAAACCTTCTATTGGGAGTCTACTGTGATTCTAATTAGATTATACTGGGATTATGCCACTGAGGTTCCATTAATTGCATTATGTTTCTCCGGAGACTGTATAGATATAGTTCTATTCAGATTTTACAGAAATTATTTTCTAATTTTACCAAAATTTCACGGAGATTGCACCATGATGCTGTTGAGATTCCTTTGAGATCCTTTTGTGATGCTTTGGAAAAAAATTGTGCTGTTAATCATCTTATTGAGCAAAAAGCACACAATCTAGATGATAGATTTTATTTTATAGGTATTATTTTACTCCAGCTAAGAAAACAGAACTTGGTAAATGGTAAGGTGGACTGTATGTGCATAATCTGGCTGCCCTGAGAGTTTGAACAATGCTGTTCTGGTAGAAAAACATCAATTTCCTTGGCTTTTAAATGCAAATGAATGAGAAAGAGTGTGTTTTGTGTTTTACCATGTACATGGACCATAAACTTCAGTTTAAGCCCCTGCAGTAGTTTCACAGCACGTGGGCAGAGTTTTCACATGAAATCGGAGTAAAATACTGAATGTCTTCCCTCACCTTCTGCTTTCAGTATCCTCTCTTATTGTCCACTCACAGTGTCCGTGATGCTCCAGGATGCTTCTGTCAATCCAGAGAGTGACCCGAAAGCCGAAACTGAAATCCCTCTCGGCATCATGTTGGCCATCAGTGAGGATTTAATTTGGAACTCTTCATTAAAGCTTGCGAGACCTTTATCCCTGAGGCACCCCAAGGACAGAACTGACCACGAGACTACCCTCAATAATGCCCGACCGCAATCTGCCTCAGTGCCGCAGGATGTTTTTCGAAAGGCCTTCCTGATGCCCTCCTTCCTGAAACAGCGAAAAATATTTCTGATGGCCCTGAAGAACTTTCTCTCTTTTCCTTTCTGTTGTCTGTTTTACCAGCTTACTCTTGAGCCTACTTTCCTTCTCACACAATGGGGTCTGTATTCAACTTTTCTGCCATTGTTTTCAAAACGTACCAAAAAAATAGAGAAAAAAACAGCATGGAAGATTTTCTTTTTGCTCCTGTCTTTCTTTCTTTCTTTATTACAATTTACAGGTCTTGCATAGGTCTCGAAACTTTCTTTTACAAATCCTGAACTTCACCAGAATAGTGGCTGTTAAAAAGAAACTACTCATGAAAAGGTAAACAAAGCTATGCGGTGGAAGGGAGCAAACCTTTGAGTGTTCTTTAGTGAAGGCTGTGTTCAGCGGGAGAAATCGCTAACTATTGAAATATAAAAGCCCACAAAATTTCCACCAATAGTATAAGATGTTTCGGCAAGGCTGATGGATTTAATGGATTTTGTAAAAAACAAAGGAATAACGGATGACTTTCCAGAACTTTTATCTTTTGTACCAAGTTTCTGTGTAGGAAACACACACACTGTGATTGCACTGCAGGACAATCTGCAGTGGTTCAACCAGCAAACTGCTGAACAGGCTTTCAGACACATCACTGCTACCCTCCACACACACACGCACACATCTGCTGTCATCAGCCCTCAGGCATCCTCCTCTATAATCCATAATCATGACGGCAATTATTAAACCTTGCGTCTGCTGATAGATTTTGATATAAGCCGTAATGATGCTTGGCTTTTAAACTCATGCTATAATACATCCGCCATAATTATACTGTTTATTTAAAATTCATTATAGTGAGAATTTATATTAGCTTTCTAAAATGTGGCTGGAGTCTGTGTGTGTGCATGCATCGGTATCTTGTTCCATAAAACTGAATCCCCTTTGAAGGTCATCTCCAATCAATTTGGCAATAAGCAGTTCTAATCACTTTTGGTTTAATTTGCTGCTATTACGCACACATGCTGCAGTCAGCTCCTTATTCTTTGTTGTGTGTTTTTTTTTTTTTGCTAATTAGCTGTAAAATACAGCTTCTATTCATTTAATAACTGCTCATTTAAATGAAATAATGGGAAATGTCTCCGAGTGCAGAGGTGAAGGTTGTGTTTCCGTGGTGCGATATTATTCCGCACCTGGCATCTCACACACGTGCACAGATTTTTATTAATATTTGACTGACTGTGGCTTAGAAAACATGATCTCCAGCAGAATAGGCCACAGTGAACTGCAGAGTGATGCTGACTCAGTCAGCAAATTCTAGAGATCTATCTGAAAGATCCTTCTAAATCCTGTTGCGGTTCTCATGAAATTTTACTGCAATTCTACGTAAATTCTTTTTAATTTCTACTGAGACTCCCCAATAGAAATTGAAATACCACAAAAAATCTACTAAATTCCTGAGATTCTACTGTCATTCTGAAGAGATTCTTCTCCAATTCTATTTATAACCTACTGTGATTCCATTGAGATTCTATTGAGTTTTTCTTTTAGATCACTGTGCTGTAAACCATCTTGCTGAACAAATAACACACACACTCTGATCTGACTGATAAAATCACACACAAGAGCAAATACATCCAGGCAGTGTACTGGAGCTGAGATTTGTATGGAAAATCTGCAGCAGCTATTTCTTTTTGCTCAACAACCAGAAGAAAATACACTGCTACATTAACGGCAGGTCTACAGTGCTTTTTCAAAATGCAAAGGTAAAAATGAAGATCAGTCGAAAGCATTAAGAGTTTAGTTTAATGAAGCAGTGAGAAGAGGTAGAAAACTTTATGGAAGTGAGTGTTACTATGTTACTTTAAGATTGATACATGTAAGAGACCCCTGCTGCGATTGGTTGCCCTGTATTGTACCTTGTTCAAAAAGCAATTTGGGCTGATATGAGGAACAAATTGTTCAGTCTGAAACCCTCAGGGATGTGGGAAAACAAACTCAAAATAGACACTCCCAATGTGTGTATCTATTGGAATGCTATAATGATACACAGCGCAGTGTTTTATCATTTTCATCTTCCTCCAATAACTCTACTGACTGTCTGCAGGAAAACAAACCGTCTGCAAGAATAACAAACACTTTAAGGGGAATGAGCTGTAAGATCAGTATAAGATCACTGGGAGGAGCTAAACTGCTGTAAAACTATTGGGCAGAGTTAAACAGCTGTAAGATCAGTGCTCCGAATTCTGCAAAATCGTGATGGAAGGGGCTAAACTGCTGTAGGCTGAATGAGCAGCCAAATGTAAATGCAAAAATCCTAACAATATCACAAGGGATACATTCTAGAGGCTCTGTTTCAGTGGTCATAGCTCAAGTGGATAAACAAAGCATAAAATTGCAGCACCGGCATGTGTGGGTGTGGCAGATTCTAACCCAGCGCAGAACAGTGAAGCTGTAAAGGGAGGTGAATTAGAGTAAATATATTAATAAAATGTGTTGTTAGGTGCGCTGTGCAGCTCTGTGATATTTTTATAATGAGAAGAGATAAAACAAAAAAACTTTATATTCTTCTTCTTCCTATTATTATTTATTCATTCATTTTCTGCAACTGCTTAATCCTTACTAAGGTTGCAGGTACCCGGAGCCTATTCTGAGGTCTGGTCGGGTCACCAGGATACCACAGGGCGCACACACACCACTTTTAATAATAATAATAATAATAAGTAATTAATAATAATAATAATAATAATAATAAGTAATTAATAATAATAAGTAATTAATAATAATAAGTAATTAATAATAATAATAATAATAATAATAATAATATATCAAGGGCATGTGTCCTTTCCAACCAGACACTGAAATGTACTTTTCCTGTTCAAGGATCAGTGTGAGACACATGAAAAAATCAGTGTGCATCACAGCTCTTATCAGAACATTCATTCATTTTCTATAATGGCTTAATCCTTACTAGGGGTAATTTGGAACAATAAGTTGGTGGCCCTTTCCTGGACTCTCCAGCTATCAGGTTAGAGCGCCAAGAATGGACACTGTAGAAGCAGTGTGGACCACGCACTCTGAAGAATCTGGAGGATGGAGGAATGATCTCGGATTCCTTTAGATGTGTTCTCTTCATCTTCCTCACTCAGGGGTTCAATCATTTTGATGTCTTCTTTTTCTTTGAATAATTTTAACTCATGAAGGAGGGTGTCCGTGACTCTGGTGGGAGCTATGTACAGTAAGAGAGAGAGAGAGAGAGAGAGAGAGAGAGAGAGAGAGAGAGAGAGAGAGAGAGAGAGAGAGAGAGAGAG
>JBBPDC010000109.1:4136216-4147066 GCA_037974485.1 Hemigrammopetersius urotaenia | reverse complement strand
GAGAGAGAGAGAGAGAGAGAGAGAGAGAGAGAGAGAGAGAGAGAGAGAGAGAGAGAGAGAGAGAGAGAGAGAGGCACCTATTCTAAAGAAATATAAAGCTGTTTATTTTTATGCTTAAAAATAAAATAAAAAATATGGAACAGAAACCACTGCAGCTCAGGCCTCTCTGTCAAAATGTTTTCTGTAGCGCTTATAGCATGAGGCTAAGTGTAATTTTCAGAAGATAAACAGAGATTTGAGGCTGGGATTAAATCTTCATCTCTAAATGCTCTCCTTTGAAGTGCAATTTATATGGAACAAGTTGAACGGGCAGCAAGTTTTCCATTTTCTAATTTTTCTGTCAGAGCACGCTAATATATATTACACACTGCTGCTGCTGCTGCTGCTACTGCTGCTGCTGAAAACAACCAACTCTTTCCTTCTCTACCCTCTTCTTGTCTCTCTTATTCCTTCATCTCTCCACATACACTCACACTCCAGCACTGAGAAGATCCAGAGAGAAAAGTGTATGCATATTTATAGGATACCTTTCTTAAAATCAGAATCTTTCCAGCTGTGAGTTTGTGATAGCAGGAAAAGAGGCAATGCTTTATTGTAGCCTGGAGTTATTGTCTGAATTTACTTTGGCTTATGAATAATCAAACTGTACATATAAAGTCTCAGCAAATGAAATAATTTCACTCCAAGACAATAAATCTTTTTCTGCTCTGATATAAATATTGTGTAAGCAATATTTATATCAGTAAGCATATGTAATGTATATGTAAGCATATGTAATGTAAATAGAATACAGTAATCCCTCACTTTTACAGTCTAAAAAGTGGACTGCGGATTCAGTCTAACACAGATTTTTTTTCTGAGGAAAATATAAATATAAATATAGAGAGTGCGTCTTGAAATGGGAAAATACTGCTGTACTTAGAGGCGGGAGGTTTGAAACAGTGGTGGCTGCTCTAAGACAAGGGAAGCTCCACTTCCTCTACTATGTCATAGAATAAATGCTCATATATTTATTTTTGTTTTTAAATAAAAGTGCGCTAGAACGCGTTCAACTTCATGATTACCTCAGAATCAGGTATTTATTGTAGATTGTTTGAAGTGATTTTCTTGTCATACATTTTTGTGCAGCATTGTGCATTAAACCCTCCTGAAGCGCAGCTTCACTGGAGCTCTATGGCCGCACTGAGGAGCCTTTTTCACTGTAGAAAAGCTGGTCAGTGATTGGATAAATGCACCAAAACCGTCACTTCCAGGGAAGCTCAGCTTCTCTGGGAGTGAATGGAGCAGTGGGCGGGGCCAGGACGCTGGGTGATTGGAGGAGCTGTCTAAAGGGCGGAACCCCTTTTTGATTGACAGCATGTTTTAAGCGTACACCAGCACTACGACTCGAGTTCAGTCCCATGCGGCTTTGCAGGTGAAGTTGTACGATAAACTGCATTCTTAAAATAAAAACATATTATAGCGTTCTTGACATCGCTCCTTGTTTCAGCATCGTAACGTTAGTTCATTCATATAATTAAAGTATCTTGTGGAGGGGGAAACTAGCCAGCTAGCAAGCTGTGCATAGTGGCAGACCGTGCTAATATTGTTAACCTGCTTTTGGCAAAACCATTTAGTGTCTTCCTTATGAGGAGAGTCTCATAACGTTGCTAATGCTATTGCTAATGCAATTCCTCTGGGATCAGTAAAGTTTTCTGATTCTGATGATTTATTTCTCCTGGCTGCTGCCGTTTGAATCATCTGTGGCAACTGCAGACCAAAATCTCCCCTGGTGATCTTTAATGGTAATGCAGTTTAAAATGAAAGTGTTCTGGGAGCATATTTGGGGGCATATTTAGGGTTTACACTAAGAAAATAGGCATTTTTAGGCATTTGTTTTACCAAAAGACAACAACACAGTTACTGTAATAATAGAAATATGTATTACACTATTACTATTACTCTCATCCAAGTCTCTTGATAAGACTGCTGTAATCTGTATTTATTACTGTATATTTAGAGTGATGTAAAGAACTAGGTATTGTATTATATATCAAAGTAACTTCTTAAGTAATATCTTAAGTAACTAATTGGTTTGGCTCACTTTTTGGCTGGATATATAAGCATTTAGATCTAATTAATTTTTTTAATAGTTTTTGTGAACTACTTTTTGCAGTGTATTGAATGCGTATACAGTAGATCAACTGTGCATTGGTTTAACTGTGAACTCACCCAGAGATGAGCTCAAGGTTACTGCAGCATTAAAAGAGGAGTAATTGTGTTTGGCCCAGCGTTTATTTCTCTTTTTTTTACTTTCTGCACTTTCACAATAGAATCTATCTTTTTCAAATGAATCATTTTTGGTGCCTTAGCAACAGCGGATTTTGGTTTGTTTGCTGCTTTTGCTGCTGTGGAACGATGAATGCACATCGCAGAATGAATTGTCAAATGACACAAAGATGAAATAATCCAAGCATTAAAGCATTATTTTCTCTCCTGAATCCAGAATATATTATTATCTAACACCTTGCTCTAATTTCTGAAAGGGCCATTATTAAAAACCCTTCTGCACTGCTCACACATACACACCTCTGGAGGGATGGATGAAAAAAGCATTAATGCCATGCTTTAGAAATCCAGACTCTGTGTGAGAAGGGTATAAAAGAACATTTCCCTTTCCAATCTGGTTTGCATCCAACCACACTGACCAGAGAAAAGGAACAGACATTAGCAGACTTCGCTTCCATGAGCCAAATAAACTCACATGCGGTCAAACATAACCGCATTTTAACAGAATAAAAGAATTAAAAACCCTTTCAGAGGAAGAATCAACTACATCTATTTGTGGAAGAAGCATCATCAGTGCACAAGTAAAGTAAAATCTAATTGATAAAATAAACGAATAAGTTACATTTGTTTGTCATTTTCTTTCTTTGACTGCCTGATAGTCTCTTAAAGTGTGCCAAGTGAACTGTTGAACAGATTTCTCTGTGATAGAGATCTCTTGGGAGAAAAAAAACTGAAAGTATTACAAAAATAAAAGCAGCAGAAGGATGCGAAATCCTGAGGGACGGGAGAGAGAAATATGGACAAATGAAGGCGTTACCCGACACGGCCTTGGCATCGCTCAGGGAGCCGCAGCACAGTGGCCACAAACATGCCTCCATCTTTCTAAATCTCTTCTCTCCTTTGCTCTCTTCTGTCTCTTTATCTTTCACTTGAATGCAAACTTTTTTCAGCCACCATAAAAATATCATTTTTAATGTGCTATATATTGTAAGCATGTTTGTGATTTCAGTTTTCAGTTTTATTGGAGTATAGCCTGCGCTTTTGAGTTTAAAAGGCCACTTAAGGTCAATGTCATTCGATATGCAGTTGGGGAAATGATTCCAAAGCAGCTTTTTAATGATTTACATTAACATTTATCAGACGCTTTTATCCAAAGCGACTTCCATTCCCTACCTACAGGGGGCACAGTCTCCCTGGAGCATCTTGGGGTTAAGGGTCTTGCTCAGGGACCCAGTGGTGGTGTGCTGAAGATAGGATTCGAACCCATGACCTCTTGGTCCAAAGGCAAGTATCCTACCATTAGGCCACCACCACCACCACCACCAGAGATATGAGCCACATCATAGAGGAAAATATTCCTAATAGCATAAAGATGAAACACAATCTCACAATAAATATGAAGAACAAACACTGCGAGGAACCAACATTGAATAGATATTGAGACTGATGGAACAGACTATACGGATCTGGAGGATGCACATAGGATGCTGAAGAAGTTCCGTATATGCACAGATTACAAGCAGGTGAGGAGTTCATTTGGCTTGTAGAGACTTTTGAGATTTTAAAGGCTAGATCTCACTTTATATCCTTAACTGTGTAATTACAGATGAACAGTGTTTTCCTCGATATCTTGTCAGCAATTTCACAAAAACATAGGGATAATTGCCATTGTATATGTACTGCAGATGTGGAAAATACCATCATGACATGTTCAAAAATTGAAGTGTAACTAAATAAAACTTCGCAAAATGGTGTCTATGATAAGTGTTAGTGAAAGCAAGCCAGTTCAGGTTCTGGTTTGAAATTTAGTACCAGGCAGGGCGGGTTGGGTCTGGCCTTAAAGCTATAAAGTTTCTTATCCCTGCAGAAATCTTGTCTGTCCTAACCTTCTGCTCCTGTATTACTCTAATCTACTGTCCAAGTATCTCTTCAGTCTCCTGTTCCAGTATCAGTTTCACATCCTAGGCCAATATTACTTCAATCACCTGTCCCAGTGCCAGGCCCAGCTCCTACCCCAATGTCTGCCCAGTCTCCTGTCACAGCTCCCCTTCAGGATCCATGCTTGTCTAATCTTCTGCCATAGTGCTTGTCCCATATCCTCCCACTGTGTCAGTCTAGTCTCCTGTACCAGTATATGTTCAGTGTTCTGCCCCAGTGTCAGCCCCATTTCCTGTCTCATTGTCAGTCCTATTTTCTGTCCCATTGGCAGTTATGTCTCCTGTTCCATTGCCAGTATTATCTCCTTTATCAGTTTCTGTCCAACCTCCACCTCAGTCCTTACCTTGTTCATTTTTATCACATATTCCTTATTGACCTCTTGGCACAAGTAGCTTTTGTTTTCCTCTGTGCCTTTTTCAGGTATGGAGTTTGCAGCCGTCAGTCTTCAAAGCTTGGTTTCACCAGACCCCTTCCCTTAGCTTTCAGCTTGTTCTGTTCAACTTGCGTCTGTTGTTTAGTCTCCCTGATCTCTCACCAGGTTTATCGCAATAAAAAAAAAAAAACCCTTAATGTCTACCATCTATAAAACTCTATAAAAATCTTTACAATTATTTTCAGAAAAATGTCCCAGCTCTCCTAATTGCTTTTAGCTGACAAATTTACCGTGTAAAAAAATAAATTTCACGTGTAAAACAAGCTGTTAAACAAAGTGTCTAGAGGTGAAGTGAATTTCACAAATCATAAAGACATAATGACAGAATTTACATCCAACAATAGAACAGCATATGTATGGTCACAACACATAATAATTTAATTATCACAAATTATTAAAGATCAATGCTTTATATTGAAAATAATAAATGTTGTTTTTGTGTATGTGTCACGGCTCGACCAGTGGCCGTTAGGGGTCACTGTTTTTTGGTTTGTTTTGTTATGGGTTTTGGGGACTTTTATTTTGATATTCGGGTTTGTTTTGTGTTTTTCAGCTGTCTTGTGTTTGTGCACTCATTATGTCATGTATTTAAGTTCTGTCTGGGTGTCCCACAATCATCTGTCCATTGCCTCATTTATGTTCACATTTATGTTAATGTCTGTAGCGGCCCTTGCGCCAGGTTTCTTTCTGTTCAGTTTTCACGTTCATGTCCAGTAAAGAGCCTGAGTTCATGGACGCCTGCCTGTCTTGTCCCTGCCGCCCCCAAGGTAAATCACGAACACGGGTTCCCCCCGTCGTCCGTGACAGTATGTAGTTCCTAACTTGTGTTAATGATAAATCGTCAAATCGTAATTATCGTCAAATCGTAATTATCATGGTTTGAATTGCTTTCTATTATTTTTCTATGCGCTAAATAAGAATTTATGAATGAACAAATAAATAAATAAGATTTAAGAGCCTTTGGCGTTACATGTTCAGTATTGTGAGAGTTTATTAGAGTGTTGCTGTGGAGACACACTTATTTCCAGGCCTGAGCTGATCAATGTACGGCATCGGGCCAAACACGATGAGAACGGAGGTCCAACATTCAGCTTCAGCCTCCAAACTATTGATCGCTTTTCTGCCTCCAGTCATCTATTCTGGAACGCTGGGGAAAGTTTGACATTTTTGTCAGTTATTACCACGGCTTGGCCGTCCTGAGTTGTGAATCTACCGTGTCACACACACTGTCTCACACACACAGCTTTAATAAACTGCATGTCTTTTTGTAGAGGAATTATTTTTAAAAGGTATTATTACGTTAGAAGGTTAAAATATGTGACAATCCTGCTAGAAAAGTCCCAGATATTGATGTATTGTGGGTGTTATGATGTTATTTATTTAACATGCTTAATATGGTTCGATAAAGTGAAAGCCAGATGAACATATTGCTGTTGTCCAATACGTTATGCAAACATTCATAACAAATGAAACGGTATAAAACCTTTAACATTTTCTGCTTCTCCTGTAAGCCAAACACCAATATTTTAGATACCTTGTTGTGTTCACAACCTGTTGCATTCTAAGAACTGTAATAGTGTTTATCTTTTCTATCATGACTCTGTTCAGAACTGACATAACAAGCATGCTTTTTGGCTGAGAATCCTTTGTGGCTTAGGGTCCTTTCTGTGTGGAGCTCGCATGTTCTCCCTATGTCTGTGTGGGCCTCTGACGGGTGCTCGGCTTTCCTCCCACAGTCGTGAATGTCAGACGAATTGAAGATGCCAAATTGCCTCTAGGTGTGACTGTGTGTGTGACTGTGCGTGTGAATGTGCGTTTGTCTGTGCGTTTTCCCCATGATGAACTGCTGACCTGTCTAGTGTGTTTCTCTGTCTTTAGCCCTATGAGTGCTGGGACAGATTCCAGCACCACCCGCGACCCTTGTCAGGATAAGTAGCTCAAATAATTAATGGATGCATGTATCCTAAATGGGGCTGAAACCTGGCAACCTCCTGGTTTTACATGAAATTAAAGTTACGTTTTTCCTATTTAATAATGTTATTAATAATTAAATTAGCATAGAGTTTGCCTGTATGTATACTCCACACGTTAACTCTCAAAATGGCCAATTCCATTAGACTGACAATACTACGGTTTATGCAAATTATGTGTACACCCAAAGAGTGTGATTCCGTTAATGGAGGGGCAGTGTGCTTACGACCGATGGATAAATCGAGAAGACTGAATAGAATTCCACAATTACTCCATTGTGCTCTTGTGATAACACAGGCACATCAGCACACAGAAGAGAGACAGTCTCTGATGACTATGTGTCTGAACAGAGCATAAGAAAAAGAAAATTACAGCAGAGAGAGAGAATGAGAGAGAGAGAGAGAGAGAGAGAGAAGAGAGAGAGAGGGGAGAAAGAGAGGGAAAGAGGGAGAGAGAAACTGAATTAATGTAATAAGGCTGCCAGGGTTCTACTCCTCCAAATTTTCTGGTGCATTCAACCATAAAATACACAATACACCAAATCACACACTGAGTGGAGACCGCAGCAGCTGAACAGCCTCCACATCCACCGCCTGCTTTAGATGTTAATTTAATGCTATTGGGCACAAATTGTGCTGGCGCTCATATAATGCATTGGCAGCATGTGTAAGACAAGCTTTCAGAGCGGCTTCCTCTCGCTGTCTGCTCCTCGCTGTGTTCCTGCTGAAATGCTTCAGTGATGTAAGTCAGTGTTTTGGGTTACAGCACTTCGTGGTGCACTTTCAGCCTGTCAGTGTTTGCATGGCTCAGAGTAAAGCCAGCAATTACTCGCCCTAACGAGATATGTCATGTGAAATCTCAGGCCTGTGGCCCTGCATGCTCAGTGTGATGTTTTATGACATACCGTAATATACATCACGCCTCGGCCGGACATTTTGGACTTGGAGCTAACGAGTAGTTCCTGGTTTGGTTGGCTTGTTTACCCTTGTTTCTGAGAGGGGCTCTCAGGCTGCCTACGAACCATTAGCGCTGAAAGGATGATGTATGGAGTCGCCTTCGGGGAGCAACTTCTGTGTGTTTCCCCCTTCCCCCCACAGTCTCCCCCGTTTAATTGTGCATTAAAAACCACGCATCGCACCATTTGTTACATTCGCTGTTTACCATCTCCGTCCTCTTCAGATCTATCTGAGCTCTAATTAATCCAAAAACAGAGAGCTCGACTTCATTAACTTGTGCGGCTCTGCCTCATCTGAGGTTAATTATGAAAGTGGGGGGAGCATCAGGGAGTGTGTGTAGGGGTGGGGGGGGGGCTTTACCATTTTCACTTAAAGAGTTTCTGATCAACGACGATGAGGAGCTCCAGTTGGAGGTTCATCAAACCTGCATTAGCCTGGGCTGGAGTGTAGGGCTGTAGATGATTCTTATGACAGATTCGTTCAATTAAAGTAAAGAGGTTTGTGCATGGGAGGACTAAATAGAACTCCTAAAAGAGAGAAAACAGCACAGGTCAAAACACTTCAATCATTTACCTTCTCTGTGTAGCTAGAGAAATGAATATCAAATCTCATTTCACTTCTCATTTCTTCAGCCAAGAGCCACTCTAATCAAAGCACAATCTGTATTCGAACAGAATGAGGCTACATGTATAAATTGCACTTAAAATGAAAGGCTTGCTTCCTCTGTTGGTGGTATAAAAGAGGAACAGTATGACGAGTCACATGGCTAGCGTAATGATGTTTTGTGGATCTCAGTAACATCTGGACAGTCCCTCCGCGCAAGTCCAGAGAGGGCGCTTAAAAACACAGGTAAGCTTTTAGGTGAGATGGCCATAAAAAATACAGAACTGTATTGAATTAACTCAAAAGTTAACAGCTGCATAATCTGTGGGATGAGCCTCAGAAGACCAATCTGTTCTGTGAAATTCTCTCAAATTCTCTTAACAATTAATTACCTCCCTCTGCCATCCTGCTTCTGCAGCACACTGGAACCATGCTGCTTATTTTAAAGATTAACATTTAAAAATTCATTAGCAATCTTTTCTGGGGCACTTACGGCACTCGTTCTGCACGAACATGTTTTATGATCTCTACATAGTGATTATTAATTCCGCCATTTCAGCACCGGAGCTAAAGCACGAAATGAAAGGAAGAAACTGTGACAGCTACTGCAGCTTAATGCATCCAGGCACAGTCTAGTCAGACATGTTAACACGTTCAGATATAAAATACACTAATGTTTTAAATATTTAACCATCGTATGCAAGTGTAGGGATCAATGGGGGCTGAGAAGGAATGAGATTATGGACGACCAGTGAGATGAACCATGACAGTAAGGGCTAGGCCTTAAAGTTCAGGCCATAAATGTCAACGGTGAGGAGGAAACACCCCTCTACAATAATCCTTATTATGTTTTATTATGTGCAAAGTGGTGAACATGAACAATTTCTTTACTGGTCTAGTTTTATTAGAAGTTCTTAAATTACTACTTTAAGAAAGATATCTAGAAACGCCTAGAAAAAGGTTATGCTTTACAGAATGAGTCCCACCCGTTAGAAATCAAAATGACATAAATGCCCATATAACGCAAATGTATAAGCAGAGAGAGCAACACGCCATAAAGGGAGACAAAAAACACTGCAGATGGAGAGCAACACATTGAATGATAGGGCAGAGAAGGCTCCACACCTCCAAAAGTGGTGAGGCAAAAATAATAACTGGAAAAAACTAAACTAAAATGCAACTTTCAGCACTGTATATATGATGTATATATCATTGAGAAATATTAAATCTTTTAAAAATGTGTTCCTCTCACTGAACCCGAACTCAAGAAGGTTTCATTGTTTAAAAGCCATTTTTGGCTGTAGATGTTTGAGTGTTTTTTAATGTAAGGCCAAAATTCCCACTCATTCATAAAATACTTCACACATTCATTTTGATTTACTAAAGTCTGGACAGTTTTCCATGGAATTTTCTCTGCCTCTTAAATTAATCACTGCAATAATTTGGATCTAATTTGGCACATTTTGCGATGCCTCTGCTCACATTTGGCCTGGAGTCTGACTCTTGAGATGAATTAGGGTTGGGGGCCGAAAGAAAGGAAGCCAAATGCCACCTGAGGGATGTGAGCAGTGTGAGTGTGTAAAGGTGTGTGAATAGGTCGGGTCAGACGGATGTGTATAGGTTGGGTCAGACGCTGTCTGTAGCAGTGTCACTGTGGAAAGGCCACTGTAAACACACCACAGGATGAGGTTTATTTCACACACACAGTCTGGCCTGTCCATTTTCTCTTGGGAACCTAATCAATGCTTACAGCCACAGAGACAGGAAGAAGTCATTTTCTCTCCAGATCAAAGGTCAGCTTATTGTGGCTCCCTTCCACTGGACAGTTGGATGCAGTGGGAGAGAAATGGCCAAAGAGAGTAAGAGTAACCCTGCTGAGCACAGCTAGCCACTATCTGTGGAGGACAGAGGTCTAGTGCAAGTGACATTTTGGAATGTGTTGCATGTCCACTAGGACAGTGGTCACCAAGTGGTTACGGATATCTACTTTCCTGAGAAGTGTAGTTCCGGCAACCTGCTCTAGATAATGAACTTCTTCAGAAGTTCCTGATTGACAGGGGGCTTATGTAAGGTGGAGGCGGCAGCATGTTAGAAGCAGGTAGGTGCTAAACAGGGCAGAAAAGTAAGGTTGGTGACCTCTGCCCCAGTAAGGGTTGGCAAAAACAGTACACACATACATAGGTACAATGGTATGGAACACAAAACACATCTCCATGTGACTCTGCCATTCATCTGTTTCAGAGAAAGTGGTTCCCATTGCCAGAGCGGTTGTTTTACTTGTATGATGCCTCAAAGATCTTGCTCAGTTAAATAAAACTACCAAAAGTTAATTAAATTTCTTTATATTTTCTCTGTGCCACTCAGGAGATTAGGTTTATTAAGCAAATGTCTACATACAAACTTTTAGATATATGGTGCATTTTAAAAGAGGTTAGGCCCCATGGTGGCACTGTGGGAATCGCTGTTGCCTCACACCTCCAGGGTTGGGGGTTTGAATCCGGGTCCTGATCTTGTGTGTGGAGTTTGCGTGTCAGGGATTCTAAATGAACTGTAGGTGTGTGTGCCCTGCAGTGGGCTGGAACCCCCTTACAGGGTGAGTAAGGACTGGACTGGAATGGGTTCACACTCAGAGAGACGCTGGACTGGAATGTGTTCACACTCAGAGAGACGCTGGACTGGAA
>JBBPDC010000109.1:4116983-4129774 GCA_037974485.1 Hemigrammopetersius urotaenia | reverse complement strand
TTGGGTGTGTGAGTTTCTGTGGGTGTATGAACTCTCCTGGGTCACTGAGGTTCTTCCTCAGAGCTGTGGTTTCCCCAGAGTGGGGGAAGGAGTTCCTTGCTCAGGTAATGACCACATTTACACATGAATTGATGCTAATGATAGCCAAAAGAGTAGCCAGTTAGCATCATCTTGGCTAAAGGATGGTTACAAAAGGCCGGGCGTTCTAGTGTTAAGCAATTACAGAAAATTAATAAATGAAGAGGCCTTTACTTTAGACTTAGCTAATATTACTTTATAAACAATAATCTCTATCAAGAGGTTCTGTATATAATTCATAACAAATCTCAGTACCAGGTACTATGAGTTCTACAAGGAAGATGTCTGGCCGACATCTCCTCTTGGATGGCGGCCCACCACCTCAATCTGAACCCTAGCAACACCAAACTCCTCTTCATCAAAGGGAGTCCTTCACTAAAGCCACAATCTCATCGTTTCTGTCAGGAACTCGGTTATCGTCCCTTCTGAGAAGGTGAGAATCTTGGTGTTACACTAGATGAAGATCTGTCTTTCTTGCCGCAGGCTGACCAGATCTCTAGATCATGCAGATACCTTCTCTATAACATCAGAAGAATCCGACCCTTCCTCACCACTAAAGCTACACAGATTCTTGTCCAGTCCCTGGTCATCTCCAAACTGGACTACTGCAACTCTCTACTGGCTGGACTTCCACAGAAGGTAACCAAACCGCTTCAACTGATTCAGAACGCAGCTGCCAGGTTAGTGTTCAACGTTCATAAGTTCACACACACCACACCTTTACTAAGGAACCTTCACTGGCTCCCTGTGGCTGCTCGTGTTAGGTTCAAGTCTTGCGTTCAAGGCCAAGCATGGGTTTGCACCCCCAAACATAACAGCACTGATTAAACAGTGACTAACTATGTCTCTCATTCTGCTTGCTTATTTAAAAAAAAAAAACCTTCCTTACTCTTGTTTTAACTCTTGACTTTTCTATAACTTGTGTTGTTCGGGTATTGTTTGGCAGGTACTGGTTTGGTCATTTTTGTTGTTCAGGTGCACCGAAAGTGCAGTATTTCGGCTGTATAATGGATGTGGATTTAAGTTGCTTTACAGGTTTAAGAAACAGTTGTGGACTACTCGAGCACTGATGTACGTCACTCTGGATAAGAGCGTCAGCAAAATGCCATAATCGTAAACATAAACAAGGACATCAAGTAAGAGGAAATTGTATTTTTAAGTTGAATTGAATGATTAGGTGATAGGAAGCTTCAAGTTTGGAATTAAATAGAGTGCATCTGAAGAAAGACCTGTTCCTATGCCACGATCTAGGGAGATGTGATCTAGAAACGTCACAGCCATCTCTCAAGAAGGAGGGCTGGTTCTTCAGAGGTAGCATCATGAATGAAGATGTATCACCTGAAATTCGAGGCTAAAGTGCTATCTTATCTTAAACGTCAACCATGTTGCTGTGAATTGCACATTAAAAGATCAACCCTTCACACTCTCTCTTTCTGAGGTGCCCTTTCCAAAGAGCATTACAATTAATGTACAGAAGCAAGTCAAATGGGCCTGAATGAATAGCTGAGTCTCTGAAAGTGTAAAGAGTGTGTCTGTCTCTGTCCATCAGAATAACTGACTCTGACAGTCATCATGAAGAGCTGAAGGATTTTTCTCTGAACCTGCTGCCGTCACTGTGTGCAAATTATACATATTAATGAACCCCCCCATACCTGACATTCCACATGCAGAAAGACACTCTTCATAATTTACACATTTAGAGAGAGAGAGAGAGAGAGAGAGAGAGAGAGAGAGAGAGAGAGCTACAGGGAATGAGATATAGAAAGAAAAAGAGTGCCTGTTTGATCAGAATTTCCTTTGCTCCATTTTTCCATCTTTTCCACTCCTCTGCTGCTTGATCTGCTGTTTAATGGACTTCTGTATAAATTGGAAGTGAGGGGTGATTTTGGTAGATGAAGAGGAAAAATGGCATGACCTGCGGAGAGTCAGTTGTGTGTGTGTGTGTGTGTGTGTGTGTGTGGTAAATCTAACTTTCAGCAACGTTTGAGAGCAGAAGGAAAGAGTGTGTGATTTAAGCTGTGGGAGCTTATTCTGTTTGATTATGGAAGTATGCTAAATCAGGAAAAACACAGGCATGGAGCTTCAGCATTAGCAAACAGAACCACCGAATCAAACTACAGAACATGAGCTCAGGATAAGCTTTGAAAATCCTATGCATTCACACACTCTCTCGCACACACAGATATGTCTCATTTACTTAAAGAATGCTAACACTCTGTCCAATTCTTATCGTCTACCAAGACAACAAGAGCAGGAAGCTTCAATGCTTCAATAATGGAATATGTGTACAGTAATACATTATTCATGATTTTTTATGAATTTATCTGATCATTTTGTTGATCACTTGCTTCCAGAATCTTCTCTGAAATTCAGTGGCATAAAGGAAAGCTGAATATGGTGAAACATATTCTCATATACATAATTTACCTTAATCTACTCTTTCTGTGGTCTCCTTCATGCTGCTTCTCTAGATCATGATCTTCTAGCCATATTTTGAAGTATATCTCAAAAGCCTTGTGAGACAATGAAGTGAAAAGATTCTGCTTTATCAACGTTAGCAAATATTTACAATAATCTTGAGTCATTACTTTTGTGCTTGTATGAGATGTAAAGTTTTTTTTGTTTGTTTTAATAAAAGGCTAGTACCATTTACTTAAAATGAAAATCAAGTTCCCATATTCTCCCTAAACTTTATTCTCTAGTCTTGTGCCACCTCGTGGGTTAAGACACAGAAACAGAAGAACAGTTGCTAAACACCCCGATAAGGGAGTGGAGCATATTTAATAATGAAAAGGATGGTGAAAGGGTGCATTTAGGGCCCAGGAAAGAAGCAGTGCAGTGCTTGCAGGTGCTTGTTGAAAGTGGGAGTTAGGAGAGGGTGGAGGTGCAGGAGGTGATCTTCCTGAGGGCGCTGGATTCTCAATGACGGTATCTGGTAAATCGGCTACCAGTGCATCTTGCTGGAAGAGCTTGTTCTTCTCCATGTGGACTTTGCCATTCAAAACAAAAGGTGCTTGCTGCTACTTCTGTTTTGGCAGCAAAGCTTCTTGGCCTCTTCAGCACCTTGGACAGCGCTGGTTGCGGAGCACTTGTTGGAGGCTGGTGTGAGACCTTTGGCCGGGCGCCACACTACATCATAATGGAAAAGGAATTCTAGAGGCTGATTACTAAGGTGAAAATGTTATCTTTCTTATTAGTTTTAAGAAATTCAGACTGATGAGAAGAAGTTTTTAATCATTTTAAGAAATTTTGATAAACTTTGCTCGGCACATTTATAATGTAAAAGATTAATTAGTTTGATAAGAGAGATGTTCACTTGCTAAGATTTAGTTTTTCAACAGAGTAGTTTATGATTATCATTTCTTTGTGAAAACTGATGCTTGCTTTGCACATATGTTTTTTTGTCTTTCAGATTTTCTTATGCTTTGATTGAAAAGAAACTCACTTGCAAAAAACCACATACCAGTTGTGTAATTTAAACTTTACATCATTACAATCCTACAATGTGAGTTATAAACTCAAACTCAAAACTATTGGTGCATATATACGGTTGGTGGCAGCTGGTGGCCTAGTGGTTAGGGAGTTTGCCCTGGACTAGAGGAGAATCCCAGGACTGCTAGTTTCACCTCTGAGGTTCCCTTGTGCAAGGTACCGTCCCCACACACTGCTCCTGGCTGCCCCCTACTTCACTTGGTGAATGGGAAAAGAACTGCTGTTTACACTGTGTGCTGTAGTGTGTTCACATATGACAAATAGTCTCTTTACACAGTTACACTATATACGCTGCTAACTACTGGAAAATGTAATGTCAGCTTTAAATTTGTGTTCATGTTGGTTTCATTATGTAGTTTGGCCCAGGAATCAAGGTAAATTTTTAAAAATGTATAACTTTTGAAATTATAGTGGGACATGGCAATTTCGAATGCACAAACACACTCTAACACACTTACACACACAGACCTAAAGGCAATTTCACCAGACATGCATGTCTTTGGACTGTGGGAGGAAACCGGAGCACCTAGTGAACACAATAAGAACAAACTCCAGACCCTCTTGCGTGAGCTACCTACTTTACCATCATGCTGCTCTAAATTCAGTTTAGTATTTTCAGAATATAAGACATCTTGTTGACCTCTTACTGTTTAGCAGACAATGTAATTCTCAACAAAAGTGGTAGACAAATGCAGCATTTGGAGACCTAACCAAGGAGAGTACTGCCAAGTAAGAATAAACCTTACTCTATGTGTAGGTCACCAAACATTACATTCACCTGCCACTGTAAGTTGCTTCAAATTATTTGAGTGTTAGTAATTTCTATTTTTGAAATGACTTTAAATTTTGCTCACAGTTGGATAACTGAAAAGAACTCATGTTACATGATTAGGTGGTTTGAAAACTGGCAGTATCCTGATTGGCTTAATTTTGATTCAGGTACATTTAATTTTTATGGACTGTAAACATATAAGATTTATTTTTTTACTGTATGGTTCTTCAGAATGTTTCTAGTGCTCAGATGCCTTGACTTTTCCTGGATAATAAAAGAAAGAAATCAATGACCAGTGCCATTGGCAATGGGTTTTGTGTTTCTTCATATCATTCTTGTAATGGAAACCCATTTTTAGCCATTTGGCCATACCTTACACAATAAAATGATCATAAACAAAGAAGATTTACCATCAGTCATTTTATAGGGAGAGTTCAGGACCTTTGAGCACTGGTGGCATTTCCAGTGTTAATAGGAAACTTGCATGGAAGGACAGAGGAAAAGATACAAAGACTTCAATGAGGGAGATGCCAGCAAAACAGAGGAGAGCGGACATGAAATTAACACCAAAAGGAGCACTGCATGGGGCACTGGAATTCTCAGGGTCTGGTTAGTGGAGAAGGGAATGTCTACAAACATTAATAATTACGCTTCACGGGATATAAATTAAGCTTTCTGGTCATTTTATGCATCAGTCCAGAATCCCTTTAGTAAGAGTTTTTCAGATGCAAGCGACAGTGCCCTCTGAGCTGTCTCTATGCTAAGTTTGACATTCTGAGGAGTCCAGTGTTAAGGTCTTGAAATTATGCTTTTAAATCTGTGATCAAAGATATTCACAGAAATGGAAGTGATACTGGCCAGCACCATCCTCTCACCTTTGCAGCTAAAATAAAGTGTATTGCACAACAAGTTGATGAGTCAGTGGGTGGCAAACACCTGAGTCTGTTTACTAGAAGGGATGATTTTGTCAGCAGAAGCCACAAAATGGCAATTTTCATTCAAATTAAATGTGTGTTAAATTGTGTTTCTTTTATCATTTTGGCCAGATGCCGATGCAGCAAGATAGGCTATACAAGAACACCAAAGGGCTGAAGATACATCAAAAGTGTGGAGAAGCGGCAACTCCGTTGCAGTGCAGGGTGGCAACACCACATCAAATGCAGAAGACCCCCAGGCAGGAAGCACCCCATAGTACTGGAGATCTCTTGGAAATGGCCCAGGATGAACAGCAAAAAGGAGTGGCAACAGCTGGATGAGGATCTGAATAAGATTCTTGAAGTGGCACTGTCTGGGACAGTGGAGCGGAAAATCGAGACGATGGCTGCAATTACATACAACATGGCTAGGGAGCGGTTTGGCATTGAGGAGAGAAAGACCACCAGTTTAAAGGGGAGGCAACTGAATTGGAGAGAGAAGCAGATACAAAGCTTGAGGAAAGAGATCAAGATAATCTCCAAGCAGTTCAGGAGTGCTGCAGAAAAGGGGATCAAAGACCTAACATCTGGTCTCTGTGACCGGTTGCACAGGCTGAAGAAGGCGGAGCAGGTACGGAAGCAGAGGAAGGTGAGAGGGGGCAAGAGGATAAGGAACACTGCCCAGCTCTAAGTAGGAGGTTGAGGAAGTCCTCAGGTCAACCCACTGTGACCCACTCAGGTATAAAGATCTGGGCAGCCACCCAAAGATCACCAATGTCACAAATCCTTCAAAACACCTGGAGATCAGAAAGCCAATTTGGAAGGAAGTGGAATAGGTGGTGAAGAAGGCAAGAGCAGCATCAACCCCTGGACCAAGCGGCTTTCCCTACAAAGTCTACAAGAAATGTCCACTTTTGCTGCATAGACTATGGAAGCTACTCCAGAAAATCTGGGCAAAGGGCAACATACCAGCATCCTGGAGGGTGGCAGAGGGATGCTTTGTGCCAAAAGAGAAGGGATCTTTTGGGATAAGCCAGTTTATACTATCTCTCTGCTGAGTGTAGAAGCCAAGATTTTCTTCTTAGTCTTGGCAAGGCGAATGACAACCTACATGATAGAGAATGGCACCTCAATTCAAAAGGGGGGATACCAGGTTTCTCTGGGAGCCTAGAAAACACCACCATTCTGAGCCATCTAATCCAGGAGGCCAAGAGAAGTAAGGGCAAACTGACAGTCATATGGCTGGACCTTGCCAATGGGTATGGAAGACCCAGCCCCATGGGTATGGAAGACCCAGCCTGCAAATTTTGTGGGAAGAAAGGCTCACTTTCCCATATCCTGACTGGGTGTCAAATAGCCTTGTCCCAGTGGAGATACAGGTAGCGGCATGGCCAGGTGTTCAGTGTGATTGCAGACATCTTGGAGAAGGCCAGGAAAAGACCCCAACTACACAAGCACAATCGTTGCAGTTCATCAGGGCGGGGCAGCCGTCATTTCCTGCAAAGAGAACAAGAACCAATGTCCCTTAGGGGGCACATGATTAGGAGATGAAATCAGACCTGGGTAGGAAGCTGACTTTCTTGAGGCCGGATCAGAGAAGGCAAAGAAGATCATCCTTGTGGAATGGCCTGTCCCATGGGAAGAATACTGTGATGAGGTTCATGAGAGGAACTGTCTAAAATACCAAGACCGTGTCATGAAGTGTAGAGAAAAAAGGGTGGCAAGCATGGCTGTTTCCGGTGAAGGTGTGGTGTAGAGGGTTCCCAGCGCAGTCGATATGGTTGGTGCTCAATACACCTGGCATCTCAGGCAGGGAGCACAAGACAGCTATGCGCAGGATTGGAGAGGCAGCAGAAAGAGCATCTTGTTGGCTTTGGCATAAAAACTAGGGGGTGAGCTGGAGGCCTGGAGTTGATGGGCAGTGACCTGGCCACCACTGCTTACCACCAACTGGAGGGTGTAGCGGTTAAGGGTTGAAACACCCAGTGAAGGTTGGGCACCATCTGACAACATCAGCTTTAGGTCAAAGGCCATTCTAAAGAGCGTCTGCATGTGTAGCATCCCCACATAATAAACAAGTATAGTCGTGTAGGGATAAATTTTTTGAAAATGACAGATTAGACATTAGCCCTAATTTATATCAAGAAATGTCCCTATTTGCTCTAATTGCTGTAATTGCTGTAATTGTGTCTTTCTGTCACACCCTGTCTTGGTTATTGGTTACACATGATTTCTGTTTGTGTTTTGATTCCAAGCCATTCCCGTCCCTGTTCCATGTGCTTTCTGTACATCGTTCCTGGATCTACTTTTGTGTACATATACAAAAATATACATTTGTGTCCACCTTCAGGCTTTAGCAACCACCATTAAGCTACATTAACATTATGCTAAATACTTCATTTACCTCAAGAAAGAATGCCCACTTTTATGCCAATAGAATTTGGGGCAGCCAGAAAGTGTTCTACCTCCACTCCATTACTGCTGTTCCTATCAGTTCTCCACTCTCACCTTTCAGGAGTGTAATTACTGTACAGGAGTAAATGGTGGGTACTGTGTGTACTTTGAGTGTATTAATCAGTGTGTTAACTGTAGCCAGTAACGATCCTGCTCTATAAGTCATTTATCTGCTTTCAGGGTTTGTTTTCTCTGTAGGCTTGAATGTAGAGGTAAAGTTTTAATAATGCTGCTCATCTCCAGTCTGCCCTTCAAAAAAATGACCTCCGATGTTCAGGGGAGATTAAATGGTCTATAGATAATGCTTTTATGTCCAGTTTTTACAAAATCTTATCCAGTTTATTGGAACATCACAAACAAAACGGGCATAGATCATCTCGCAAAAAGGATTAATCTCGAGGGTTGTGCTTGCTAAAAAGGAGTTTCTGATTCCAGCCTCGCGCTGAGCTCCTCTGCCATTTCAGAGTGGAACTGAATTGAAATTGTTATTATCTCTTGAAACACCAATCACTCATCCAAGATCCAGACATGCTTTCTGGCATAGATTATATGTTCAGTAATTTGATTACGGATTGATTGATTTGATTATACCTCTAGCCTACGCTGGTCAGTTGCCTAGCTTAGTTACACACTGCACTCAGCTGGCACATCACTAACACAGTCTGGTCAGCTAACACAAGCTAATATTAAAACACTGAAGACTATGGCACTGGTTGCACTGCTTCTGATCAACATCAGCCAACAATATAATCTTAGTACTCTTTATTAAGAATAATAAAAAAACAGATCAATATTGAATTGTTGTATGTACTGTTATTATCATGTTAACTTATTGGAAGCTTGAAGCTAATATACAGAGACCACTTGTCACGGCTGAGGGCCGTTGGAGGCCACCGTGTTTTGTTTTATTTCCTGTTTAGTTCGTTCTGTGTCCTGTGGCCTTTTGTTTTGGTATGTTTTGCCTTGGTTTTGTCGTGTCAAGTGTTTTTGGTTCCCCACCTGTTTCCTGTTTGTGTTCCCCAGCTGCCTTAGTTCATGTCTGATTGTGTGTACTATTTATCCCTGTTTCAGTTAGGCTACCACATTCTGGTTTTCGATCTGCTCGGATTCTGACCAAGGAGGCCACTGCGCCTATTTTCTTTGCTTTTTTGTTTCTTTAAATAAACAGCCTGAAACCGTACCATGGAATCCTGCCTGTTCTGTCCGTCCCGATCCCTTAGAGGAGACGCATGGCCGGGGGCTCGCGCCCCTTGTCATGACACCACTGCAAAAATGGTGTGTAAGGTTTTAGCTTTTATAGGTGTAAGTATTGGACCGAACAACTTTGCGTTTCTTTTTAAGAACTGCTGACAGCATTGCTCCCAATGTCCAAACATGTTCTTTATAGCATAATTTTAAAGGAATGACAATACAAAATAAGAGATATCATGCAGTGTTTACAGAGCTTGAATGATTCAAAGAAAACATTCCTAAACAAAATGGCAATAATTACCTTTAATGTACTTGCAGTAATGTTTGCTGTCCAACTGGTCACATTGTAAGAGGAGAGTGTTAATTACAGCAGTGTTTTTATACTTTTCCTCACTAAATAAAATTTGATCACTAATCAGTCCCTCATAAAGCAGAATGAGGTGTTTGTGTAGGAATTTAACAGACACTGGCATGGAATGGTTGCCATACTCATAGAGCTGCTGATTTAAAAATAAAATGTAGTGGTCTTTTTATTTGAGTTTATCCCAGAAGTGGTGTGAAAGATAGTGCTAACTGAAGCTTGGAGGTATTATCATCTGTCAGAATAAAAGTCTTTATATAAGTATCCAAGTGCTGCCCTTGCTGACTTCTGTAAATTGTTCTAGATTACGGGGTCTACTAAAAGCCTATAAAACTTTATAAATGCTGAACCTGAATTTCATATGCTTTCAACATCGAATCAGCGTAGAGTAAATGTTATTTCAGCATTAAATCAATATCACGACTGACTTCAGTAATGATATGTGAGTGTTGTTGAAACAATGCTAGATCAATCTTCCACGTGTTTGATTTTCCAGCCTTGGCCAGTCAATAAATGGCCCAAACAATAAGCAAGAACAATTCTGATGTTAGGCATGAACTTAATATCAGAAATCTATGGTGGTTCCATGTTTCTCTATTACATTTCTCCATTTTCAGACTACATTTGCTATTGTGCATGCAACCATCAGTCAATTGCTCGGTCCCTTTCTTATTGTCTTCTGAGGTACCTTTACATTCATCTGTTTCCCATGATTTCCACCTTCTAAAAATGGGACGTACTGCAAAAGTTTTTCCCACACCCCCAAAGGTGATGTTTGACGTTCCCACACTGTGTGTGATGGAATATGCAAAATGGCTGCCGTGTTAATAAGATGGTATACTAAAGTTTTAAGCAGCACACGAACAGCAGCTTTTTGCAAGGCAATGTTGCCTTTCTGACCACGTCCGCTAATTGACAGTTGAAAAGCGGCCTTGCTGTGTGTGTTGGCCATTGATTGATGGAGCAACATGAGCAGTTGCCTGCCTCTCTCCATTGTGCCACTGTTCAATCAGAAGGTTTGCCATGACGGGTGTCATCAATATGCATAAAGGTATTCTGTCACTGCTGAGCCTCAGTCCCGTGTGGTGTGACACTATCTGTCTCTCATTGTTTCTCTCTCTCTCTTTCTCCTTCCCTGGTCTACTTGTTCGTTCATCCTATCCTCCTCCATCCCCACCCTTTCCTTCCTTTCCTGCTGCTGTTTTTGGTTTATGGCTGTGTCTTGAGACAGTTATGCAGCTTTTCCACACTAATCCGTATTTACGCTAAAGTTCAAAACAATCCTATTAAACCCTATTACACCATATTAAGTGAATATTTCCTGTCTGGTGGCACTGCGACTGCAGAGGAGGGATTTTTTCCTGCATGTTCTGTACAAATCAATGGCAGTCAATAGCACTGAGAACCAGAAAAATGTCATGCGCACCTTTAAAAAACTTCATTTTCCTCTTCCTGTCTACTTTTCCACACATCTAATTATTTGCATATATAATCTCCTTACAAATATCTATTTTCTTGATCTTCTGGACTGTTATGAATTAAAGATGGAGAGTGCAGAGTGTTTCTGCTCTACTGCACTCAACTCAATCCTCAGCGAAGCCGCTGCCCAACAGTTTTTGACCTTTTCTTTGACAAGCTCTTATGACCAGACGGCCACCCTTGCCTAAGAGGACATGTCTGAGCAAATGGTGTGGCATTAATTGATTATGTTAAACACCCCTCCCCCGCACACACACACATACTAATAGCAGGGTGGCTTGGGTGATCAAGCTTGATGAGGTTCTCTTCTTCAACAAAACAGTGGATCTACACACACCAAATAGCCACTATCACTGTTATTGTTATCATATAAATGCCCCTTCTGAAGTCCAAAAATGACCATTCTGATGTTATATTAAATAAAATATGATCTATTTTTCATCTTTAGAATAAACAATTGTCCCTCAGTTTATCAAGGACAGTGAATGGTTGTGCTGAGCTGCTATTGAATATTAAGTCCCTATTGTGAAAGTTTGCCTTTTCATAAAGATGGCCATAGCTGGAGCTTTCTTCACCTACTGGTAGATTTTTACCCATTACATCCTCCTTTTGTCTCATATTTTTGATCCAAAATCTCTAATTCTGGCCCAACTCCTGGCCCGTTATTCTTAACAGCATCATCACAGAATATCTCAAGCTTTAGCGGCTGCAGCCCACCAACCCAGCCACAAACCCAGCGGCAAATATAAACTTAATGAAAGCAGCTGTACAAAAGGTTTAGGTTGATGCAGATTAATTTTTTTACAGTATCAAGATTTTCCATTTAATGTGGGGAGCTGTTATTACGGCAATTACAGCTAAACATCCGCGTCCGGTAATTTGATTTAGCCTGAGCTTATCTCAGAATGACCAGTAGTGGTTGGGCTCAGATTTTGAACGTTTAGGTACAGTAACTAGGTTTGCGGTTAAACCATGTATACTTGTTTTAGTGTTTTCTAAGATGCGATGCTTGAATGGCTGAAAGTTTGTTAAAAGCTGAAAGTCGTGACAAAGTCCATCCACCCAGTCTCTATGGTACACATACGGTGTGTCTGGAAACTCCACACTCGGCAAAGATACTACAGTGTGTGTTCGGACATCTAGTCTACTCAATATAATCGCTGTTATTTGATGACTAGTCTGTTTATGATTTAACCTTTCTGTTAGTGAGGTCAGTGTCCATGTCCATGATAAGCATGTTAGTGAATTTGACTCAAATGTAAGGTAATGACAGACACTGGGCTTGTTTTCATCCATTCATTGTGAGCTACATAGTTCATCCTAAAAGCGTTAAAAGCTACCAGATACCAGATAACAGTCTAGATCTCATCTCGAAAGAGGTAGTTTGGTTGCTTTCACGTGCATTTGACCTTTTTCTGTCTATCTGGAGTCACTGCTTTGTTGAAAGATGCTTGTTTTCCTGCATGGCATGTCGCTAGTCAAGAGAATTTTCAGTTATTGTTCCACTGAGGAGGTGCATTTTAATAATATTGAATTGGAATGTATCGCTTGGAAGTTAATAAAGAAATCTAGTTCTTATAAACATTTAGATTGCCAGATTGTGCTCTTTTTTCTGCTTGGCCTCCATACATTCTCTTGCTCTTTTCAGAAATGGTATCCAGAAATTGGCATTGGTAAGGTCTTCAATTTTAGAATAAGTGAAAGGGCTCCCCGATGCCTTGGTGCAGCTCTGTCTATTGTACCCCCTTGTTTCAGAGCTGGTGTACAGTGGCACTCCCCATGGGAGGACAGCGGAGATTAGCTGTGTTTGCTCTAAGCTTGTTAGGATCCAGCTCTCCTGGGTGTGGAACATCTGGCTGAGCTCCGGAGCCAAAAAAGCAGCCAGAGGAGGAATGGGCCATTTCCACAGTGAGGGGCGTCCGCCAGCAGCACACACACCATCCCGTAGGTTTCATTCGAAGGGAATTAGAAACTAACAGGTGCCTTAGCGTGGATCCTTTGTCCTGTCAGAGTAATCCTGTGTGACAGTGTCACTGTGATCCAGAAAAGA
>JBBPDC010000109.1:4111983-4114483 GCA_037974485.1 Hemigrammopetersius urotaenia | reverse complement strand
CTGCATGCTCCGTACTGTCCACTCAGAGCTGTCCTTTCTGTTCTGTCTTGTCTTTAATTTGCACTCGGTTTTGTCATTTCTGGCCTGTCCTCCCCCTTTCTGTCTTCTCTGGATTGTCCTCCCTGTACTACACTTTCTCTAATAGACTCCACTAATTGTTCTTTCTAGACTGCTCCTGTACTATGTCTTCCCCATAGAGCCCTCCCATTTGGTTCTCTCCATACTGCCTTCACTCTAAATTCTTTTAGATGTATTCCCTCAATTTAATACTCCTCCCACTGTCCCTCCAGCTCTCTTTGCTGTCCTCTTTCCGTATTGTCCTCTCCGTTTTGTTCCATAGTACTGTCCTCTCTATTCACCTACCCTCCTCACGTCCCTTCCAGTTGTCTGTCCCATGGGGAAGAGCTTTGTCAGATGAGAAGTCTGAGGTCTGCCATTTTCCCTTTTTTTTCTACCATGAGGAATGTTAATGTGGTGACAGGATGAGAGATGGTGACAGGTGGAGGGAGATCACAGGTGCTGTTCTCCAAACCGTCGCTCGATTTTTCCTTCAGCCAGCGGCCTAGCCGAGCAGCTGCTGCAGCCCTGCAGCCGGAAAGCTGAGAGCTTTTAATTAGCTGAGCCTCCGCCATTCATTACTTCCAGGAGCTGTTAGCCAGAGTGGATCCTCTCACATCTCAGACACTTTCTGCTCCTTCAAACATCAGTCAGACACTTTATAGCTCCAGAATTTACTGCTCCGAGTCGTTCCTTCAGGAAAGCCAATGAGTAGCAGGAGGTGAGGAAGAGGACAGGGAGGCTGAGACAAAGAAACAGAATATGATAACAGATGATAAATGGAGGAAAAGACACCGAGCGGATCTGGGTGTCACCCAGATGTCCGCTATGTTTGGAGCCGTTGGCTGTGGCTCCTCTGTTGTTGCTCTTCTACTTTTCCTCACTGCACTGGAGAGCGAGGGGCTTTATTTGAGAGATTAGTTTTCTAAACGACTCCAGGAGCAGTCGGTGTGAGACTTTTCTTGTGGAAATGGGGCAGGATTCATTACCGCGGCTAATTTAATTTCTCCCCATTGTACAAGCCAGATGACGAGGTCATCAGTCAGTGCTGAAACCTCAGACAGTCTCTGCTGCTGCCAACAGCATGATAAAGACAAGTAATAATGCTTAAGTTCCTCAGATTTATCCTTCACAGAGGGAATATTATAATCTGCAAGCATAACTCATGCTGGAAACATTTATATCTGCTTCCTTCACATTTTACGGAGCACAGATTCTACAGAAGCACCGACTCTAACAATCTAACACTCATTTACTCAACCAAAACTCTGTTTTTATGACATTTCCCCCCAAAGGCCCTACACGAGGAATCCTGAGTAATTATGATATGAGGCTCCAGAAGGAGCTTTGTAATTTCTCCCAGTTATTTGCGGGTGCGAATCCGTTGACTTTGAGATTCTTTGTGGAGCTGAAGTTTTTTTTTTCACTGTTCAGGGAAAGCATGCTTGATGACTCGACCTGGAAGGTGACTCATGCTGAAAAAGAATGGGTAACATACTTTTCAGCTGAAAGAGGACGCTGTCAGTGCGGGGGGTAGAGAGTAAGGGGGCATTCATTTTCCTCCAGTGGACCTATGAAGACGTGCAGAATCAGAGACTGCAGGTGGTGGATGGAACTTTGGTGGATTCATCTTCCACCCTGGAGAGGCAACTGGCGATGGATCACATTTTTCCAAACATGTTTAGCAAGAACACATAAAAAGCTGTGAAAGGGATGAGTCATGCGGTGAGACCAGGTTAGGCATAGACTGATGTGTAGATCGGAAGAGTCTGAGAAAATGTGGAGATTTGGTTCAGTTCTAATTACTGGATGTTGTTTGAGAAAAGTATTATGAAGCTTTGACATTACCACTATGGACACTGAACGATTACATCATATAATATCTTATATATATTTACATTTACAGCATTTAACATATGCTTTTATCCAGAGCAACTTCCACTCCCCTAACTACAGGGGGCAGTCTACCTGGAGCAACTTGGGGTTAGGAGTCTTTCTCAGGAACCCAGGGGTGGTGCTGAAGGTAGGATTTGAACCCTTGACCTCTTGGTCCAGAGTCAAGTATCCTACCCACAAGGCCAAAGTCAAAAACTTTGGTCAAATATGATTTAATATCCATTTTCAGTTATCTTAAGGACATTTTCATCTACATACTTAAACACTTACCTGAACTATTATAACTAAAAAAACTTAATAGTTAATGTATGCCCCTGGATCAATTATGTGTGAATTTATTTCCAAAAGGAACATTTTAATGATCGATTTCTTATGACATCCAAAATATAGTTTTCAGCAACAAGCATATGTAGAATTTCTTTAAACTGGTTGGAAAAGCTGTTAGGGTTGGTCGGCGGCCGGTAGAGGCTGCTGCTTTTTCGTTTCGTATGGGTCACGTTTCTGTGGGATTTTGTGGGCTTTTATTTTGGTGTTTCAGGTCTCTGCT
>JBBPDC010000109.1:4094834-4110971 GCA_037974485.1 Hemigrammopetersius urotaenia | reverse complement strand
GTAATCACATATTGTAAGAGGAAATCGGTTTATTCAGATGACTCTTTCTAGTTATACTCATATTAAGGGTGATTCTGCTTTAACTAATGATTAAGGTTGCAGAGTTTAGGGCACAGTGACATGATTAAATCAAGGTTGTTATTTTGTGTAAGCACTATGTTTTTGAGCTAAAGAGTTTAGATAAGGTGTTTTGTTTAGACCAGAAAACACTTCTTCAGGGTCGTCATCACAACAAATCCTATGCAATGTATTGTTAGTAAACATGTTATATTATGTAAAGCCAATGTGTACATCCAGACTATAACCTTCCAACCCAGGCTTTCTGTGAGAATAAAAGGAAACATTACATGGATACATCATCTAAACCAACTACCCAATCAAAAACACCAGACGTCCCTGTCCCTCTGTTTCACTCACCTCAGTCACATCACTCAGGCTCTAAGGAGGAGGGTGGTCCAGAAATGGTGGATCAGAAACATTACAACTGTCAACACTGTCTTCCTCAAACAGCCTGATATAGAACAGTGATGGGGCACAGGAATGATGTTGGAACACACACACACACACGCACACACACACATGCACACACTCCTCTGAAGTGTTCCTGACAGGGACACCTGCTGACTTACAAAATTGTATAATTCTAAAGAAAATGAGCGAGCAGCAATCTGTGAGAAGGATTATTCCTAACTGGCCCTAGTAAATAACAGCACATCATCTTTTTAGTAATTTATATGATCATCAGATCCATCAGCATTATGTGTGTAAATGTTCAGCGATGGAGCAGTTGTATCACTGTAATGACTATGAGAACGAATGAATGATGTCAAGCAGAAACAGAGAAATGCTGAGAATTCGAGCTGGTTTTCACGACTGAATGACTTGCTTTCATTTGTCCTGTCGTAAGGCTTGCCGCCCCCCTCCTATCAACACTTTGGTGATATCAGCATTACGGGATGTTTGAAAATATAGAACTAGGTTTAAAAGTAGGCATTTTGGGGGGAAATGTTTTGGTTGAATAAATGAGTTTTAGATTGTTAGATCTGTAGAATCTGTGCTCCGTAAAATGTGAAGCATGAGTTATGCTTGCAGATTATATGACTTTTTAGTTTTTAGCAAAAGTATGTCATTAATTGTCCTGTTTTTAAATGAATTTGCTTATCAGTTGTGGCATTGTTTAGGGATGAGATAAATTATTTAATAAATGCATGGCTCAGTGGGGAGCACTCTTGCCTCACATCTCTAGGGTTGGGAGTTCGAATCCTGGCCTTGTGAAAGTGACCATTCTGTCATATGTGAACACACCACAGCGTGAACAGCACAAAGTTATTCCTCTGAATTTAACCCATTCACCAAGTAAAGCAGTGGGCAGTGAGGAACACAGTGTGTGTGGGAATGGTACCTTGCTCAAGGGTACCTCAGAGGTGCTTAGCAGCCTTGGGAATCAAACCCACAACTTCCTGATCACAGGGCGAATGCCCTAACCACTAGGCTACCAGCTTTTTATCAACACCCTTAACTCAGTAAGTAGATGGGAATCGTGCACAGCAATTTGATAATTTGGCAGTTGTGTATTAAACAACATTTTAAACATAAGAGATCAAATTCATCAATTTATGTTTGTTCCCTAGAAGGTGTATTAGAGGACTGATCACTTAGAAAATCAATAGAGCATGTATGAGGTATGTTTGGGATGAAGCCTGTGCTACAGAGTCTACACTGATGTGATCCTCACCAAAAACAGCTCTAAGGTCACATAGAGCAAAAGGGAGCACCCCTTTGAAAGAAAAGAAATGAAAAAGATCAAAAGAACATAATGAAAGGAATAACACACAGTCAGTTGATTAAGAAAACAAATCCTAAAGAAAGTTCTTAATGGAAAGTGCCATGATCAGGAGATTAAAAGGGAGATGCTTGATATGATAACACCCTACACCTGGAACACAGCTGACATGCTGTAACACAGCTGCTGATATAAACTGAAATAATAGCTGGATTCATACTATTGTATAATATCTCATTTATCGTTTGTTTCTTTAGCACTGTTGTTCTCAGAAAAAAATAGTCTTTATTTAAACATTTGTTGGAATTATTCCCAAAAAGCAGCAATAAGGAGCTTTAGCTGCGACACTTCTTCTTATTCAGCCCAGGGGACCCTGCCTGAGACACATCTTTGTCTTTCTAATGAAAAGCCTTTATGGTTCATGTGTCTTTCAGTGGAGGATCATTGTCTTAAAGGCCAAACGGAGGTGATATGAGCTTCCTCAGAGACATGGAGGAAAAATTCCCCAGCTAAGTGTTACACTTTTCCCTTTTGGCCTCTCACACTGCCCCTGTCACTTTAATTTACTTCAGTGTGAATGTGGTGATTTGTAGTGATGGAGAACCCCCCACCTTGATTTTCACCTTTCCTTCTTTAATTCCCTCACTCCCTCTCACCTCATTTCACTACAGTTAATTTATTGTGGGTGGAGGGACCCTGCAGTATTTCAGGCGGGAAGAGTTTCAGATCAGAGTGAAAAGCAGATTTCCCAATGGGAAGATTTAAACGACATCAGGATCTACTCTCCCTGCGCTTCATTACCGAAACTGAACACACACACACACACTTACTGAGCCTGTGGCTACGGCGCCTAGACGATAAGGAACTGCACACTGGCCAGTGTCACACACATACACACACCCACAGCCTTGTGGGAGGTGCTGAGAACAGTGTATGAACAGTGTGTGCATAGTGAGATTAGAGACAACATGTGCCATTAGGTATAAAAGAAGACTCAATGTCATATTTACACTACTTGTATAGATTCCGGATCCAAGGAGGTATTTATTGTACAAGTCCACATCACATTTCTCCTCCATTAAATGAGATCTATTTTGTTACATCACTTAGATCTGTTCCCATTGTTTAATGTCCCAAAAAACAAGTTCAAATGTAATTTTTTTTCTTAACTAACAATTTAACCGCTTTATTCTGACCCATCTTACAGGTTAAGATCTAACTAAAAAAGACAATCGGGAAGATGGACACTGTTCTCTCACTGGCACTGTTGTTCCTCTGTGACAAGATTTGTATTCAGGGGGTCATTTCTTAGTGCCCTTGGTGAGAATGGAAGATGATGGTCTCTGGTGAGTGCTGAAGGTGCCTGTAAATCAGACTCATTGATGGATGGAGAGGGCTGGATCCTTGCAACAGCTGATCCAAGAAGCAACAGTGTACGAAACTGGTCCAAAGTCAAGATTGAAGTATAGTGATAGTTTCTGGGTAAGAGTGGCTAAAGACTTTAGTTGTAGAATGGGTAGTGTTGAAGGATGGTAAGGCTGATTTGATGTGTTTCACTCCATTTGCTTGTGAAAAGGAAACGCTTTCTGACACAAAATGCGGCCCCTGACAAGTTGCTCAAACTGGCCAAAACTATTGAGCATGCCAGTTTCTCTTTTGCCTTCCTGTTTAGGGAGATTGCCTGATGGTACTTTTACATTTACATTTACAGCATTTATCAGACGCTTTTATCCAAAGTGACTTCCATTCCCTACCTACAGGGGGCAGTCTCCCTGGTGCAACTTGGGGTTAAGGGTCTTGCTCGGGGACCCAGCGGTGGTATGCTGAAGGTAGGATTCGAACCCATGACCTCATGGTCCAAAGGAAGTATCCAGTTACCTCTAGTGGGTAGGATATTATTTACAAATAATGTTGATGACTTCTGAATGTTTTTTTCTAGGACAATTTCTACACAATGTTGCTGATTCTGATAGTCACTGGAACTCATTTGTCTGAAGTACAAAACATCCTGATACGTCACTTGCAATGGTAATCTTGAAAGCCAATGTAAAATTGTGGTCAGCTCTGATTATATTGTTCTTGATGTCACATTATATTTGATATTATTACTTTGAACAGAGTTCCTGTGCCCTGGTCTTTCCTCATTTGATCAGATGTGAGCACAACAGAGAAGCCTGGGAATGTTCGAAAATAATTTGCACTGAGGGCCAGTCCAATTTCATCTATTCTAAAAATGAGTGGCTCTTAACAATGTAGAGTGGCACAGTCATGGGATGACCATTTAACTGCACTTCTGCCCCAGCGACAACTCGAATGCCAACAGACTGATTTGTGTGTGTTTTTACACAGTGTTTGCTGGTTCTAAGGGACTTTGTGATCAAGACATTTCTTTGTTTTTCTCAAAGGCTACTCAATGTAGCCTTTTTTACATAGTTTCTGCTGTGGAATCCTTTGGAATAGTACTCAATTAATAATTAAGTAATAATTTGTGTTTTTTGGGGACCCTTGGGTTTTAATCAATATTGCCGAACTGTTGCACCTTTCTTTCATGCTTGAAAATCACAGTGCTCCAACCGCAATATGTTTTCTGCATATGTTTTTAATCAGATCACAGGTAGAGTCAATTTATGAATCTGAGTCAGAAAAAAGATCAGAATCAATATAAGAAAATTCAACGTAACTGAAATATGTGTCAGTCTGCATTATGAATGCCACTGAACCATTTAATTACAAGCCAAAAAAATCTTCTGTAATTTCTAGAATTTGATTCATTACTTGTTGAAAACTTTATTTTGTTATGGTTTTTAAGACATTTATGTAAATTAGCAGTGACTATAATTTATTTTTCACTTTTACCACTGCAGGAAGGCTGCAGGGAGCATTAGAGAGACGTCCCTTTCGCTGCTCTACCACCCTGAGATGTTCCCGGAATTAAAACATCTGTTAAGGGTGGCTCCCAGCTGGCCAAGCAGCACCGTCAGAGGTGCGTCAGATAGAAATCCTGAGCAGGTAGTTGTACCTGTGCTTGCATCTAGCTTGTCTGTTTCAACAGTGAATACTGAAAATAGATTGCTTGGCATCCAGAAAAGACTGAAAGGCAGCCAGGGAAGACTGGCTGATGGCAGGAAAGACTGCACCCGGAAGGGCTAGTTACCCTCACCACACGTCCAACTACCATAGGTAACTCTGACACCCAAACTAACTACAAGCAGGACAAGGAAAAAAACAGCCCGAAGATCCACCAAGAGGCGGGATGGAAGATGGACCACAAAGGTTGGATAACACGGTAACGACACACTTGGAAAGAACAAAGGACCAATGGATCCAGAGAGAATGTAGCTGTGGGTGGTCCAAAATAACAACATACTTGGGCTTGCACATCCATCAGTCAAGATGCAGTGGAATCCAACAGCCGCAGGCTTGCACTGCACCAGCAGGTAAGACAAGGAGGTTTCACAGCCAGACTGAGCACCACAGTGCTAGTGATCCCGCCACTGCTGTTGGATCAGGAGAGCAATACCAGCTTTCCCAGCAAACCCCCAAACATCAGGACACCCTACAGCAGACTCATGCCTCAACACAGGCAGAAATCCAGGCCAGCAACAAGGAAGCCTAAATAAACATCTTTGGCCAGCTCCATGAAGAAGGTAGAAACTCTTTTGGAGTCATGTCCTAAAAAAGCACCATTCCATTACAGAGTGGAAGGCGAGAAAGAGCTGAGCCCCATGAGAAAGAATGCCTGAATGTTCTATGGAACACCACTAAACAAAGGCTTGCACATCTCAGGAGAGCTGAAAGGATAAAGAGACGCCAAAGCCAGAGGGAGAGAGGGCAAGATCAAGATTCCTCCAGGACCCATTCAGCACGAGCTCATCACTGGTGGGGAACTGAAGAGATCGTCCTTATAGGTGGTAGACAGTCCCAAACTTGCCCATATGGAGTTATATGAATGATGTCACCACCCTCCTCCAAACAGCAGCCTGCACAGCAAAATCAAGCCCACATAGTCCCGCAGGTGAGGCTCCTATTCGAGCTAAGACACCCACCAGACCTGTATATCCGCAATGCAAACAATGGACCAGATGAAAGTGGAATGTAGCTCAAATGATAGACCTGGCCACAGAAAGGCCGAAACACCAAGAAATTGTGGGCTTTACACAGCCTGGCAGAGCTGGTTTAAGATGGGGAGCACCACCACCCAGACTGCACGGTATTAAGGAGTGGATGAATGGGGCCATGTATTGTGAGATTTTGAGCAACAACCTCCTTCCTTTGAGCAACAAGCACTGAAGAGATTTGTGGCTGGGTCTTCCACCATGACAATGTGGCTCCGTAAGTAGCATATCAAGGTTCTGGAGTGGCCTAGCCAGTCTCCAGACCTAAATCCAATCGAAAATCTTTGGAGGGAGCTGAAACTCCGTGTTGCTCAGCACCCGCCCTGGAACCTGACAGATCTAGAGGAGATCTGTATGGAGGAGTTGCCAAAATCCCTGTTTTGCAAACCTGATCAAGAACTACAGGAAACGATATACCTCTGTAATTGCAAACAAAGGCTTCTGTACCAAATAAACACTGAATTTCTCAGGTGTTCAAATACCTATGTGCAGCAGTGCAATGCAGATAAATTACTTTTAAATCATACAATCTCAGAGTGGGAATGCACCTACAGTGTGAATTTCAGACCCCTCCATGATTTCTAAGTGGGAGAACTTGCAAAATCGCAGGGTGTTCAAACACTTTTGTTCCTAACAGTAAATAGAAAACATGTGCATTCTATTAATATGCACGTTATTTGTGACGCTGACATGGTCCTGACAAACGTGGTTGTACGATGGCCTGGTTCAACACATGACTCCTTTATCCTGGAAGACAGCAGTGTAGGGACCAGACTGCAGGCTGGTGCTGTGGGCAATGGCTGGCTTCTTGGTAAGGTTAAAAAAAAGTGTAATTTCTAACTATTCATTGTACATGTATTGAATCATTTTTTAAATAAAATGCAGGGGACAGCGGCTACTCTCTCAAGGGCCGGCTCCTCATCCCTTTTCAAAACCCCAGAGAAAAATTGCTATAACTAAGCTCACACTCGTGCGTGCACCGTTGTTATGCCACCCCCCAAAATTGTGCCGAATTATGAGAGCCTGTGCGGTGTTGTACAATATTGCACAGATGAAATGCGTTCTTCTCCCTCCCGGCCTAAGCTTACCACAGCACGAGCACCCGGACCCACCCCCCTTTACCCGACTGGAAGGCTATCAGTTGGGAGCATATATTTTTTAATGTCGTTGAAATATCACCTAACACAGCTCTAACTTGTTTCAATACATTAGAAATTATTTTGATTACTCTAATTATGTCATTGTGTCACCAAAACAGCCTATGTCAGGAGCCGATCACTTCCAGAGGCTACATGCACCCGGGACTCGCTGGTGTTGAGGACACCCAGGCGCTCTGCAGTCACCTCCTGCGACTTCTCACCACCTAATGCTCTCATTGTTTCTGAGGATTAGTGAAAGTGACCATTTGTCATACGTGAACACACCACTGCACACAGAAATTCAACCTCTGCATTTAACCCATTCACCAAGTGAAGCAGGGGGCAGCCAAGAACACGGCGCCTGGGGAGCAGTGTGTGGGGACGGTACCTTGCTCAGGGTACCTCAGCTGTGCCTAGCGGTCTTGGGAATCGACTTTCTGGTCGCAGGGTGAATGCCCTAACCACTAGGCTACCAGCTGCCTAGTAGGGGGAGACAACAAAACCATTACACTGTACTTTGTAATAAGTCTAACTTTTCTCAGAAAAACAAATAAAAACCATGTCAGCCATGTCTGTGTCTCCCTCTTTCTATCATAATAGTCTTTCTGTGTTGTGCGCTTCTTTTGTTAGTTGTGCCTTAATCCTTTTAGTGGCTTTTGCTGCTGGCTTTAGCAGACAGCCTGAGTTGTTCGAGTGCGTCGTACCGGAGACCCAAGGACCTTGTCTCAGGGAGTGTTCTGCATGCCAAGCAGGTTCAAGTAGATGTCTGTCCCATCTCTTTCTGTGAAAGGGCTTTATCACACTCCCCACAACCCTTTCACTAGACCGCTGCACTGTGGGTACTCAGGACTGCTTGTCATATGCTGAAAGTCCCAGGCTTCAGCAAAGTCATGAAAAGTTTGGATAGTGTACTGGGTGCCATTGTCTGAGTACAACTTCAGTGGTAGGCCATGGGCTGAGAAATGGTGTTTCAGCTTGACAGTCTGAGAGGATAGGCTGTTGAGCTTGTCAATTTCAAACCACCCAGAGTATGAGTCAACAAGCACCAGTTAATTGTGTTTTTTCCATTCAAAAATGTCAGTGGCAACAATAGACCATGGCAAATCAGGAACTGTATATAGTTATAGTGGTACTTTTTGTTGGTGGGGCATCAAGCTGTTACATATACTGCATGTTAAAATGACAGCCTCAATATCCCCATTTACTGATATCCAGAAAACACTCTCCCTTGCTCTTCTCCTTGTTGATTCTGCACCTGGGTGTCGATTGTGTAGCACTCTTAGGTATTCATACTGCGGGGAGAAAGGGACAATGACCCTATTTCCTCTCATAACAATTGACCACTTACACGCTTTGGCCAACCATTTTGATTGAGGTTGGTAACTTTTTGGGGGATGTTGTCTGAAGTGGTGTTCTCACAAATTTCTTCAAGATGCCGTGGAGATCTTATTTGAACTGTTATCACCTGAAACTCAGGCTGCTCCTCCTTTTATGGACCGACTTTGCACCTAGGCATGTGGGAGGGTGACAGCCAGGTAGAGATACTTTCCATTTTTGTAGGTGAAAGTCAGATTGAATTTTTGCAACTGCAACATCATGCGCTGTAGACGTGCTGGGATTGTGTGAAATGGCTTCTTGTGGATGCTGATCAGGGGTAGGTGAACGGTCTCAATAGTAACTGGCTTGCCGTAGATATAGTCATAGAACTTGTGACAGACAAAAAACAATGAAAGTAATTTGTGCATGTCTTGTCTCTTTCTGGGTGTCACAGTGGGCTGTGCCCATTCCTGGAAAGAAGGCGCATATGCAGACTTCCATTTTTCTCTTTCTTTTATAAACCACAAAACAAAGAGGCATGATGCCCAAAAACAAAAACAAATGAGGAATCCTGAATGAAACACAACCTATGGTAAAGTGAGGGAAAGCAATTCTGTGCTCAGTCAAGAGATACTGTTAGCATATATACTGATTCTTGCTACATAAATAATAATAAACTATGTACAGACAATGTACTCTTAATTTAATTATGTATGAACTTGTCAATTTATAGAGAACATAGGAACTGTAATGTACTGAAGTTCTAACCTAAATTGAAGGGAAACTGAATCGTATACTAAGAATCAAAGGCAGGTCATTTTAAACAGGGCTGCTCTGAGATGCTGCTCGATTTCTCATTTGTCTTCACTGACAGGCCGAGGTTGTGAAATCTGGGACAGATGGATGGTTAAACACTTCAGCAGAGGAGTGTGTCACTCTCTATCATCCAGATTAAAACATGTACACATTTCAGGTGGAACAAGTTCTCATTAAAGCTCTAGCGAACGATAATTCTTCTTATTTGGGATAAGTGGGTTTGTTTAGGATTTTTAAGGCTCAGAACAAATTGGCTGTGCTGGAATGAAGTGGTGAAGTTGTTTACCCAGCTGCATTCAGGGATTATGGCTAGAGAGAGCAGCAGATTGGGTGTCCAGTGCCATGCATTAGAAGGAGGGTGCATGTATTTACTCAAGGAAAGTAAAGGCTTGGGCGGACACTGCTCTGTCAGTGACCACAAACAAACAAACAACAGATTCAGCAGCAAAGTTAATTAAATTACTGACACTGGCTTCCAGCTCCGCAGATCCATGGCTGCACATAGCTGAGGCAAATCAGCAAAGAGTCTGCTGAATTACTGGTTGATGGCAGCACCTGTAGTTTGTTTGGCTGTTATGGGGACCATATCCTCCATTGGGGGTTTGGCAGCCTTTGATTAAATGGCCTTACATTGTGTTTGTCATGGGCCAAGCACTGAGAAGCAACTTTGATGAAATTCAGTTTGAACGCTTCCCTCCTGTCCCCCGCTATTAGTGTGCAGGGTAATGGCTACAGAGAACAGCATTATGGGATACAATATAGATGGATAGAAAGACAGCTGTATATAGATGTTCTTTATTAATCCCCAAGGGAAAATCTGTATGAACAGAAAAAATACTGAAAGTTTAATGGAAGAAACTATAGAAATGCCCACATCTGACAATCATTGTTTCGCAGAAATAAACATTTTCCAGAGATACTGGGAAATTGTTTTACTGTTTTATATAATGACATCATTCATTTCAAATGATGCTGAGACTGAGATTTCTGTTGTCTTCATGGGTTTCTTGATAAACACTGATAAACTATCCAATCATGCTTCTAAAGAGTCTTTAGCACTTTAGCACATACCTGACTCTCTACAGCATGTCTACACACTTTACACACTATGTCCTCCCCACAGAAAAAATAGCTGAACACTCAATAAAATACATCTCTGTGGTCTGTGGTCTGTTTAGCAGCTAGTTCCTCACACTTAGGGTCCATTACAGTAGCCAATACTGGATGTGAGAATGCTTCATCTGAGGGTGAGTATAGGTAGTGTTGACACTTTGCAGTATGCCAGATTTCTGTAAAACAAAATTTCAGCTTCTTTTATAACTGGGGAAAGCAGTGAAAAACACAGTCTAAATTAGGTAAACTGTGTTCAAAGAATCAATGATTAAGCATTGTGGGCTTACTTGGGCAAATGCAAGATTTTTCAGGATTTTATATTATGCTGTTGTTTTTCTTGAAATCGCAGGAAATTTTTTTTTTATCTCAGGTTAAACTTTTTTGATGTCATGATAACGGCCTTAGTCACTAGTAGTCTATTGGTCTTCAGGGAAATGAATAATAATACTAAAATATGTGAATGACTAGCCTTCCACGGCTTCCTTCATACATTAATACAATGTTTATATTCTCACACACACAGAGTGCAAAAACATGAGTAAAACATGATGTAAAGGAAACAACAAACTATAGCATTCCTTTTTATTGTGTGTAAACAAGATTCACAGTAAAAGACAGAGCACGTAATAAAGAATGAATACATGTATGGTGTATTTATAATAGCTCTTTCTTAAAGGATGTGACCTGTGGTCTTCACCAAGTCCTCAGTCCTGAGCAAGATTATTTCATTCCCTATAGAACATGTGGCTATGCATTAAGTTAAGATTGATTTATTCGAATGAAAAAAAGTTTACAAAGTGTCCCTTAGCCTGTGTAGGAAAAGATTTTAGCTCAATTTATTAATGCTCCACCAGAATAAGTTTAGGCTGATTTACCAATATAATTAATTGTTGATTAATTAATAATCGACTATTATTTGATTAATTTTAATTAATTAGGGGTCTTATATTAAAGCGGGGCTATTATTAAATATCTCCAACATGAACCTCTCGTCCATTGAGGTGATTCACGCAAGAATTCAATAATTAGCCTTTATAAAGCTCTCCTTAATTGCACAGTTAAGAGGAGTTTTGCGTTAGATAAAAGGTGGAATTGTTATTGTTAATTTTAGTGTATAATGAGAGCAAGGTAGGGAATAAAGTGATGTTGCCGTGTGAACAAGAAAAATGGAATCACTGGTCACAATAAGACAACATTTATTAACTAACACAAGACAACATATAACACACATAAACAAAACACAACAACAGGGACTAATGATGGTATGAATGATGATATTGCTAGGGTTATGACCAACAAGCTTCATAAACAGCCCAATCTTACATTTAGCATGTATGTTCAACCTTGCACCACAGTTCATGAAATGGGAGAGAAAGTTTTACTTGTGCGCCGGTCCTGAAGATGGATATTAAGATGTGCAGAAACATGATTGTGAGGTCTCTGGCTTTGTATTGACGCCAAATATAAATTTGTCAGACACAGTCTAATCGTAATCATAATTATCCACAACAAACTTCAAAATGCATGAAACTCCCCCTTTGTTCTTAGAAGTTCTGGAATCCAGATGGGAAGTTGTAATAATACAGGGGTCTCTCTTGTTCAATAATTAATCCAAGTTGGAATGCTGCTGGAAAAGTAACTGTGACCCTTTCAGATGAATCAGAATTTTCTTTGATCCTACACCTGTTTGTGAAATTAAGTAAAAATATGATTGTGTAAAACTCTATCTGAAAATTGAACCATATTCATACTTTATGGGCCATTTTTTTTGGCCCGAAAAACACGAATAATGCACAAACGACAAGACGTAACCAAAAACCTACTCCAGATTGGTCCCAATGTGTCAGATTTGGAACTCTGTCTCTTTCTCGAAAGCCCTGGGAGGATGAGGGGCCAAAAAAACTGTGAACGGAATATTAATGATAAAACTTAAGAAGAACAATAGTGTGCAAGCACACTAATTACGTTTGTGACTCTATGGGAAGATAAGGAGACAAGATGCAAGCACAAGTGGCTTCATAATGAAACCTGCAAAACAAAAGTAAACAGACTAGATCTGGAAACTAAAGAAGACTAACTCTGTAAATGCAGATACCCTAGAAATGACCAAAGGGGAACACAACCAGGGAGAAGGATGACCAATAGCGTGTATATGTGTGCAAAATTATAGTGCTGTGAGTAACAAACTGAGATCAAATGAGAGGCATGACACAAGTCCAGAACCAAGGCGGAGATAAGGAATCAAAACAAAAAATAGAAGCACGTGTTCAGAGATAGATAAGAGAATGAAAACAAAATGGAGATGTTACAGTGATGTAGTTCTCTATAGTTATTATATTAGAATGAACTTTAATCCCTCAGTCGTAGAGGTTACAAACAAACCCTGAGTGTCTAGAGGGTTAAAAAACACTCAGTCAGCTTTTAGTTCTTATATGTACATAGGTTCTAGTGATGATAGAAATCATACCAGCAGATTAAAGGCAACGGTATTCCCTAAGAGACATGACCAGCAGGAAAACAGGCCCTGCCATGCTGAAAAAAGAGTTCAAGAATGGTTTGAGGAGAATGTGTTCCAGATCTCAATCTAACCAAGAATCTGTGAGACATGCTGGCAAACTAGTCTGATCCATGAAGGCTTTACATCACATCTTACAGGACTTAAAGGCTCTGCTGCTAAAGTTTTAATGCCAGATACCACAACACACCTCCAGATTTCTTATGGAGTACATGTCTTAATGGATCAAAGGTATTTTGGCGGAATGAGGGGAACCTACACAAAGGGCAGGTGGTATGACTGATCAGTGTATGAATGTTTGTTTTGGAATACTCTCTCTCTCTCTCCCCTTTTCTGACAGGGTTCATCTGACATAACTGTCTTTATCAAGATACAGGTCACTCTGCTATAAGCACAACCACATACACACACATGGTTAAACCCTGATCTCATTAAAGAGAAACAGTATAGTGCACTGTCCACTTCACACCAAAAGAAACCAAGAAATTTTAATATGGTAAGAAAAACTGAGCCTGCTAATTGCTTAAGAGTGAGCAAATAAACAGTTCTGGGGAAGGACAAACAAAAATATTCTTTGAGTTTCTTTCTCTTTTAATGCAGGTTAATTTATGTTTTTTTGCTTTGACTGTGTTATTCAAAGCAGCGGATTAATTAGCGGAAAACAGTTGATAGTTTGCTGTGTTCTCTGTCAGCGGCTGCCATCTGCACAAGCAAACTGATTAATGAACAGGTGCAATCGCATGTGCTTTCATCAGGTTCACTGAGACAAGCTCCTCAGAAGCACACAAAACTCCTAATATGCTTTTGGCTGCAGTACAGAAGCTCCCATTTGCTTCTCGTGTAAATTGCCTTTTTCCTCTAAACTTAAGAGCAGACACAGTAAAATACCGCTAACCAGCTCGCCACGATTCAAGACACAAGTCAAAAGAGTCTTGCAAACTGTAATGATGTGCACTGAACTCAAGCTTGAACATGTGAAGTTTGAACACACAAACAAACAAAACTGAAAATCAGTTTTGACAGAAATGACGCAAAGAACAAGAAAAAAAAATAATGGAAGCCTTTGCAAGGAGCTGATGTTAGTTTGTGGTCAGATGCAAGCCTCAGAAAATGGGTTCAACATGGAGTGCTGAACAGGACATTCTATGGAAGTCCAGGAGAAATGCAGTCAAAAAAATTCAGAAGCTATGAAAAAGCTTCTGGAAATATGCACAAATATAACAATTTTATCCATCCTCTAGAACTGAATTCTAACTATTCAATAGTATTGATAATTATTATACAGTTTAATAGGTCTTACACAGCTAGAGAACAAACTCCTTCTCAAGTAATATAGTGGGCTACATTAACACTTGCTACAGTTCTGTGGCCGGTGACAATTTCAACTACTCATTTTTTAAACTCCACATACTATGTGACGGATAAAGACAGCGGTTAATAAAAAATGCTTTGAGTGTAAGCATTTCTATCGCACTACTTGCAACAAATCCTAAATGCATAGATTTCACTCCATGCAAACAGCATACCAACATTCTTTAACTGGTTTTAGGTCAGGACCTTGAGCAGGCCACTTGGGTTCCTCTAAATTCATTACACTTTGAACCTCACTTTGTGCATAAGACACAGTTATGCTGGAACAGGAAAAGGCCTTTCCCAAAGTTGGGAAAGTTACCAAAGTATTAACATTAACCTTTGCTGAAACTAAGGCATTGAACCCAAACTCTGAACACAACCCCAGCCCATTATCCCTCCTCCACTAAACTTCACTGATGGCACAATATAGCTATATTCATCTGTCAGCAGTATGATTGACCACTCCTCTAACACATTTTCACTGTTCCAGAATCCAGTGAAGGTATACTTGACACCACTCAACCAATGCTTGGGATTGCCTATAGTGTAGTGTAGTAGCCTATAGCTACTTGGTCTACTGCTGCTTGGCTGAACTGTCTGCAATCCTAGACACTTTTATTTAACATTACTAGTGCTTACAGTTGGCTGGGACTGATCTAACCGCAGAAATTTCATAAAATAACTTGTCGCAAAGGTAACATCCTATGACTGTGCCACGTTTAAGGTCACCAAGCTTATTCTACTGCCAGTGTTTGTGTGGACTGCATGACTGTTCTTGATTTGACACTTGTTAGCAATATCCTTAACAAAAAGTAATTTATTCAAGTGTACTACTAAAACTGAAGCAGTGTACTAGCTGTTTTCATTTGATATACTTTATTTTATATTCTTAACAATATTATCATGTAATATACTTGACTTATACTGATAGGTATATGGAACATATATAAAGTATACTTTTGTAAACGTAAAATTACCTAATAAAGTATACTTAAAGTATACTTTTATAAACTTAAAAATGTTCCAGTTTAGTCTGAAGAACTATTAAATTAGTTTACTTTCTAGTACACTACAAGTACATGGTCCGTTTACTTGCTATACTTATACTCAAGCATACTTAATGAAATAATCTTCAAGTTTACTACTTTTTGCTATGGGTGGGTGTGGTTGATTATTTGCAGTGTCCACATACTTTTGGCTATATAGTGTATGTTTATGTACACACATCTTCAGTCCTGAGTCTGCTAGAATGCCTAATCAGCAAAAAAGTTATAATTAGGTGCTGTTATTAGGCCTTCAGCAGATTAGGAGGGTTTTGCAGAGCTTTCTGTCACTGTGATCTATTGAATTGTGTTCGTTAAGGGTCCTAGGCATAATGTGTTCTTGTTTGTGGAAAAGGATGGCTTCTCCTACTTTTAAATTTACGCAAAAGTACGTATGAGGTGGCCTGGTGTATCCAATATGGTGCATCACTGGACATCAGCAGACTCATCTCTTCTCCTGTCCATGGCAGATCACACTCATAAATCTCAAACAAACCCAGCATGTGAAGGACGTGTGGTAATGGAGACGGTGATGAACACAGCTGGAGGGGGCTGGGGTCAGCTCTAAAGGGAAAACTGTCTTCTCGCAGGCTGGTAATAGTGAGTGTCTAATGCTGCCAGATAATTGATCCTGCACAGGTGTTAGGTAGTACGAGCGGTTGTGTGTAGAGGTTAGAGCAGCGCAGTGTTAATTAGCTGTGGGATTTCACTTCTTCCAGTTCTTCAGCCTGAAGCTTCCCTTTTTATGATATTATACACCTGCATTACCATGTGTTCTCTGTTTGCAGTCATGTGAGTTTGCTTACAAATATGTTGCGGGAATCCAAAAGTAAGACATTTGTGAAATAATGCAATGCAAATGCAGATGTGCTGCTCCATTCCTGTGGGAGTGTAGGGATAGAGTGAGAAAGAAAGAGAGAGGGAATAAACAAAAAAGGTGGGG
>JBBPDC010000109.1:4076528-4086695 GCA_037974485.1 Hemigrammopetersius urotaenia | reverse complement strand
AAAGAGAGAGAGAGAGACAGAGAGAGAGAGAGAGAGAGAGAGAGAGAGAGAGAGAGAGAAAAGCTGGCATGCTGCTGTGATCGATGAGACAGTATCACCAGGCTGCAGAAATCCATGCCGTTTAGCTGAGTACTGTCTGGTTCATATCTAATGTGTTTGGACTGCAATTTAATAAACTAATTTGATGGGTCCGGGGCTTTAATTGTTGCCCTGCCACATGCAGCTCACTCCTCAGCAGAAACAGCAGGGCTCTGGCTGCAGTGAAATTGAGCTGGACAGCTGTGTGCAAAGCAACAAAAGCCATTTAGGAGGACAGTGGAGTTCAATTGTACTGGTGTACAGTCACACCAGGCTTCAGTTACAGCGTTATTTAATTATAATGGAATTCAATTTAACTGGATTGCATTTACTCTGAGAATCAACTACACTGGAATTCAATTACAATGGAGTCAGTGAAGATAATAGAACTGATGGAGGTGATAGGGATGGTGAAGGTGATGGTGCAGATGGAGGTGATGGATCATAGGGTGATAGATATTAATGAGGTTGATGGAGGTGACAATAATACAGAGGGAGTTGATGGGACTGAAGTGAAAGTAAAGTGAAAGTGACCATTTGTCATACGTGAACACACCACAGCACACAGTGTGAACAGCACAAAATTCAACCTCTGCATTTAACCCATTCACCAAGTGAAGCTGGGGGCAGCTACGAACACAGCGCCCGGGGAGCAGTACCTTGCTCAGGGTACCTCAGCTGTACCTAGCGGTCTTGGAAATCGAACCCAGACTTTCTGGTCGCAGGGCGAGTGCCCTAACCACTAGGCTACCAGCTGCCCGATGGAGAAGAAGAGTTCTAAGACCTGATGGATACGTTGGTGGAGATAATAGAGAGGGTGTAACTGATGGAAATAAAGAGGCTGATATAGGTGTGGGTATAATGAAACTTACAGAAATAACCGGGGTGATGGAGCTGTCGGGGATGATGACATTAATGGATGTAATGGGGCTGGTGGAGCTGGCAGAGTTGATAGAATTGATAGAGTCAATGGTTTACAAACCTGATGGGCCTGATGGCACTAACAGATGGAGCTGATGGAGATAATAGAGTAGATGGGGCTAATAGAGGCGATGGTACAGATGGGTCTGAAGAAGGTAATGGAACAGAAGAAGCTGATAGGGCTGAAGGATTTGGTGATGGTGGTGGAGCTGGTGGGTCTGAGGTAATTGATGAAGGTCATGGTATAGACTTGGCGTAATGATGGTGATGTATGATGAGAATTAGGCTAAGGAAGGAGTTGATGGAGGTATTAGGAATGTTGGAGCTGATGAAGAATATGGAGAGAATGATACAAAGGTAAAATGTTTTGGCTTCACCGGAAGTGAGAGGTCTGAAGGAGGTAATGGGGAAAATAAAGTAATCAGCAATAAATAAAGGTGATGATCAGCAATGAAGCTGAGTTTAGTTCTGAGTTTTGGGTTTAAATGTGAAATTATGCAAAACTAAGAAATAACAGTAATGACTGTGAGTTTGTAATGAGAGGTTAATGAGTTTACAGAGCTCTCTCCATATGCTGAGCTCATCTGGTTTAGAGACAGTCCTCACTCCATGTTCCTACCCTGCAGATTTGGGGCAAAGTGTCTGTGTTTCTTAGTGTCTTTGATTCGCCTCTTTCCAGCTCCGCCGAGAGACTCTGACAGCATTACAGAAATGTTGACTAAGTGCTCTGATAAAATAGAGGATGTCACTAAATCTGCAAATTCATCCGTGGGGGCTAAAAAGGGGCAGAAACAGGGAGTGATTAAAAAGCCTGGAGGGAGAGGAGGAGAACATAAACACCTCTTAAATCCACTGGCTAAAGGGGCATATTTCCCCTCTGGATTCATATCTCACATCTTAAAAATGCTTGGAAAAAAGGCCAGTGTCCTAGAAGAGCCATGCCATCTCCCCATCTGTTTATGGGAATATCAATACAGTTCAAAAGGCTTTTTACTCTTTCAGGCCAAAATTCTAATCAGACGAGGAATTCAGTACAAGCACATTTATCTGCAGTCAATCACCACATGACCTCTGATCTCTGGAGGGCTCTCCTGAATGAGAACATCTCTTCACCCCTAATCAACCCAATTACACAATCCTCTAATGCCCCACTCAACTGAGAGTGTGTGCTGATTGCTGGACCAACACTGGCCTATTTCCCCACTGCGAATGCAGTCATGGGTGGTTTTGACATGTCACTCTTTTCCTCTTTATCTACTTAACAATGCATCAAGACCTTAAGGGGAAACTTCCGGTCCACTATTGGCCCTGTAATCTCCTGGCCAATAGCAGCTTGATGAGAATCAGTAAAGTCACTGATTAAGTGGTTGAGGGGTTAACAGGAGGTTACTGCTGTCTGTTACTGACTTCCATGGGCAAATGAGTACGCAATTGATCAGGGAATGCTGTGCAGAGTTGTTTGAGCAGGAATGGGCCAAAGAGGATAGTTTCCCCCTGAACTAAAGCGATCAGATGTACTGATACATAGTGACAAAGAGCTAAATAAAAATCCTGATTAAAATTGCGTTATCAATTTCAAGGGAATGGTTAAATAAACACATTATAAAAATGCTTTTGAATGTTTTCAATAGAAGAACTGTGGTCTACAAGTTCATCCTTAGCACCTCAAACCTTAAATACACAGGGAATAGGGGTTCCCTTGAATAAACCTTAAAGCAGGCCTATTCAACTAGTGGCCCGTGGACTGGATCCAGCCCTTTTGAAATTTTTTATGGCCTGCAAGACTGCCAGTAAATCAATGTGTGATTTGTGTGATGTAATAAAATTATGAGTTTTGGCTCATGATGGGCTGGTAGTCCCCCGCTATTTTCACCAAGATTGGTGTTCTGCTGTGTTGTATAAATGTAGCCAATTTGAGCACAGAAGTTGCCATATTATTATCCAATCACAGCTGAAAGAGGCAGGACTTGTCAGAAAATAGGTGTGTTAAAAAAAAAAGCAGAGCAGAGCAGAGCTGGCAGCAACGAAAGAGAATCTGGTCACACAAACACACAGTGAGGGTAGAATCTTTGTAGTTTTAGCTCGGTGATGTTTCTACTCTAACGACTTTAGTGGTCAGAGTTCGCGTTTAGAACTGGACAGCATTAAAATGGCTATGTTTGACGGTTAAAGCGGCACTGACGCAGTGCTGAATTTGGGCCAGGGCGGAATCCAGTCAGCCCTCCCCTGGATAAACTGCCCAAGGGGAAACCAGTTAGCACATCAGAGTGACGTACATCAGTGCTCAAGTAGTCCACAACTGTTTCTTAAACCTGTAAAGCAGCATAAATACATTTCCACTTGAAGACAGCGTGGGACTCCACAGATCTGATCAGAAAAGGGAAAACCCTGTCCATATCTGTTGAAGTACCTAATTCATGAACAGTGAATCAAATCAGTACCATCAATGATGCTATTACTACTTTGAGCATATGGTGTGCATGTGTGCAAACCGAGATACAGCCTGTCTGTTGGCACATAGACAAAATTGTTATTTCTCAATTACAGCCACTCTCAAAAAAGCAATTATATATGAATCTTCATCTGTTTTATACACTTTACAGAGGACACAGCAAATGAGCATACTTTTTTTATCATTGTTTTGTTTGCATTGCACAATGTCAGAACAGCATATAAAATAATAATAATAATAATAATATAATAATAATATATTATTTGAACAGCATATAAAAAGTTAATTCTATAATATTCAATGTAGAGGAAATGAAGAAAAATATAAAACTGTAACAACCTGAAGAGAATGAGCAATCTTGTTTTACCTTGGATAAAGGTTGGGCTACAAAAAGAACAAAAACAGCAGCATGCACAGACAAAAGAGGTTTGTGTGTATTTGCTATTCTGCAAGAGTTTGTCCTGTGTTACAGGTCAGGCTTGCCAGATTTTAGCTATGGCCAAACAAGATTGATCATTCTCTTCAGTTTGTTCCCTTTGAAACAAACACATAAAGAACAGCCGACACACAAACTTGTTTTGGTTGTGTATGTTATTTCTGTACTTCTGCGGAGTTTGCCATTTGCGTCAGTCTGGTCGAACAGAGAAGTTTACGCTGTGTTTTCTGGGTGCATGGTTCTGATGGCAGTGGAAAACATCCTCAATATCTCCTCTTTGAGGCAGATTCATGCTTCTCCTTCCATTAAAAGTTTGTAATATCTGAAACATCCCTTATCGGCTTGTCACACAAACCCCTGCTACGCTTTTGTTAACCTGGATCAAGCAATTCAAGACCTTCTTGCAGAAGCTCTTCTGCCTCCATTATTTGGAGAGATTTTAAGAACGTGATGCTATTTTTCCCCTCTTACTCGACTGATAGTGTGCAATTATCCCCAGGCCATGACGCAGGGAGATGTGACGCGAATTCTTTGGAATAAGCAGCTTCCCTCAATGTTACTGACATACAAAAGAAAAAGCACTTGCTCCACAAACATCAAAGTAAATGCTCACTAAAAGCCGCAATCAGCAATTGAGTGAGAGACTTTGAACTTCTTGTTAGCAAGATGCAGCCGAGCGTCGGCAGCAGCGTGTGATTTTGGTGACAGCTAAGAGATTGATGGTGTGTTTACTGCCGAGCTACTTGTGGGTAGAGAAACGCAGGCTGCTCAAATAAAATGTTAATAAGCGGATCATGGTGATCCATGAGTGTGTGCCTGAAAGTTATTCGCTTGTAATTATCGCTAGAACTCTGATTACTTTTGCACACGCGCAAATTCTTCAGAGCTTACAAAGCAGCAATGGAGTTAAAGTGAATCAGTAATCACCAAACGTGCAAAAGTCAATGCTTGGCTATGGGTTTCGAGTCTAATCTGCAGTTTGGTTACTAATCCATTCACTCTGCTGTCTGAGAATATTCAGCCGCCTTTTTCTGAAACATGTCTAATTTGCATCAAGATTTTTTTGTGTTTGACAATCAGACAATTAACAGTGAATGAGATAAACACATTTTGGCAGGCCGAATTGAAAACCAGACAGACTGAAGCTTAACGTAATTAGGAAATGCTGAATTACAACGTCCAGCTTTCAGGCCCATGATGAGCAAGGGATCCAGCTAGTCACACTCATTTTTTTTTGTTTGCTTGCTTGTTTGTTTTTATTTGAATCATTCCCACGTGAATGATTCCTTCTGTCACCAGTTTGTCGAGTGTTTCAGGAGCACAGAATGGTCATTACTGTCCAAAACCACAGGCACAAACACGATCTGTAGAGTTTATTTCAAAAACTCTTGTCATCAAACAAAGTCACTTCAAATTTGCATGCTTATGTGGCAGTTTGTCACAGAAAATAGTCAAGTCAAGTAGGTTTTATTCACTGAATTTGAATTTAGTCAAAGTGAAGCCAAGCAATATTCTCTCAAGACTATGATGCAGCACAAAACAATGCAGAAAACAAGTGCAGATATTACTAGGATGAACTTTGTATAAGAACACAAATGTCTAAATCATTCAGAGTGGACATAACATGGAAGATCTTCCAGTTTCACAAAGTACGTGAAAAGTGAAGTGAAAGTGACCATTTTGTCATGTGTGCACCATGTATGAACAGAGTATGTCATTGCACAGGGAATATGAGTAATTAGACCTAATGATGATTTACAACTGCTATGAAACTGGAAGAAAACTAACATTTGAGGATCTGAGGATGAAGAAGCAGATTGTTTACATGGCAATGGAAATGTTTAAGTCGGAAAACAACAAGATTCAAAAATTCAGGGAAATTCATGCGAAGAGACTTGATTGTTGACATGACTAACCAACATGACCATGTCATGTCCTGCCTCTGCATGCTCTACCCAGTCACCCCCTAAACCAACACATTCAACACACACAATCTCCTGCTGTGTGCTACATGCGTGAAAGTCGTTGTCTGGACACAGTTCTTGTGTGATATAGAGTGCAAAAAAAGAAAAATATCTGTACTTCATGTTCAACTTCATCACAGCAGACATGAACCTACAACAATAAAAACATGAATGCATTTGAAAATATCGATGCTGAATGGTATAGTGGATCAAATTTACGTCAGTAAAAGCTTTATGAGAACAGAGCATATGTAATACAAAGTAGCGTCATCACCCCAGTTTGGTAACATTAGGCTGCTGGCGTGTGTGTGGGGACTATGCTGATCAGTACGGTATGATCAGTATTAATGAAATATGCTGTGGAAAACATACAATATATTTGATTCACCTGATTTACGAAGCCTAGGGTTTTGCATCTTGCTTTCTTCGGTATTCTGCATGTCTCTGTGAACAATGCCAACCAGGACTTTCATGAAACAGATTTACATTTGCATTGTAACAACTTCTTTTCAGTAAAGACAGAAATTAACTTTCTATGTCAATATATAATAAATGCTGCTACCTAACACCTACATGTATTTCTGAAGGTTTAATAGACCTTTAATTGACCAGCTAAACCAGAATAAGTTAGACCCATGTAGAATTGATTCATTTTTGCAGGCTTTATAATGTGCAGAGATGAAAAAATACATTTAGTAATGCACAAGTATCAGGAATTAGGTGTGTTTTTTTTATTAGACACTGTTATAGAGTGAGTGTGGATGAAGCAAGTTCATTTATATCCGTGTGAAGCTGAGCTGAACAAAATAAGCACAAAAGACCCACAGCGGTGTGGGCAAAGCTTTTATATAAGTGGTACAAAGCCCAGGCCTTTACATGGAGTAGAATGTAGAATTTTCTCTTCTTCTCCCACACAAGGCACAAATGGAGTGAACTTACAATGACAAGCCATTACAGTGCTAATTATGAAGTCATATCTGCCAGCTGAATGAACCTGTCTACTTTCTTAGGCATTTCGGTCTGCAGTGTGTGTTTGTGTGGGGGTATGAAAGAATATCCTTCTGGACATCTTAGACATCCAGACATTTCCAGAAAATCACCAGACTCAGACTTGATTTTGGAAAGGCCTGTCTGCACGTTTAGGAATTCGTTAATCCATTCACTAATCCAAACCCTAATCCTAACGCTAACCTAATCCTGGACCAGCAGACACAGCAGCCCTGTAGGAAGTTATGGTGCATTTTTAAGTACTGGAACCCTTGTGACATTTGTAGCTGAAGACAATAAAAATGAAGCAATTTCTTTTACTTTTCCAGCTGAAGCTAAAGTGCCATATCACTAATGTGTACTTTTGATTGTACCAATTTGATGTTTTGTTGCATTGGCTGCTATATTTAGAATAGTTAGGAATGTAAGACTATTACCTATAAGCATACACAGGATGTGTGCTTTATTTGCTTAATCCAAACACTATATTGTGGCATCTGCTCTCAATAATTAAATCAATCAGTGCCGTTAATTTATTAGTATCATTACTATAATCACATCCTAAATAATGCAGTATTTAATTTCTTACTAAAGAAGGTAATATTAATGATTCGAGTTCTGACAGTTGAGAAATGTGAATACTTTTGATGGAGGTTTTGGCAAAAATAAACATTAACAGAAAACACAAATATAGCAAGCAGATAAACATCAGTATATTTACTGTTAAAATTTCATTTAATTGATTTAGGAAGTGATTTAGGAAGTAAAGGAGTGCTTGAGTGTGAGTGCATGTTTGTTTGCACACATGTGCACAACTGCATGAATGAGAGAGAGAAAGCAAAAAAGTTTATGTTCCTGTTTACATGAGGAACGACAACGGAAAAATGACATGAGTTTGAATGTTAGGGTGGCTCTCACAGGTGTTGGTAGAATTAGTAGAATACAATTCTCTTGAAACAAAGAAGAATGTTTAACTGCAGTCTAGTGAACCTGAGATAACCTGAACCCTTCATCTATTCTTTACCCAATCAAGCCGAGCCGATGTACGCCCAAGATGAATTCAGTCTTACAATAAAATAATGGTGCTTTGCTCTAGTAATATCAAAGTTTTAGAAATGTTAGGAGTCCTGAAATAGTACTATGATGTATGAATGAGAGTCACAAGCACAGATAAAGATCTATTGCTGCACACAAAATCCTGAGTTTAGATTCTTCAACTACAAACATAAACATGAACACATTACCAACCTTTTACAGCATTTGCGATCTCAAAGCAAGCTGTGTTATGCTATGCCCACATATAAAAGTTCAACCTCATGTGATTAGACAATTGTACAAATTTCTAAAGTTCAATCCAATGTCCTCACTAAGTTTCTGTGGAAGTTTGGAGAAAAAATTTCATTAGATTTTGCCCAGTAACTACTGGGGAATTTGTCTGGTGTGCCATGGTCCAGGAATGAAGTTTACTCTGGTTTCACAAAGGCTGCAGAAATGCCTGTTGCAAGATTGACTTTGTTGCACAGCTTGTTGCAACGTTGATCTAAGCTAAACTTTAGCACATTGCTGAAACTTTGGCACGTGTCTTTGTTCCCTTCCTGATGAGTCTTCTTAAAAACAAAAGATGGTGGCCTGACCTGGAAAGGTTTTCCTTGCCAGGCAGATGCTGCAGAGACAGGTTAGGTGGGGTCTGCTTTTATAACCTTTAGGGCAAACTCCCCCACCGACCAGGAACAGAGTTCACCCACCCTGTCATATCACCTAATAAGCAACCAAGCAAAGCAGCTTATTAGAGAGCCTGGATGCTTTGTAGAGGCATAAAATAACTATTAGATAATGCAATCTGTCAATTCTTTGAGGTTATGATGATTCTAGCAGCCTCACAAGTGGCTAGAAATTAACCTATTTGTGACTGTATTGATTATGTACAGTGTTTGAAAATGTGTGAATTTCCAAAATGAATATGTGAAGGTTAAGGATGCACTGATGAAGTAGAAAAATTAGGGCTGTAACGGTACATGTATTCGTACCGAACTGTCACGGTACATGGGTCACGGTTCGGTACATGATGTTGTATGGAGAATACACGGTACGATGGAGAAGACATGATTGAAGTAATGCGGAATCACAGAGGGACCAAAAAGCGCAAGTAAATCATGAACCTGGGTCGTAGTGTGGTGCAATAGTGCCACCTACTGGTGTAACACTTCTGCTGCCTTACACATACATGAAAATATAAACAAGAGTGTGTGTTTACTGGTTAATACACTGCTGTTTATTTAAAATAAAGGAAAACAAACCAAGCCTCATTCTTTATAACTTTTTGCTTAACTTCACTGAATCGTTAACCGTACCGAACCATGACCCCAAAACGGAGGTACGAACTGTGACATCTGTGTATCAGTACACCCCTAAGAAAAATACAGCTGATAAAGCTGAAATAATCAAGCAGTTGCTGCCTGGCTTCCATTATCCTTCAGCCAGTGATGTCATTGGTCCATCTTAGCAAATATTCATCGGAGAAATTATTTAGATGCTGATGAAAGCAGATCACAGCAGCTGTTTGTAACAATATAGGGATGTGACGGTAGAATTTCAATATAAAGAAATGAAATGAAAGAAAAGAAATGAAATTGGTATTGGTATATTGTTTCAGCATGGCACATACATAAAACAAATTTTGATGTAGGACGATGCTTTGATGTAGGAGTGAATTCATCCACATCACCAGCAGAATGCACTCTTAAGTCTGAGGTGCCAATAGCTGCAGGAGAGATGCAGGTAAACATTGTGTGTATGTGTGGGTGTGATCAGTCCATTTTAGCCAAGGATCATCCATCACAGCTGCTGTAAGAGCTGAGCGGTAAGACACTTCCATAAGCCATTATGTGGATATATGATCATATTCAAGGAAATTGCCATTAAAATGTTCAAGAAGTGATGAAGTGGGCTGCCGGAGTGTGTGTGCGGTGCAAAAATGCCTTTTTTAACGGGCAAATATAAGAGTGGATGAGAAAAAAAGTGTCTCAAGGCCCAATCTAGAGTGAAATCATCATTTCAAAGGTTCTGTATATTTATCCAAACTGGACAAACAAGCCCACAGCACTGATCCTGAGAAGTTCAGTAAAAGGCCATTGGTTTCATTTCACTAGCATGCAGACAGACAATCAGACAGACAGATGAGGCATAGATGGGAAAGAAAGATGAATGGAGTGAGTTCTCTTGCTGACATCAAATCAAGATCAAGACCTAGGATGGAGGGAGAGAGAGAGAGAGAGAGAGAGAGAGAGAGAGAGAGAGAGAGAGAGAGAGAGAGAGAGAGAGAGAGAGAG
>JBBPDC010000109.1:4051192-4066352 GCA_037974485.1 Hemigrammopetersius urotaenia | reverse complement strand
TGTTGAACTGAGTACAAACGGCGCTACCAGAGAAATATTACTAAACGGGCTCTGGTTGCTACTCGCTAACAAGCAGCTCTGTGATGACTTACATATCTAACATAACATTTAAACCAAAAAAATAAGCAACTTTGCGTTGAATGTAGGTAAGTAGTCCACAGCAGGAGTTATTATATTAATTTTGACTTTGCGTATCTAACTATAGAAACTACAGAAACATCCCTCTGTCTAAATGCTATTTAGAATTAGCTTACACAAGTGTAAAATTTGCATAATGATGGTTGTTATCATTTTCACAGTGAACCAGCTGTACTCTGCATATTCAGTTCCTTGTTGACTTCATTTATACCAACATGAGCACAAATAAATTGCATGAGTCACATGAGCAGTTAGCGCTGCCAGTGCTAAATATTTATTTCAATCCTGAAATCGTTCATTTGACACATAGCAGTCGTTATAAATCCAGTGGCCATTTTCTGTGTCTTATTTGATGAGCCTTTATATATAATTTGTTGTATGGAACAGGAAGGCTCAAATCAAGACAAGAAAACTTACAACAATCTAAAAAAAATGTAGAAGGAGATTAAGAGGAAACTGCTGGAGAAATGGTGGCAGAAGAAGCTTACCAGAGAAGGATGGATTCCTAGTTCATGCAGAGGATGATGAAATGGAGGGAGAGGAGAGGAGAGGAAATTTAAGAGAGGTGGGTGAAGTGTATGGAAGAACAGACAAAGGAGGAGGCTGGGAGCAGGAGAGGTTGACATATAGGGAGCAATGGAAGTGGTAAGGGTGAACAAATCAGTGTCCAACCTACATGAGGTGTATTTACATGACCCCTTTAAACGTAAAATAATGGAACATAATCTGTTCTCCAACAACAGTATGAATACACATAATGGTACTGATAGAGTCACTACACGTTGTTAGGGGTGTTAGTAATATAAAGTCAATACAATATCAGAAATGTGGATATTCATTTTACACCAATGCACAAATTTGATATTCTGAAAATGTAACATTTTTCTATACATTATTATTCAGTGCAGCTCTGTAGTGTGCTCCCACCGCCTTCCTGACATAGCATATCTAATTTCCTTTTTGTTTGTTTGAGGTCATGACCCATCTTATGATTCATACAGAGACTAATTTATGCTCAGGAGGAGTCCAACAGAGTTTTTTTAGCTGGTCATTAATGAAGTAGGCTTACAGCAACAGACAAATGTGCTCCAAAGGAAGCCAAGCATTTAATCTGAACCAACAGGCAACACCTGACATGGAATAGGTCAAGGACACAACAGATACAGGACTTTTCTCCAGAAAGAAAACAGAGTACAGGATGGACCCAAATACCACAGGTGCTGATTCTATTTCCTTGGAGATTTGACTTGACTGACTTTTACGCGGACTTATCCTTATGACTTTAAAACCAATGGGCTGGAATTTAACACGTTATGACTTAAGTGCTAAAGATTTCACTAATCCCAATGAAGTTTAAATTTCAGACATCCATAGTATGCAACTCCTCTCACATTTTTTGGTGCTGCCATATCACCGGTTAGCACTGCAGTGACAGCAGCAACAGCTGTGCTCATAGAGGCACGTTTGTACATCATTAGTTAATAAAGCATCCTGACAGATAAAATATAGCCACAATATGTGTCTTGTGGCACATGGGTGTAGTAACAGCAGCAACAAAAAGCTAAATGGTGACTCCCCGGGACCATTAGTGATGACACTATTACTCGCTGTGTCTAAAAGTACCCAGACACCTTCTCTAATTGGTGAATCCCTTCTTCAAGGTGCACCTAATGCTGAAACAGGTGATCAATTGTGCACACATAGATTAAGTAATCTTATAGTAAAGCTCTTGAGCCACACATGACCCTAGGGTCACCTTTATTAATTAATGTGGAGTGTTACAGCTGTGTTCTCTGGAGCAATGTTTTTGGGTTGAACTAGAGTAGAGTTTGTAATACAGAACTAATTATCCCACATCAGTACCTGATCTGCCCAATGCTCATGTGGCTCAGTACAATCAAATCCTCACAGCAATGTTTCAACATTTCAACCAACTTTTGGACAATATATTTAGTTAGCCAGCGGTAGTAAGCAAGAACTATCCTGCTCTGCACACAATGAACACAATGAACCTTTCAGAGTTCTCAGTGATGTGATGTTAAAAGGTATTAAACGTTGAAATGACTGAACTGGGATTTTTAAATGGACCTGCCTGACTTTAAATATCATCAGTTTTGAGAATTGTTATTTGGAACACTGTGACAAGTGGATAATGACTGCAGAGTATAATTCTCATTGGTGGGGTATAAGCTTCCACTACATGTGAGCAACATTTGCCTTGTTACTTCAGTTCAAAACTGAAGAAAACATACTTGAGACACGGAACATGTCTTTGCCCGCTGGCCACATTTGAAGTAAGAGGTATAATTGAGTGAAACTGATTTTTCAAAAAATAAATTGCTTTAATAAGGCATGAAATTATCAAGAGGGAAACATCAATAAATATTAACTGGATTTATTGCTGTGACAGTATGGGTGAAATGATTTGAGGACTTTTCATGTTGTCAAATATATTTCTGTCACGACCTACAGCCAAGTTTTTGTGTTTCTCTGAAACACCTGTCATGAGGTGCAATGAAACCTGATGGATCTGCCTGGTATGCAATAGCATTCGTTTTCGGGCCTCGCTTTAAAAAAAAGAAATAAAAAACATGTATCTTGCTGTAACTGATTGCAATGTCAGAGTAAAATTGTTTGGTGTTTAGCGCTGTTCTCGCCTCTCAGCTTCATTATTCCCAGAATTCTGGAGCAGGAAGAATGATCCACAAGCTACAACTGAAATATTATAATCAGTTCAGGACTGTAGCGATGTGCTCCTGTAACAAGCTTCAATTACTCACTTTACTTTGCGCTGAATGCAGACTCGATTTGTCCTTACTGACGATGTATTTTAGTGTGTGTGTCTGTGTGTCTGTGTGTGTGTGTGTCTGTCTGTGTGTGTGTGAGGTGTACCGGAGTTAATGGGCACATTTGTTTAGATTTGCTAAATTATATTTATTCATTTCTCCACTCAGTCTCAAAGGAAAACCCACCAGATCTACACAGAAACACAGACACATGCACACACACACACACACACACACACACACATGCACACATACACACACATACACACATGGCCAGCACTGACCTTGAGACTAAAGCATGCTCTGGCCTTCTTCAGGCTGAAACCTTCATTATTTAATTTGCTTTGTGCATATTTGACTGTCTTTTAAACCAGAGGGCCTCAACTGACTACAAAAACACACATGGGAGACGTTCCACCGTGGAAAGAGAACAAACAAACAAATGCAGCCCAGCTCTATCTGTAATGCAGCATCTGTCACGGAGAAACAAAACTTAGAATTTAGTAATCCATTCTTTCATTTATTCATTCTTGTCCTAACCAGGGCCACAGGGGGCGCTGGAGCCTGTCCTGCCTTTCATTTGGTGAAATGCAGAGAAACCTCCTGGACAGGACAGTTCATACACACACACACACACACACGCGTGCGCACAAACACACACGCACACACACGCACACACACACACACAAAGACACACCTAGGGACAATTTAGGATCTCCAAGTCACCTGAAATGCACAATAAAACCCTTGCAGACATGTGGGGAGCATGTAATATGAACAATAGACCCAGGCTGGCCTAGACCGGAGTTAAAGCCAGGACCTTGTGAATGTAATAACAGAAGCCAGTAAAAGAGTAGTCATAACAGAAAAATGAACAGTCCAAACTGTCACGGTCGCCTCGCCCTCCCCCCGTAGATTCCGCTCCCCGTCCCTCAAATATTAGTTATTCTTTTAATCAGAATAACTGATTGTCTCTGTCTCTTCCCTTCTTTCGTTTCTGTCTCCGTGCCCGTCCCGGTTCCCAACCTGTCCGCATCCCATTCTCCCTCCGTTCCTCCCTTCCCCCCTTTCACCTTTTAGAGTATCCACGCACCGTTTGTATCATGTCCCGTCCTTATGAGTTTCACCTGTTTCTAAACCCGAGCACTATTTAAATCCCAGTCTGACCCCTACCCGGCGTATTTTCTGTTATCCTTCTGAGTCTGGGTTTTTTGGTTTCCTGTATTGTTGTTTTTCTGCTCGGTGCCTTTAGTTCTGTTTATTAAACTGTTTGTTTGTTTTCATGTAGCCTTGCGTCCTCCCCCTTCCCTTCCATACACCCACCATGACAATAACGGAAAAATGAACAGTCATTATGGAAGCCAAAAGTCATAACAGAACTGAAAGTATATAAACAGAATTAAAAACAATAAAAAGAGAAAAAAATTAAACAATGTGTGTGTTGTCTTTTGTGTGTTTGTCGTATGTTAAACAATGCATTCCAGTAGTGGCTTACATCTCCCAAAGTTTGTCAAATACCCATAAATGAAGCGGTGATAATTCTGCCAGACTGTGTATCCACAGTGCTTTCTCAGCTCTGACTGGGACGTTGGTGTTACAGTTCAGAGAGTATATCCACCATTATCAGCCAAATTTCCCCTGAGGATCACAGGCAGTAATGGAAACAGGTGGATTGGGTCCTCACTGAAGCTGAGCACTGTTTGATAATGTGAAACAAATTCTGAGCTCAAAGTTGAAACAGAAGTTGTCCCTGGAGCATGATCTCCAGACTTAGATCCAGTCATTAACTATCAAAGCTAACCATAATCACGACATATGTTTTTTTTTGTGCATACGTTTTCACCCCTATTTGCTTTGAAGCCCCAAACCACTACCTTCAAAATCCACTTAATTAGTTAAATAAGATCCACCTGTGAGCAAGCTAAGTGTCAAATGATCCCAGTACACTTGTTCTGATAGCCCCCAGAGTCAACACCAGTGCAACACCACTATGGGCTACCATCAAGCAAAAGACAGCATGAAGACAGCGGAGCAAACCTGCCAAGAGAGGGTCATCCACCAAAACTCACAGACCGGGAAAGGAGGGCATTAATTAGAGCAGCAACCAAAAGGCCAAAGATAACCCTGAAGGCGGCAGGCGGCTCTACTGCAGAGATGGGAGTATCTGTCCATAGGAGCACTATAAGCCCCACACCGCACAGAGCTGGGCTTCATGGAAGAGTGGCCAAGACAATAAGGTAGACCGTTTCAAATTTGCCAGAAGATGTATTGGAGACATGTGGAAGGAGGTGCTGTGGTCAGATGAGAAAATATAACTTTTTTGGCCACCAAGGACAACACTATGTCTGGCACAAACCTAACACCTTTCATCATTCTGAGAACACCATTCACACAATGAAGCTTCGTAGAAAGACGAATGGCGCAAAATATAGTGATATCCTTGAGGTAAATCTCTTTAAGTCTTCCATAGATTTGGGACTGGGACGGAGGTTCACCTTCCTAAACCCACTGCTAAAGCAACACTCCAGTGGTTTAAAGAGAAACAGGTAAATGTACTGGAATGGCCCCGTTAAAGTCCAGACCTCAATCCATTTGAGAATCTCTGGGATTATTAACAGATCGCTGTACATTCAACTTGAAGGAGCTGGAGCAGTTATGCCACAAAGAATGGGTAAAAATACCAGTGTCTAGTTGTGCCAAGCTTGTGGTGATGTACATGAAGAGACTTGTCGCTGTAATCACTGTGAATGGTGGCAGTACAAAGTTTTGATTCTGGGAGGGGGTGAATAGTTATGCATGCTCAGGTTTTCTTTTTTTGTCTTATTTCTTGTTTGTTGCACAATAAAATAAAAAATCATTTGCATCTGCAAAGTCGCTGTGTTGTCTAAATTAAAAGATACAAACTACCCAAAATTCCTTTATAATTCCAGGTAGTAAGGGAATAAGATATAGAGAATGCCAAGAAATGAACAGTCAGTCAAAACAAAAAAGAGCAGGATCTGTAATGGCAAATCTAAAAGCATAGTCATAACAGAAATGAAAAGAACAGTCCATAAAAAGATCAGTACAGTTGTAGCAGACGAGAAAGAACAGGGAGTCAAAAATGGAAAGACATCACAGATCTAAAATAGAGCAGTCAGTCATTACAAAAGACAAGAAACACACAGTCATAATAAAAAGCAAGAAAAGAACAATCATAATAAATAAGAAGTGATGTACAGTCATGACAAAAGAAAAGAAAGTCATAACAGATGAAAAAAAGAGGAAGCTCACAACAGAAAACAAGAAAAGTCATAACAGAAGACAGTAAAAGAGTAGTCATAACAGAAAAAAGAACAATCATAATGGGGAAATGAATGTAAGTCGTAACAAAATTGAAAAAATAGTTAAAAAATTGTTAAAAAATTAGTTAGTCTTAAAAAACTACCCTAAAGAACAAAAGTAAAAGTTGTGCATGTGTTGTGTGTCTTGTCTTTTGTATGTTTGTCATATTTGTGATATTCATTTTTTTTTAAGTTGCGTTTCCTTTAAACTGAAAGGAGGCTTCATACTGAAGGGCCAAAAGGTAGGCATGCTTATCCCCAAGGTAAACACCCAAAACTAATGTTAAAAAGTCAAAGTTATTGGTCAAGGTTGAAGATCTATTCACCTTCCTTTTCAGTGGAAAATCAGACGTTTGTCTGAAGTGTTGAATAATGCATTCCTTCATCTATAAATCGTATTAAATTAGCGATGGTAATTGAGTAACATGTATTCTAGTCATTTATTTTCAGTGACTCAGCAAAACATGTCATGTCTTCGGTGGAAGCGTTTGATCCATAGCAGGCGCCTCTAAAATGTTAATCTCTAAGCTTTGATGTTGAGGGTTGCCAGGTAAACCTTAGTGCAGATGAAATAAATAAGATTCAGGCTCCTTTGAAGAAGCCCAAACATCTTTTTTTATGCCATGCCAAAGCAGGTTTAAAGGAAGTCTTACCCTTTCATGTCCAAACCTCTTGGCAAAAGGCCCTGGCCTTTACATTTATTATAGATGACAGATCAAAATAATTAATGAAAACTAGGGTAAGAAGATGGCCAGTATTTGTTATGGGAGAGTCTGACTGGGTCAGAATGACTGCGTTCAGCATAGTGCAAAAAAAATAATTAATTGATTTAGAACATTTTGTCTGAACATGAAAGTTAAAGTCTTTCTGTGGTATCTATTTAGATGTGTACCTACTAGATTTGCCTGTTTTATGAATAAAGTTGTTTTAGGCAGTTTATCTAAACATTTTGTCTGGTTTCAGTTTGACCATTAGGCTGTTTAGGAGTAAAAAAAAATTCGTTGCACAATCGCATAAAAGGAACCACATTAAAACAATACTAACATTTAAGACTAATATTTAATTACATGTTTTTATACCATCTATTCTGGTATAGCCTGTGTTGTATAGTACTTGTGCCTGTTGTGAATTAAATGATAAATGATCAGCAATTACAATTTTGTTGTTCATTTTCCCATTCATTGAAATTTGAGCAGTTATGCAATTCCAACATTTCTAGAGCTGCATGTATCTTAAAGTGGGAATACTTTCAAGCTAGCTTCTGATTATCAGTAGTGTGATGATCCCAAATCAACTTTTTAAAAGCAGGGGTTCAGAGAGAAACAACATGACCAAAAATCCACCCATCAAACGTTTCTTCAGAAATTGAGATTACAGTACTACCCCAGTTTTACATGGATCAGGAGTGGATTCAGTCACATGCGGATTTTCTGCAAATATCCTCACCCTTTTTTTGAGATGCGAACTGTATTACCGTTACCAGCCCAGATGTGGCGGTGATACACTGAAAAGTTGTCAACCACCATAAAAAGAAGAAGAAGAAGCCTGCTGCAGCCTGCCTGCTCTGTGTCTTTCCCTCTTTTTAAGTGTTTTAAGCTCACCCCCACCAAGTTTTCAAGTTGTCTCAGTTCATTTAGTATTAGTAAGCTGTGCCCTGTATAAACATGTGGGTAGAGAGAGTCACTTCAACGTTTCTTTTGTGTATGAGTCTTTGCACATTGCTAATGCTAACTGCTAATGCTAACGGATTTTCTCTCTCTCTCTCTCTCTCACACACACACACACACACACACACACACACACACACACACACACACTCACATACAAACAAACCAATATTCCCTACCTTGTCCCTGATGTAACTGAGCATCAGCACAGAGAGCTGTCTTGTTCTTATGTGCATGAGTCTTTGCTCAGAGCTGATACTAGCCACTTATGCTCAAGTTTTTTAAGCAATGAAGTTTTCTGATTATTTGTTTACCTTTACATTTTCTTTATGGAAACTGCATTAAACTGAGTTTAAAATGAAATTAGTGTTCTGGGAGCATATTTGGGGACATATTTAGGGTTTACACTATAAAAATAAGCACTTAAAAAAAATAGGCACTTAAAAAATAAAACAATGCGGTTTTTCAATATACGCGGATGCTCTTGGAACGTAACCCCCAAGGGGGATTACTGTATTTGCATACTGCTCTAGCTCCCCCACCCCCTTTGTTGCTGCAGTAACAGCTTGCACTCTTCTGGGAAGACTCTACTAGAAGTTGGAACATTGCTATGCATTTTGCATTCAGCCAAAAAAAGAAGTGAGGTCAGGTGCTGATGCTGGATGATTATTTGTGATCACAAAGATCAAAGGTTAATTCCAGAGAACCCAGTTTCACTGCTCTTTATCTTAATGGTGTGGGCTTTATATCTCTCTAGCCAACAATTGGCTCCAAAGCATCCCATTGTATAAATAATAGTTTTCTTTGGAGATTATATAAGCTACATGTCCACAACTGAATGGCTGTATCAGTAATGGGAACACTTGAATTAGCTGCATTTGCTAGTTTGAAAGAATGTCCAGATATTTTCAGACACAGTGTATTGATGCAGAACTACAGAAATTGTTATAGGCTTTCATTTTGAAATATTAAAAGTATTATGAAATATTATAAATTATTACAGAAATATTATTCAAAGGTGAAAACATTATAGATGAATATAGAAGTATTAGTCAGCACTATGGAAATATTACAATTATGGTGTATTTTTGTAATGGCTGCTACAAGTCTTTTTTATTATATTTTTATTATTATTATAGCTAATATAATAAGAATTTCTTATCCCACCACCAGGTAGCTGAAATAAAAAAAAATCTTCAGGGTAATAATATAATAATTTGTAATATACTAATACACTATGTTATATATACAATATTAAACCTTTCCGTCTCTTCATTCATTTTCCTAAATCTGAGCAGGTACTCTCACCTCATGATTAATTTTCGGCAGCTGAATTCACATTCAAAATGAAAATACATCTTTTAATAAACATTACAACATTAAAAACAAATCTTCCATTTCATCATTACCATCCTTGCTGCTGCCTTCTAGAGTCATACCCAGAATTAATCATTTTTTTACCTTTCGTTTAATACGATGTTAAAGTATAGTAGCCTGCTTGAGAAATTTCATAACACCGCCCTGTACTAAATGAGAAAATAATTAATAACTTTACAGTAAGGATATATGTCCTTGCTAATTTATTAGAGACTGTCATGGTGTCAGGCTGAAAGGATGCACGAACCCAAAGAGGAATTAAGGAATATTACTGAAAGTCTTTATTTTATACAGAACTCAAATCAGCCACATGCTGTACGGGATCGTCCAACACTCACAGTCCCTTTGTGAGCCTCTGCTCGGTGGAGGACCATCCTCCGGCTGCTACTTTTCCCACAGGCTCTCAGCCTCACTCACTAGTCCCGTCTCTTAACACGAGGCTCTTAACACGAGGCTCTGCTCGTCTCTTCCCCTACCCCCTGGTTTCCCTTCAGATGCCTCAGGCTGGTCTGTAGGAAGCACACAGAGAATGAAGGAACCACTGGACAATACAGTTTCTGGTTTTCGCTACAAACCCCTTTCCACAGGAGCTCCACAAGGGCGATATGGTTTCTTTACACAGTCTTACTGGAGACTCCCCTCTCTCCACTTTCACCCAGGTATGTGAGCGTGATCCCGCTAAGAATCTGGGAATCGACTGGCTTTTCTATTGTTACTCATTCACTCTCCACCAATCACACAACGCCACATTCACACGACTCATCATTGGGAAAGCTCATTCAGCTGGACACGTCACGAGCACCAGGCAACCCAGCCCTCATCTCGTTAACCGTGGTTTGCCTTGTAACCCGTGACATTCGCACACACATACTCACTCATACCTTTATTTGTCTCGAGCCGTCAACCCCCTAATACTCCGGTGACTGGCTCCGTTGTGTGTGCGACTGAGATGGCCCAACTGTTACAGTAACAAAGTGTTATATGGATTCTGATTGTTTTTTACACTTGGTATGTTAGGATAGGTCACCCCAGACTTTCACTTTAACGGTAGCCACAAATTATAAATCTTCCTCTGGAATTCTGAAGTGGTCCTCCAGCTTATAATGGATAGGCAAAATCGGGCCACATAGTGTGGAATGTGCAACAGACTGATTTAGTCTTCATCCATTCTGAAATCCCTGTGTATGACCTTTTCATGTCTGAGATGAAAGTATTAAAACGTTATGAAGTATATATTGTACATTAAGATTTTATTATGATAGTTTTCATTATGCTGACATAAACACACGTTATAATTTTCTGTGTCTCTGTTAAGTGTCTTTGTTAAAACTGCTGTGTGTTTCTCTGCAGAGTGACTCTCTTGCTGAGTTCTTTTTTGTCCCTTCTCTCTTGCTTTTCATAAAAGCCTGGTTTATCTCTTGCCCCTGGATTTTTCTCCTTGGACTCACACAGTTTCTTTGTGTGTTTTAAACAAATTTGACTGCATCCTGCCTCAACCCCTGACATTTTGTTTATACTGTCCAATAATTGACTTGCTCTACTTGAGAAGATAATAAATGATTCACTGAAATCAATTTAAACAATTTATTTAGTAACGTCTGAATAATATTAAAAAATAAGTGTTGATTTTCTACCCAGGATACGCTGCTTCTAGTAGTCCATGGGAGCTTCGACCTCAGATGGTTCAAAACAGAAAGATGGAGCTGTTGATAGAAGTATCATTATCTGCCATTCATGCAATCAGGGATTTTTGTATAATCGGAGTACATCACGTCTAAAATGTCACCTCAACGCAAAGTGTTAAAAGTAAAACCAGGGTCTGAACCAGAATACTCCCTCACACCCCCACCCTTGTTCCAGACCCCCCAGATTAAAATGCTTCTGATGTCCGTTCTTGTCTTAAACTCTCCCGTTAAGATTGACTTAGTTCTATCATTGCTATTGCTTAAGCATTTCTTATTTTTTTTCCTCAGCATATTTTTTTCCCTCAGATTTTTTTGATTGTGACCATTACTTCACATGAACAGTTTAAAAAGTTTTGTAAATAATTTTACCGCAAACATATGAAAGATTAATTTAGATTAATTAATCAGAAAGTTGGTAATTAAGTAGATTAATTGTTTGTATCACCCCTAATCATAAGTAAAGCAAAGCTTGTTGTCTCAGGTTGTTTTGGCAGCTCAAATTAAGTTCAAACATGGTCTACATACAAGTTAGAAAGTTATGCTATTACCCACAGCGCATACCTAAACCAGTTGGACTCCACTGTAGTGAGGCTGTGAATCTCTCACTTTAAACTGTGTAACACTGCTGTTTTTTCTGTGTCATTCTCCACATTTAGCGATGGAGAATAGGTATGAGTGAAGATGCTGTGTCTACTGCTTGGCTGATGATGTCTTTTGGATTATTTCAGAACACAAATTAGAAGTATGTGATACTGAATCGAACTGTCCTGAGCTAATGCTACAGTCTCAATAACATATGCTCAGACCTCAGACCTCTGCTTTGCCATTAACAAGCAACTAACACCCCTAGAATACAATATCTCTCATAATACTGTATTCATTTAAACTAGTACTGTAGCTGCTTTTGTTGACTACACTACATGTTTTACTTGAATTCTCTTTCCTGCTTTCTTTGCACCATATGTATTTTTGTAGAGTTCTGTGTGATGTGTATATGGCTGCAATGACTTGGTCTCCTACTATTCAGCCTCAACCAGTTTCTGACAGATAAATAGCTTATATTGATAGTTATGTTAAGCCTATTGTTTAATATCTCATTATGGCCTGAAAACACTACGTCATTGTTGTTTTATTTTATAGTATTTCGTTATTCTTTTTCTATTGTGTTTTGATTCAGTTTTTATACTATTCAATAAAAGTAAGCTCAACACATTTTTTTAATCAGAAAGCTCCAGCAGTATTAGTTCCCTCCTCCTTAATTATTCCTTAAATAGAACATTTGATATAATTAACGTAATTATGTGTATTTTTCATAGTGCCATGATTGTTTAGGACTTTGTAGACATGCGTATTAAAGTAAGAATAAATAGACAGATTTATTAAAGCCTCTAACATTATTTCTCTTCCTTTAGCTTGAGCCATAAGTGCTAACAGCTGAAGATACCCTAAAACATCACCTGTCTCAGGGCTCTTCATACAAAGACTAGCATTGCAAAAAAAGCACTTTGCAGTAAAGCATAAACATAATTAAATACAAGTAGCTGAGATGTAATTTTGATTTATTTGCATGTGTGTATGAGCCATAAATTACATTAAATTACCTTCATTTTCTTCTCCTTTATCAGGCACAGACAGCAGTAATATGAGGAGGTTTAGAGATGCAGGATGACTCTGTCATAGAGATCGATGGCCCTCTGAACATTCTCCTCTTCTTCACCTTCATCTGCTGCTGCTTCACTTTAATTACAGGAAACATTTCGTACAAAGTTTCAGACACCACCTGCTCATGGATTTAGGGGAGAATTCGACACTTCAGCATTATTCACAGAGCTCAGAGACCGGGTAGGCTCTGATTGGCTGCATATTCCCTCGTCAGTTTAGAATGTCCTGTAATTAGGAAATGTTTGAAGAAAAAAAATTAACGTTTGAAGAAAACCACATTAACACTTTTTTCCTCAGTAAAAATTTTAGGTGTTTCATGTGTTTATGCACAGGTAAAATAATATGTATATACAGTACTGTGCAAAAGTGTCTCACCCCTCATTTCTCTGTGTTTTTTCCCCCCAAAGAGCCAGGTTTTCTTCTATTTTCCATACAAAAGCTAGCCAACTTTAGTAGTTATATCACTAAATTATCTAATTCTTCACATGTTAGACTAAAACAGGCTGGCTTTGTTACTGTAGCCCTAAGTCAGAGGTATGTACACCAATCAGCCATATTATGCCTAATATTATGAGTCAAGATTGTGGCTAAGATGATCTCAGTTGTGCCACCAAAAGAGCTGTGACCTGTTGAAGCACAGACTCTACACAGTCTCTGAAGGTGTGACAGTACCAAGACGTTAGTCCTGTAAGACTTGAGAAAAGGCCAGTCCTTGGATTGAACTAGTTTGTCCAGCAAATCCAACAGATGCTTGAGTAAATCTAGGGAATTCAGGGACTAAGACAACATCTTGAACACTTTTTCATGTTCCTCAAATCATTCTTGAGGAATTTTAAAGTGTGGCAGGATTCACTATCCCAGTGAAAGAGGCACCTGCCATTAGGGAATAATGTTGCCGTTAATGGGGGATTCAATTGAGGGGAACATCCACAAGAACACCAGGACCCAAAGTTTCCCAGCAGAACATTGTCCAGAGCATCCCACTGCCTCTGCTGGCATGCATTCGATCTATAGTGTTTCTGGTACCATCTCCAGTGGAAGACACGGGAACTCAATCTGACCAATCTGTGTGTTCTTCCACCTTTCTATTTTAGCCAGCATGAACTTATTCAGCATTTTGTGCTATAGGATGGAACCTGGTAGCTAGTAACCACTGGATAATTGGAACACTCTACAAGACTAGATGTTTCAAATCCTTTTATCAGCACATCAGTTTCAAGAACATGATGCTTGCTGTCTAATACTTATCCCACCCTTTGACAGATTGTAATGAGATACTCAGTACAATTTACTTTACCTGTCAGTGATACTGATGTTGTGGCTGATCAGAGTATATTCGGTGTCTAATAAATGTAAATAACTTTTGTTTGGCTTTCCATGATATGAGCCCTTAAACATTGTTCACAAAATACCATCCCAACTTCCAGGTTAATCTACAACCACAGTATTCATTTCATGGAACAAATAAATGGAACTTTTTTTGCCTTAATTTGCTTACTTGTGAAGAAAATATACAATGTTGCTCTTCGCTGCATTTTGATGGTAGTGTGTGCAGGAGGGCTATGATATTAAAGTGCGTATTGTTGTATTGTGAAGATAAAGTGGGTCAGACAGCAGCACCTCCTTTACTGTCTCACACACCGAGAGCCAACAGCAGAACTGATTAAACTATTACCTGAAACCAATATCTGGGGCAGGTTCCCTAACCGCTCTAATGCTATCTTCTTTAAGCTCCTACTGCTTCTTCCATTTACTGCTTTTCTTCACATTTTACTTCTTTTCACATTTTCTCTTTGATGTTTAGCTTGTAAAGGTGTGTAATTGGTAGTGAACTTGAACAACTGTAAAGTAAATGTACGCCTTTAGTTTCAGATGTCTGTAATTAAGTTAGAGCTCCCATATGTCAAATTAAACCCATTGTGAGAAAATGATTGGTACAAATCTAACTGAAGTGCTGTGGCAGCTGAATATGGGCTACTTAAAACGGCAAGGTTTCTAGATTAAATATTACTATATATTAACGGCCAAAGTCGGCAGGAGCATGATAAGTGTATGATAAAAAATTCTGGACTTTTTTAATATTATGGACTTATTTGAACATTGCATTCTTAGCTTTGTTGGTTTTGTGCTAGATTACTTTGCACGTTTATAGAAATGTAAATAGCCCAAAGCAAATGCCTGAGCAGAACCTTGAACATGGTGCCAATTCTGTTGAAAATAAATATATCAAAATAATAATTAAGAAAATAATAATAATAAAACCATTGACTGGTGAATAGGGATGGGTATCATTAAGGTTTTAACGGTATTACTACTTCTTTCGATACCACTTATCAGTTCGGTACTTTAACGGTACTCTTATCTTATACTTTTTCTTGTGTTTTTTAATTAAAAAAACAAAACATATTGAGAACAGAAATAACACTTTATTTTTTAAATGTAAATTAATTATCTATAGTTTAGCAAACACCAATGTTTGAGCAAATATCTATTACACAAACAAAACCAATGATTGTAAAACA
>JBBPDC010000109.1:4018257-4029157 GCA_037974485.1 Hemigrammopetersius urotaenia | reverse complement strand
AGTAAAGGAGCAGTTCAGGATACATTTCACTGTGTGTTGTACTTGTATGACTGCATGTGACAAATAAAGAATCTTGATCTTGATCTTGATCATGGCCTAAATGGTTTTATAAAGTAGATACAAGGCTCTCCCCTTATAGGTTATAGATTTGGGCAGCTTCTCTTGGCAGTTTGTATCGCCTTTATTTACTCTTTTTTGCATTAAAAGAGTAAAGAATAAGAGTAAAGAATAAGAGCATTTTACTAAGGGTCACAAATCCTTTGCCTCCTTTGGTAACCTTCAGCCATGTGTTAAAATATGCTGCCATTGTTTCCCATGTTTTGAGATCAAGGGTACATACATGCACATTACAATTGTACAGGGTAGACCTGCTGACAGATCTGCTGCCACTGCCCTGCTCATAACACATTTCTTTAGGATTTTTGGGATTTCTTTAGCATTTTGTGATGCCGGACCAAAGCCCATGTGGCAACAACAAGCAAGCGCGCCTCAGTACACGCTGTCCAAGGTACTGAAGCAGGCAGAAGTCGTTGCTGTCAAAACACCAGAGGCACGCCCTTGTTTTGGCCAGGCGGAGAGCTTGTGGCAGCCATAGGAGTGGCCCAGTGAGAGACACCGGTTCACGTTTATGGCATTTGGCACACGCTCTTATCCAGAGTAACGTACATCAGTGCTTAAAGTAATCTGCAACTGTTCTTAAAACCTGTAAAGCTATACTTAAATCAACAACAGCTATTTAACCAAGTTACTGCTGGCTAAGTTACACACCATAACAAACCCAAGATGCTCCTTAAATAGGTGGGTCTTCAGACGACGCTTGACGAAACGAAGGACTCCGCAGATCTGATTGCAAAACTGAGTTTGTTCCACCACCGGGGGGCCAAGACCAAAAAGGGTCTATATGCATGTCTTCCTATTCTTTTGAGCAACGGAGGTTCAAGACAAGCTTTGCTTGATGCCCTGAGAGATCGAGAAGTGACATGCTGTGCACCCATTCTTAGCCTTGAAGGCAAGTGTTAAGGTTTTGAACTTAATGCGAACACCACAGGGAGCCAGTGATGGTGTAGTAGAGGGGTGGTGTGTGAGAATTTAGGAAGATTGAAGACTAACCTCGCAGCTACATCCTGAATCAGCTGAAGTGGTCTCGTTACCCTCATTGGAAGTCCAGCCAGAAGAGAGTTGCAGTATTCCAGCTTAGAGATGACCAGAGGCTGGACGAGTAACTGTGTGGCTTCCGTAGTGAGAGGGTCATATTCTTCTGATATTGTACAGAAGGTATCTGCATGTCCTGAAGAGGTGGTCAACATGCGTCAGGAACGAAAGTTCTTCGTCCAACATGACACCAAGATTTCTTACCTTCTTTGAGGGGATGATAACAGAGTTCTCAAAAGAAACGGTGAGGCAGCCTTGCTAATAATTTCATTAATACTTTCAGTGAAATCCAAAGTCAAGCTGCTGGAGAAATTCAGTCAAAAGTAATCTCCCACAATATTTTTTGGTTTTCTGCAACTGAAATGCTGAGAGTGCTACTGACATCCTGAGACATTATGAACTGTAGTTTGTATGAAGACATATTGCAACGACTAACTCTGTGGTCTGTGGAACTGTCAACTGATCACCACCTGGTGTTGAGTTGGCTTTGCTGGTGGTGGAGGAAACCGGTCCGACCTGGCAGGCCCAGACGTTTGTGAGGTTCTGCTGGGAACATCTAATCCCCAGTCAGAAGGAGTTTCAACTCACACTTCCGGCAGAACCTCAACCACATCTCAGGTCTGGATGGGCCAGTAAGAAGAGTTTTGGCAGTAAGAAGGAATACTTCGAGGACCTCTTCAAGCCCACCAACACGCCTCCCATTGAGGAATTCTCTCAGCACTGGATTCTCTCAGCACTGAGGCTGAAGTTGCAGAGGTGATTAAAAAGCTCCACTATGGAAAGTTCCCGAGGGTGGATATGATCCACCTGGAGTTCCTTAAGGCTCTGGATGTTGTGGGGCTGTCTTGGTTGACACGCATCTGCAATATTGCGTTGACATCGGGGGCAGTGCCTCTGGACTGGCAGACTGGGGTGGTGGTCCCCATCTTTAACTCGCTGAGGTCTGAGGCCTTTCTGGCACTTTGAGGCAGTTTGCTACACCTTTACATTTTTTAAGTATTTAATCTCACTAAAATACACATATGGACACATATTGTGACACATATTGTTATATTCTGGAAAGCCTCAGCAACAATAATATGTGAGTAAAGTAAATGCAATGAAATTTTTTAATATTGTGTAAACATGACAAAAAACTATTTTCAAAGGTCTTCAAATAAAGTAAAAAAAAACACACCCTAAATATGTCTGAGCAAGACTTTTGAAGTTTGAACCTTGTAAACGTATGTCTTGGCTATGAAAAGATAAGGAAAAGTATTCAGAATGGGTGTTTCACACCTGTAACTCCCCACTCCCACCTGACAATGGCCTTCTGTCAATGGCTGTCACTGTTCTGTTATAGCTGGTACAACAAAGAGTCTTTTTCACAAAGTAGCATAAATGAAAATTATAAGTATAAATAAGTACAAATAGAACAGCTTACAGAAATAAGTACCAACATCACCAAAAATACAGTATGAATATACAAGTGGAAGTAAATAAGTATAAATAAAAATACATATGGGAGTGGTGTAAGCAAATGTACAAACATTTGTTTTATACTGTTGTGCTTGAGAGACACTATTGTCCGGAATCAAATTCCTTCACATACTTGGCGATTCTGATTCAAGTTGCCATTCTAGGGTTAAATTTATTTATTTTTTTTCAATTTTCAATCACTTCCACAGAGTTTTTGTTGTCCTTCCCCGCACCTTGCATATGATCATCTGAACAGCAAAAGACTACATATAGCTTCATTCTCCTTTTAAGCTAACCGAAAAATTCATGACACAGATATAGCTTCATAAGCTAACTGAAAAAGCACCAATAGCATCAAGTAAAACAGATATTAGGCTACTTACACAATACTATCACGGTCCGGTCAGTGGCCGGTTAGGGCCACTGCCTTTCTGTTAACATTTCTGGTTTGTTCTGTTCTGTGTTCTTGGGTCTCTTATTTTGACGTGTCGTGTCTGGTTCTGTTCGTTTTGTCACGTGTCTTCTGGTATGAGCTGTTTGCACCTTTGTTCACAGCTGTCTTGTGTTTCTCCTGATTTCTGTTGTTATTTAAGCCTTGTCTGTGTTTCGTTTAGTTATCAATCCATTGCCCTATTTTTGCCTGTGTTTTCCTGTCTGTATTCCTGTACCTCGTTCCTGTTTGGGCCCACGTGCCTATTTTTTGTTATTCTTGTTTTTTGTAAATATACACTTCAGCATGGAGCCCTGGTTTCCCGTCTGCTGTTCCCAGGGTAGCGCTCGGTCATGGGGGGCTAGCCCCTGCGATCGTGACAGATGGACTGATCCAAACAATGAACTAAGAGGCACGAGACCCTTCCAGCCCACCAACTGGGAGAAGTGAGGGGAGAGCTGAACGTGGCCCTGGTGGAGGGCTTCGGCTGGGTGGAGGTCAGTGGGACGGGCTCGCGAAGGAGTCGACGGGAGGTCAGTGTCCGGGTGGCGAGTTGCGGTGCAGTGGAGAGTTGGAGGGGGAGGAGGAGGTCCAGAGCTTTCTGTGGTCTGGGCGGATTGATGGATCCCCGATTACTGAGATGGAGTGTCTCGTGGACTTCCATGTCTCTGACTTGGCTGCGGGTGAGAGTCTCACGGCGCGGCGGAGGCGTGGGGGTCCATGCGGGGTCCGTCGTCCACCCGGTCCTGCGCTGGCCAGAGAAGCCGAGGCCGCCTCCGGTTCGCCCCCGACCCGCCTCCCGGGGCTCCTCCGAGGAAGGTCCAGAGTGCCTCATGCCCTGCCAACGAAGGCAGGGTCACGACAACCACAGCCACCCACCATCACGGCGTGGTTGTCCAGCCTCCCCCTGTCGACGCGGAGCTGCCGCTGCCTGGGCTCAATGCGGAGCTGCCGCTGCCTGGGCTCAATGCGGAGCTGCCGCTCCCTGGGCTTGACGCGGAGCTGCGCCCGAGGCCTGCGCAGTGCGACACGGAGGTGCCTGGGTGGAGAAAAATCAGATGCTCCCCCTTCACCAGCAGCTACAGGCCCAATACCAACAACTGGAGCATCTCACGCACGCCGTCCAGGAACTCCTGGGACACCTCCTGAGACCAACTGCTCCAGCTGGCCAACCTCCCACACCAGTCCCCAAAAGTAAGGCCCCAGAAGTTAGCTCGAGCTCTTTTAGCACAGTCCCAGTTAGCTTAGCTCCTGTTAGCATGGCTCCTGTTAGCGTGGCTCCTGTCTGCATAGCGCCTGTTAGCGTAGTGCCTGTTAGGCCCGCTCCTGTTAGGACCGCTCCTGTTAGGCCTGCACCTGTAGGCCCCGCTCCTGTAGGCCCCGCTCCTGTAGGCCTGGCTCCTGTTAGCCCCGTTCCTATTAGCCCCGTTCCTGTTAGCCCCATTTTTGTTAGCCCTGGCCCTGTAGCGTGCCCCTGCCCTGCAAGTGTAGCTCCTGAAAGTGTAGCTCCTGAAAGTGTAGCTTTAGTTAGCGTAGCTAATATCTGCCCCGCTCCTGTCTGCCCCGCTCCTGTTGTCCCCGGCCCGGTTGGCCTAGCCCCTGTTGTCCCCGGCCCCGCTAGCCTAGAAGCCCCAGTTTCCGTGTCCCCAGAAATGGCCTGGTTAGTGGGGTTTAGCGTAGGGCTAGAGGGCTCCTTAGAGCAGGTGGAGGGCCCTATCCAGCCTCCCGAAGGGGGTTGCCTGCGAGGGGCGTGAGGAGCGTCCCGACCAGCCTCCCGTGGGGGACCTGGGCCGCGGGATGAGGACAACGCCCTGCGGTCCACACCAGCATCACCCGGGCTGAAGGGAGTCCAGCCCGCCTCATGGACAGTGGGGGTGCGACGTGGATGGGGAGCGGGGGCGTTGTCGCCTGTGTTTTCCTGTCTGTATTCCTGTACCTCGTTCCTGTATGGGCCCGCGTGCCTATTTTTCGTTATTCTTGTTTTTTGTAAATAAACACTTCAGCATGGAGCCCTGGTTTCCCGTCTGCTGTTCCCAGGGTAGCGCTCAGTCGTGGGGGGCTAGCCCCCGCGATCGTGACAGATACGACTACGGTTAAGTGGGAGATAATGGATGGATGGATGGCTGGACACTGTCATATATAATTTAATGGAAAAGTACTATTACCTTAAATGGGTTTGACGGACAACTTATCCTCTGGAAAGATATTTTCTGCAATTTGAAGGCTTTCATTACATTAGTGCCGGTATTCTTCTTTGTGACAGTTCTTCTTGATGCTGCTGCAATGAAAAACTCATATTGATTACTACAATGAAAGGATTCATATTGATTGCTACAATGTTAAAAATAATATTGTTGGTCACAATGAAAAGATTCATTTTAGTTACTGCACTGAAAAAAATCTGATTGATTTAGTCTGAAGCTACATTCAGCCATAAAGCCAAATTGTAGCCTGTTTGGAATTAGTTGTGGATGTTCCTTAGGCAGTTTTGTGGATAGTTCAGCATCACTACAGCTGTGCTGTGGAGGCAATCCTCTTGTTCAATGAAGTTGGCAAACTACTTGTAGAGGTGTTGGCAGTACTGATATAAGTGTGACCTTTTAGTGTGGAGCAGTTTATTTGCTCCTGCTGAAGAGTGTAATAGCTGCCATTCAGCGATAGTCTTGTAGTGGTAATCAGGTACGGACAGTACCAGGAAGTGGGACCCGGTGTGCTACCAAGACACTGTGGATTTTTGCATAACGTGAAGTGTTAATAACAAATAAGTAATGATAAAAGAAGGCTCCATCAATCTGTACTCATTTTTCATGTTGGCGTGAATGATCTTACTCAAACAATGAAATGGTGTCTTTAACCAAGCAAAGTGGTCCTGCTCTGAACCTTTTGTTGGTGTTTTTTTCCACGAGTGTTTTTCCACTGCAAAATCAATGGCATACTGTGGTGAATCCTCTGGGCTATCTTGTTTCTTCAGTCTACCATTTGGCATGATTTCTTGGAGAGCAGCAATGTCAATTAGAAATGTGTCAAGCTTAAAACATGAAGTCACAATGATTCTTCCCACAGTAAGAAAAAGCATAAAATGGTAAATTCTAATTGTTATTTTTATTATTGTAAATAAAGGATGCAACAAATAAAGTATGTACCTTTATGGTTCATACTAGGGAACATGAAACACACACACAAAAAGGCAAGTCAAGAGATCCCTGGCCGGTCTAAGTTCCTCTTACTTCAGAAGAGACCACAGTTCTTTGCCCAGCCGGTGTGTAAAAGCACCATAGAACATGACCTGAAGGCAAGGGAGAAAGCATACCGGTTACTGTACAACTACTGGATTGGCTGGAGCTTTTAAAGCAGCATGAACACATGGACCAATCACAAAGCACAAACAATCACTGGATTACCAAACAAGATGAGACACCTGGAAACATGGGGGAACTAAGGCAGTTAATCACTTGGGAGAAGACGAGGGCTGAAAGGGGGCAGATGCATTGCCGGGACATACCTTGACACAGACAAGTGGGGCGTGACAGGCAGTGGTGACACTGGTGGAAACTCTTCTGATCTCTGAAGGATTTTATAAGTTGCCACAACAAGAAATATGTTGGTTGTGTTTATCATCTTACCATGTCTAGCCTGTATTTCAGGCAGTGCTGTATTTATAATTACTACACAGAATGACTGCAATTCTTGCTATGGCACATGATTACAAACTGAACAGCACTGTAAACACATAGCTGATGTTTACAGGATCAGTACAAATGAACAAAACCACAGTTCAGGACACAGCTTGTCAATGTGTATCAGATAGATAGTAAAATGCAGTCCTGAGTAGATTTAATGTTCAAATTTGATGTAAACAGCAGCACATTATTGTACAAGTGCTGTATAAGAGCAGCATATTACTGTATTATATCAGGGCCTAATGAACAGTCCTTGAATGGTATCCAACTGGCATCCAAATGAAAATAGACATGAAATGGCCTAAAAATGCAGTGCAACAGCATATGCCATGAGTTTTAACTAGGACTAAAAGAAATTATAATCTGTGAAGAGTGTCAGATAATTGTTCTGATGATTCTGCATTTGTTGAGATGTTGGCATGTGAGCTTAGTGGCATTGTAGTAGTCTCTGAGAAGTGTTAGTATGTCATTGTGAAGTAGAGTTTTATTTGTAGCTTGTTGGTTTTGGGAGGGAAAAGCTCTGGGGTATTTTGAGGAGGAGGGCTCTGTGTAAATGTGTACAGATGACGGCTCATTAGTTGGCAGTTCTGCACAGCAGCTCCTCTTTAAAAGCACATTACTGTGGATGTACCCCACTGTAAATGAGACATTTAAAACTGCCTGTTGCGCCATGGCCAAACTGTGAGGAAAAACACTTACTAACTCAAAACCCTGGTTTCCATGGAGATCAGCACTTCCATCAGTTTTATTGGTGCTGAAGCTGGTATATATTTTATATGTAAAACCTGGTATGTTTTCTCTTCAAGGGTAATTATGGGGGAACGATTGTTGTGTTGTTGACCATGGCATGCAGTTCAATGGCTAAATCAATCAGCGAGCTAACCAGACATCATCACTTTGCATTGAACAATTTCTTCTGGTCACCTCATGAAGCAATACCTCAAGTAATCACTGGATGACAATGAAGCTTTCTCCTTAAGCTTACATAAGATGAAAGCACATAAGTGCAAGCCCACCTGGAACCCATACAAGTTGCACTTCAGTGCCTGTAGGTCACAAAATTTGCCCTAACACAAGAAAATGTAATTTATATTAATTAATCAATCTCATAAAATCACTTGCACCTAAATATTATATTCAACATTAACTGATATTGAAATTATTTGATACATTTATTAATTGAGTCTATTATTATAACTTCTATTTTAATTGAAATAAATACTATTGACTTAACAAGTTAGACGTTCAGTAATAAAAGGTAGGCTTCAGTTAATGTTTTAACAATGAACACAGGGTTCAATAAATGTATTTATTATAACAGAGGTGCATGAATCCTTTAACAGGACAATACCCTCTGGTTGTTGAATAATCACGCAGATCTAAACTACACTAGTGCAGATGTGTGAATGTGTTTGGAGAAATGTATGCAGTAGAGGATGCACATGTCTGTGCAAATATGAAAGCAAAGCCAAGGAAAAGCATAGCATTGTGTTTAGATCCTTTTGTTAAACCAACTGACATTATCAGCTTACTAGTGAAGATTACACAGTTTAAAGCTACCTTAAAACTTTGTAGCTTTGTAGAAATATAAACTTTTTGGCTCGAGGTGAAATGCAAGAGGACTGTGGCAGTTCCTGTCTTGAGGAAGTCTGGTTGACACATGGAATGATGCAGAGATCTAGCCATCAACAAACCCTGAAATCAACTTTGATAAACTTTGACTCATGATAAATATGTTTTGGTTTGGGGAACCCCAAGTGCAGAACAAAGACCTTGGTATTTCCATTAAGGGCTGAAGACGGCGAATCTATTGTCATGAAACCACTGTGGTAGTGGTAAGTTCTGAGAGCCTTGAACAATAATTCTCAGAGACTTTTAAAAGTTTCGCTTGCTGTGATGAATGACTATGCATGTGGTGTCTGATTATTGTTCTCACCGTCCCCAACTGTGGAGGCATGGTGCTTACATAAGTGATCAACCAAACTGAAAATGCCCGAATGAGGCAACATTCAATGGAACACACCTGATTGGACTATGATATTCAGAGTCATAAACTGCATATAACAGTCACAGCTGATGTAACTCTGTGGTAGAATGTAATAGAAATATTTGTTCCCTTTTCCCCTTTGGTGGTGCACTGCCTGGCCACCCTAAAGAACAAACCACTTCGTAATTTGAGGATAGAGTAAAAGGGCTAAAGTGTTTAATTGGATGGATTCACAACCAGTACTCTATACCTCGAAATATGAACAGGATTTTGAACAGTCAGTCGGTATGTTAGTAGGAGGATAAAAAAAGAAATTCTTAACAGGTGAGTGAGGAAAGGTTGAAAGTCACCAGTGATCACAAAATCTATTTTTTTATAAAAATCTATTATATTTTCTCTACAGATGTCCCGGGACTCTTGCGTAGTCTTTTCTTGAGCTCAACTCACAGGTTTTCTATTGGATTTAGCTCAGAGAACTGGGAATGCAGTGGCAAAAACACTTTTAGATCATTGCAGTGGGAGATTTTTGATCTACAAATGTCCTGGTACTTCCTGGAATCCATAATGCCACCCATGTGACCAATATTGCCAGGGCCTTTGGAGGAGAAACAGCCCCACAGCATCACACATCCTCCACCATATTTAATGCATTGTTTTAAGTGCATTTGTCTGTATCCATCATGCTTCTATACTCACCTTTTTTTCCAATCACTTTGGTTGGTGGCAATAAGACAGGAAAGGTTTCTTTCTGACTTGCCTGGAGGTGGATTTGGAGACATGCTAAACTTAAAATGCTACTAAACTCTGTAATTCTGTAAATGTTATCTTTGGAGATTTGTTTTATTTCTCTGAGCATCCCTCTCATTATGTCTGTGGCTAAAACAGCTTTGCGCTCTCTTCAAGGCTGTATTCTTAAACTTCTCATTGATTGCCCTAACTGTTGATATGGGCATTTTACATTGAGCAGCTCTTTTCTTGAATCCATTCTCTAGTTTGTGCATGTCAACATACATTTGGATTATTGCACTGGAATACTCTTAAATCTTTCTCACAGTGATGAATGACCCTGTGTTACCTCCTTGTTATACCCCAGTGAAACAGGAAATCAACAATAACCGCTTAGAAGTTTCTAAACACATAATTTGTTAAAGAAGCATGAGATCATACTTCATTTACATTTTCTTAATTCAAATTCAGTAGGGTGCTAAATATTTGTAACAGTGTGATATTATTTTTAAAATGCATCCAGTTTTAAATCAAATCCCCCCATTTTCAAATCAATAGTAAGAATGACTGGTACAGTGCCTTTTCAATTATTATCAGCAAAAGTGCCAATAATTCTTATGTGCAGTGTATTTCCAACCAGAATTCATTTTTATTTCCTTACATACTGTGGCCTTCATTCTATTGATTCCATATTGTAGTGCTAATACAATGTAATGGCCATAACACTAACCATTTTTAAAATAGATTTATTTTTCTACAGCTCAAAAGAACCAAAATAACTTCCAAGTATGCTTGGCTCTACAGTCTCCACACCACCTTTGTGATCACCAGTGTGCTCAAACATAGAAGACAACCAAGGACATCTTTAGTCCAATGTCACTATTCAGCATAGAAGTACTGTGCATATACATGTGTGTGTGTGTGTGTGTGTGTGTGTGTGTGTGTGTGTGTGTGTGTGTGTGTGTGTCTCCACCCGATTCCTCTCTATTCCCTCAGATTTAGCTTTTTTTTTTTTTTTTGAAGATATATTATGTTCAGGTGTGATGTGTGAAGTGGAGGATTAGAAGCCATAGAGATGAGAGATGTTCGGACAGTTACATAATGAACTCTCTTTCTCTTTCTCGCTCTATCTCTCTCTCTTTGTCTCTGACCAGTTTCTCTATAGCTCTGGCAGTCAGCACAGAGAAATGAATGAATCAATTTGGATTCAAATTTGAACTCCACAGCCCTGCCAACCTCCTATAGCATCAATTTTCTCCTGTAGCCTTTCAATCTTTCTTTGCGTTGAAGATCCTTGCCTCTGATATTTGTACAATATACATTCAAACTTTCCAAGCTTCACCCATAAATGCATTCTTTCATTGTGTTACACCCGTGCGATCTCGATCGCGTAGTCCATCGCCCGAGTATTAGGGGATGACTTAACTCGAGACCAGGGTAAGTATGCATGTTGCGTGGGAGTGAGTG